>SSNS01000133.1:1523153-1610693 GCA_006937985.1 Aphyosemion australe | reverse complement strand
GATCGGTGTGCGCCGCAATGAGGATCGAGATGGAGCTAACATCAACCACTGGCTGTTTAGCGATCAGATAGCCGATGAGGTTTGGCTGGAGCCGGGGACACGCTGTGGAAATAAACTACCGGTAACTAATGCTAACATGGCTACCGGCTAGCGGACCACCGTTGGGAGAGACACGGCAGGCTGCGGTAAGAGAGGAGACTTTAATAGTAGGAGCTTTCTTGAAGAAGGACTTTGGAACTGATACGTTGGGACCGGATTGGGAGCTTTATTATGAAGAAAAGATCAGCTGAGGTGAGTCATAAAAACAACACTTAGAGGCTGGTGTCTAGCTGTTGCGGGCGGGGTTCTCATCATATGCGGCTGCAGAGTGTTGGAAATCAATAAGACCTGACATATTTGATGTGTCTTTTGATTTCATTGTTTGTTATTCAAACTAACAAAGTCCAGCAACATTGTAACAGCTAGTCTCGTCTCTTCTTAGTTGAATTGTCAGACGCCATGCTTCCACGGCGCACTGCTGCCCTCTGCTGTTTCTTTCAGGTTACAGTCATAGTGCAAACGCGTAACTCAGAGCTCGTATGTCCCTAAATAGCTACCGTATTTCAAGATGGAGGATGACCATGGAGCGTCGACCACAATTTATGTATTAAAAATGTAAAATTTGAAGCTGAGAGGAATATTTAGAATTGATGTTGGTGAGAAATATTAATGAAAAAGGACAAGTTTGTGCACTGGATACACAGAATTTGGTAGTAAACAGGTAAAAATATTACACATTGTGGCTTTAATGTTTGTAGTGTTTTCTCTTGCTAAATTGAATACAATATTGTTCATAATATACAGCAACTGGCATGGATTTAAATATTAAAATTTAACCACAAGGAAACATTTTAAATTATCTTTAATAAAATCATTTATAAATTATGTTTGTCCAGCATTTCTGTCACTTTTCCAACATACACAATATTCAGAATAAAATAAATGTTCAACAAAACAATAGTTGCTTGTCACATGAATGTGTTAAGTAGTGTGCCAACAGCAGCTGAACTTGACGGGGTAACTCAGTAACTGTAATATGATGACCTTGCTAATGTAATATATTTATTTATAGATACACATCTTATATTTGCAATATATTTGAATATCGTTATATAACAACTCATTAACGATGGAAGTAAGCAATTGCTGGTCTAAACCTCGTGCCTGTCCGTGGCTGGCGTACGAAATCTCACGGTCATTGCTGGAAATCTCATGGCTGGCCGTGGCTGGTGTTGTAATCCCGTGGCTGGTGTTGTAAATCCCGTGGCAGGCCATGGCTCGTGTTGTAATCCCGTGGCTGGTGTTGTAATCCCGTGGCTGGTGTTGTAAATCCCGTGGCTGGTGTTGTAAATCCCGTGGCTGGCCGTGGCTGGTGTTGTAAATCCCGTGGCTGGCCGTGGCTGATGTTGCAAATCCCGTGGCTGGTCGTGGCTGCAGCCACAGCCATGATTTGAGCCTGCTGTATGGTGGTGGTGTCATTCCTGGTGGTGTCATTCCAGCACTGTGGCAAACATCAAATCTTCCAGACGGACTGCTGTTGTGTTCTCTGAAAGAAGAAAGTAAACACTAGTACATTACAGAAAATGTATTTCTCTATTTTCATAAAACTGTAAATAAAAACGGCCATTCAAACCTTCAGAATCAAAGAGATAATCTGCCCAAAAGCCAAGTGTTAGGACCTCCTTATGTCGCCTGTTGCTTCCGGCTGGGCTCAGATCTGGTCTGAACTACTTTATTATCGTTTCTGCTGTGAAGTGCTCAGGGGGCTGTTCCAAGAAGCGAGCTAATCCCAAAAGTCACGCTCATTCTGAAAATCCCAGCTCAATTGCCCCAAATTCGGTTCCAGGAACGAGGCTAACCTAGCCTGGCAAGCCATCCTATATATGTGAATATATATATAAACTTTGCAAGGCAAGAATTTGGTCTAGCTCACTAGGCCAAGGCTAACCTGCAGGCATTCAGCTCATTCACTATGCAATATGCTTGTGGACAAGCCTGGTCCGTGGCACTCTAGCTGTGAGGTTACTAGGGATGGAACGATACACTTAAACTAACGATACGATGCACCTCGATATGTCATAGTCACGAAACGATATGTCACGATACGATATCAAAAAAGAAAAAAAAAAGGAAAAAATATTACTGTATAATAACAACTTGTTTATTTTTGTTTCCGTTGCACACAGAAACACAAGGCCTAACAGGCCAAACACAAACAAGAACACTCTCTTAGTGCTGCTCTAACCCTAGGTTAAGTTATCTCAGGACTGGTTCTTCTTCAAAAAAAACTAACATATCAACATCTTCTGGTGTAATAATCAGTGATCTTTGAGCAGAAACATTGTCTCCTGCCTGCAGTGTTGTTGCAACAGGCGCTGTGACTTGACGTGACGAGGTCACGACGCACTGCACCGTTCCCCGGATTTTTTAGTTTTACCCTGCTTAATCAGCAGATAGTGCTGTCAGCCTGCCACCATAAGCCCTTTTTATAAGACACACCATGCCGGCAAATCAGCGTAATATTACCGAATTTTGCCGCATTCGTGCCGCCACGCTTGATAGTAATATTGCTGTAATATTGCTGTAATATTGCGGCTTCGCCGGTCTTATAAACGCACATTAACTTAACAGAGGGAGGTGTCAAATTAATGCCGAGCTCCAGCCGGGAACTACAAAATGAAAATGAAACTAAACACGGCCACAAGTTTCGTTTTCAAATCAGCTGAGATGATAAACTGGAGCGATGCGGAGCTCCGGGAGCGTCTCTCCGGTAGATCTGCAGCTCAGATCATCTGACTGTTCACAGTGATGGTGGAGGACACACACCTGTAGAGAAATGTGGAAAAAAAACTCAACGAGCGCGGCTTTGATCGCAATAAAAAGCAAGTTATGTCCAAGATAAACGGAAGTCCGTGACAGCGCGGAGACCGCCCCCATACCTCCTTTATGCCACTATCGCGTAATCTTTTATAAAACGGACATGACTGCGCAACATTACCGCCACGGTCTGAGCTCTTATAAACGACCTTAGGCTCCCAGATGCCTCATAGGCGTTGCGCAAATTAGCGGCATTGTTTTATAAAAAAGGCTTTAGACTTTATGTCCGCCATACACAAATCATGCAGCAGTGCCATTTAGTCTTTATTTCGCGATCCATTTTTTTTTGACTCGATGCATTTTGTCACGTTTTATATCGCGAAATTTTGCCAAACGATATTTCGTCCCATCCCTAGAGGTTACAGCCCCCAAACCTTCACTACTGTCATTATGACAGCTGCATGCATTTTCAAATGAGCCTTGATGTTCTGATCTTGCTTCATGGAACAACCCTCTGCTCTGCTATGGTCTGGAAACAGCTAAAGCTAGGCTAATACATCCATAAGTAATTCGAACCTTTTATTATGCTAATTAACTTACTCGATGGGAGTGAAGTGTCTCTGATGATAGATGCGTCATAAAGCCTCTTGCCGCTGCAAAAGTTCGGTGACTCCTCAACGAGCTTTTTCCCACAGTTAGGACAAAACATCCCATCGTTCTTCAAACGAAATGCGCTACAGGCAGAGTCACTTCCGGTTCCAAAGACAAACAGCTCAGTCGTCCAATCAGTGATGGTCTCCTGTTGCTGACTGGTACCTACCCTTTCCGGTTTTGTTAATGTAATTGTGCTTCTCAATTTGCGTTTGTGATTCCACTTTTGCGTTTGTGATTCCACTTTTGCATTTGTGATTCCACTTTTGTGTTTGGGATTCTCAATTTTGTTGTTGTTTTAGGGCGACGGTGGCATAGGAGTTAAGTGGTCGCCCCACAATCGGAAGGTCGTGGGTTCGCGCCCCGCTCAGTCTGTCGCTGTCGTTGTGTCCTTGGGCAAGACACTTAACCTGAATTGCCTCTGTTGGTGGTGGTCAGAGGGGCCGATGGCGCAATGATGCAGCCTCGCCTCTGTCAGACTGCCCCAGGGCGGCTGTGGCTACTCAGTAGCTTACCATCATCAGCAGTGTGTGAATGTGTGAGTGCATGCAGCGTCTTTGAGTGTCCTAACAAAGCGCTATATAAGTTCGATGAATTATTAATTATTTATTATTATTATTATTGTGTTTCTGAATTTGTTTGTGTTTCTCAATTTGTTGTTGTGTTTAGTGATTTGTTGGTGTGGTTTGCACTTCAGGGCCACCGTAAGAAGCTCATTAGTTCCCAGTAGCATCGCTCTGCTAACAGCACGTTTTAATCACTCACCCCCTCCCTTCCTGAAAGCTAGTTTAAAATGTCCGGTGCTAAATCGTAGCATGAACAAATCATTCAGTTCCTCCGTAGCGGGCCTCACGCAGAGGACAAACAAATCACTCACCCTGTCCCGCGCGGGTTTCAGCTCAAACGAGTCACTCATTGGAGTGGAGGCTCGCCGTACCGCTAACCTGGCTCAGCTCGTGAGTCATGACTCACACTGCTCACGGTACAGATCACTCACTACTCCCACCTGGGTTTCAGCTCATAGGAGTCCCCCAGTGGAAGCTCGTGTAATTACATACGAATCACTAACCCCTAACCTTGCTCAGCTCATGAGTCATGACTCACGCAGCTCACGGTACGAATCACTCACTACTCCCACCTGGGTTTCAACTCATAGGAGTCCCCCAGTGGAAGCTCGCGGTACTACAAGCTCACTTGCCCCTCCCTCCTGGCTGTCAGCTGCAGAAACTCAGGCTGTTACAGGGGAAGAGTCGCTCCTTCACCTGAGCTGAACTCCGATAGTGTGACTGACGCCATATTCAGTGTACATTTTTTTAGAAAAAATATAATATTTCAGTTCCACCACTATTTTAAAAAATGAATTTCAGTGTATAAAATGGATAGTTTTTTTTAATCACTCATCTTAGCAGCAGGATTTACATAGAAAGAGGAGCAAATTAAGTTTGAGTGAAAATGTTGATTTTTTTGCACTCTGGGCAACTGACTCAGTGATTCAAATGACTTGAAAACCCGATTCATTTTGGTGAGTGACTTATTCAAACTCGATTCAGTAAAAAGAATCGAGTGTACCATCACTAGTTGTGTTTTATGGTGCGTTCACACCGGCCTTGACGTATGCGTCAAACAACGCATACTGTTTTTGACGCCTATATATTTTTGACATTGACGCAGCTTGCGTTGACGCAGCTTGTGTTGGCGCAGCTTGCTTTGACGGTTGCATCGGCCCCACGGGGAGGGGAAGGGAGGAAAGAGCGCATGCGCGGCTCTCTGTTGCCAGATGTTTGTAACAATGGCGGATCCTATCGAGACAATGTCGGCATAAACGTTTAAAAAACACTCACCCGACACGCCGAGTTCTCTAGCAATCTTCCTCCAAGCAAGGTCCTTTCTATTCCGATCTCGGTAAGCGTAGCAAGACGGGTCATACAGTTCCCGATAGTTGCAAACGGCGATGATAAGTTTCTCCTCCATTGATGAATGAATTTGTCTTCTTCCCTTGCTCTACTGTGACGTATCAACTGGCGCTCTGATTGGTTGACGCTTGTAAAGCGACGCAGAAAGTTCAGCTAGCTGAACTTGCTTGACGTTTGCGTTGCTAACGTTGCTCGCTTTGACGTTTGCATTGAAGCTTGAAAAGCGTGAAAAGTATCAAGCTTTGACGCGACCAACGCTCACAAAGCGACGCAGGGACTTTGACGCAGCTCTGAAGCGCCTTACCATAGACTTAACATTGAAACTTGACGCTGGCGAGGCATACTTTATGGCCGGTGTGAACGCACCATTTTTCTACTAGTTCATATTTCCTACTACATGAGTTCAGTTATATTCATTCATGCACTTTAGTATTCATGTAGAGTTTATTGAAAAATTTGTTCTGTAATAGTTCCTTTACTATAGTGATCAAAAACACTGAATCTCAATTCTGAGGCTGATCTGTAAATAGTTTTCAAATAAACATTACATATAGCAACTTCTGATCAATCCATACCAATTTCAGACTTAAAATAATGTACTGAGTTAAACCACACCCACTTCCTGTTAACCCACGCCCATTTCCGGTTTAGGCCTCACCCACTCCGAGTACAGATACAGATAATTTAGATGGTTGAACAGATACAGATAGTGGTGTACTCGCTCATCCCTAAAAATATATGTGCTTATTAAGTGTCTGTGAATATTTTCAGTCATTCGGAGAATGTCCACGCAAATATTTTTTGTATGTGTTAAAGTGCATTTTGATTTAGTGAGTGTTGCTTGTATGGTTGTTCTGTCTTGTTTTGGTATGTATGACTGTTTTTAGAGCTTCATGTTCAGAAGAGCAGAAATCTGCCGAAACAGTTTTAAACAGAGTCAAGTCCGACTGTCTCAATATTTTCTGGCTTAATAAAATGGAATTGACTTAATGAGTGTTTGCTGTTGTTAGTGTCAAACAGAGATCGGGTAACGGGAGAGGTTGCTGTTCGGGCTTCTTGCTTCAGATCCATGAAGAAGCACGAAAAACCTATTAGTGTTAAAGTAGGGCACCGCTGGTTATTTGTCACTGACTGTTCAGGTTCAACGTTTTTTTTTTTACTTATTGCATGTCCCAAAAAGTTAGGCCATGTTCCTTGAGGCCTCTCTGTTGTTTTGTTTTATTATGTTTGCAAGCGTTTCCTTATGTTCAAAAGGGGTCGTGTTTCTGCGCTCCTGTGTTTTTTTTAATAGCATTAAAACAAGGCGAGCTCCAGATTTGTTGTTTTAATGTTGATTGAAATATCTCCTCATCTACATCTTGAAATGTACAGTCATACGCTACTAATTTCAATATTACAATGTAAGTCAATTTATGTGACAAACAAAATTATTTAAAAAAAAATCCACACGTTTTCCTACCTTTTTCTATATATGAGGATTTTCTGCTTGCATATATTATATGTATGCGTTTTTATTGTTGCTCCTGTTGTTTTCACGTACTGTGTTTTTAATTTTGTACTTGTACAGCACTTTGGTCAGCTGCCATGCTGTGTCTTTAAATGTGCTTTAGAAATAAAATGGTATGGTATGGTATATTGAAAGCAAGGCTACATCAGATAGATCTGATATAGAAGCCTCATTGGAAACTCATATTCCTATTTGATTATGACTGTATATGACTTCCCATGTTATCACGAGTTCCATTTAGGTACAGTATTTTTAACTGTTTTAACAATGGGACTCCATGTCATATACCTACAATGTATAAGCTAAGCCTAAACAAAATGTAATCTTTGAAAATTATTTCTCAACAGGTTGTCCTCCGGGACGCAGTTCTGGTTATAATGGTGACATGTTGGTGTTCCTGTGTAGCTGTCACTGCTTTGTGCAACCACGCAGTTGCTCTGCTATTCCAGACGGCCCACTACTCCCAGCTAAGCATGCCAGTGGTTCCCCCTGTTCACAGCTGTACTGAATCAGAACAGCAGTGGCACAAACCCCGGACTGCTGTAGGTTTTGAAGCTATGTGCATGTGTGTAATAATTAGTTATTATACATGTCTTCTCTCCTTTAAACCTAGGTAAAATTTTGTCCGTTAAATTCTCCAGATTTAGATAAGTGGGAAAATAGCATTGTGTAACCAGCTCAGTCATTCTCCTGATCCGGCAACAGTCAGTTTGCTTTCGTTTTAAACTACTAGCATGTTGTTGTTTCCATATGAAAAAAGACAAAAATGTAGTTTGGACCTAACCCTTGATCACAAGGTAAATACTTTTAGTAACACAATTTCTCTGATTTTGGTCTTCTTAGGGTATAAAGCCTGGTCCAGTTGGAAAGTTGGTGGTGGTAAAGCCTGCACAGGGTCGCCTGTGTAAAGGAGGATTACGGTAAGTAATTCAGATAACATAATGTTCATGTCTTGGTGCCTTATATATATTTTAGTGCCAAGTTAAATACATCTTGGATTTTTTTTTCTTTATTCAAAGGAGTACTCTCTTCATGGGAATGACTGGTCCTCTTCCTGACCTGTCCGTGCTTCAAGTGGCAGAAATGTATGCTGAGTTGGATCCACTGGAAAAGCCTGAGTATTCCACTTTGGGTGAAGTGTAACATTTTCAGAAAAAAAACAGGCATACCAAAATCTAGTTTTGCCTTTGTTTATTAATGACATGTGATGATATATGCAATCAATTTACAACAATAAAAATTCATTTAACTCATTTTGATTCAGTCATTTGATTGGTAAACATTGTGTTCATCTGACAGTACTTGCTGAAGAAGACAAGGTAAAAGTGTTATTTACATAAAGATGCAACCTAAAGTGATATTCCTACCTAAGTAAAATTGTGTCTGTTATCTTCCCCAGAGTTGGATAAGTGAGAAAATGGCATTGCCTGACCAGCCCATTCATTCTGATCTGGCAGCTGCCAGTTTGCTTTTAGCTTGTCATACAATGTAAGTGAATGGGAAGAACAAAATGCGAGTAGCCTCCATGAACTTGGATTTTTATGCTAAACTAAATAGATCAGAAGAATAGAATACAATAGCCATCTATTGTCCCACAATGAGGAAATTCTGTCATAACAGCAGCAGAGTGGTTTTACCAGTACTAAGTACATACAGGTCCTTCTCAAAAAATTAGCATATTGTGATAAAGTTCATTATTTTCTGTAATGTACTGATAAACGTCATTAGACTTTCATATATTTTAGATTCATTACACACAACTGAAGTAGTTCAAGCCATTTATTGGTTTTAATATTGATGATTGTGGCATACAGCTCATGAAAACCCAGAATTCCTATCTCAAAAAATTAGCATATTCCAACCAACCAATAAAAGAAAAGTGTTTTTAATACAAAAAAGGTCAACCTTCAAATAATTATGTTCAGTTATGCACTCAATACTTGGTCGGGAATCCTTTTGCAGAAATGACTGCTTCAATGCGGCGTGGCATGGAGGCAATCAGCCTGTGGCACTGCTGAGGTGTTATGGAGGCCCAGGATGCTTTGATAGCGGCCTTAAGCTCATCCAGAGTGTTGGGTCTTGCGTCTCTCAACTTTCTCTTCACAATATCCCACAGATTCTCTATGGGGTTTAGGTCAGGAGAGTTGGCAGGCCAATTAAGCACAGTAATACCATGGTCAGTAAACCATTTACCAGTGGTTTTGGCACTGTGAGCAGGTGCCAGGTCGTGCTGAAAATTGAAATCTTCATCTCCATAAAGCTTTTCAGCAGATGGAAGCATGAAGTGCTCCAAAATCTCCTGATAGCTAGCTGCATTGACCCTGCCCTTGATAAAACACAGTGGACCAACACCAGCAGCTGCCATGGCACCCCAGACCATCACTGACTGTGGGTACTTGACACTGGACTTCAGGCATTTTGACATTTCCCTCTGCCCAGTCTTCCTCCAGACTCTGGTACCTTGATTTCCGAATGACATGCAAAATTTGCTTTCATCCGAAAAAAGTACTTTGGACCACTGAGCAACAGGCCAGTGCTGCTTCACTGTAGCCCAGGTCAGGCGCTTCTGCTGCTGTTTCTGGTTCAAAAGTGGCTTGACCTGGGGAATGTGGCACCTGTAGCCCATTTCCTGCACACGCCTGTACACGGTGGCTCTGGATGTTTTCACTCCAGACTCAGTCCACTGCTTCCGCAGGTCCCCCAAGGTCTGGAATCGGTCCTTCTCCACAATCTTCCTCAGGGTCCGGTCACCTCTTCTCGTTGTGCAGCGTTTTCTGCCACACTTATTCCTTCCCACAGACTTCCAATTGAGGTGCCTTGATACAGCATTCTGGGAACAGCCTATTCGTTCTGAAATGTCTTTCTGTGTCTTACTCTCTTGCTTGAGAGTGTCAATGATGGCCTTCTGGACAGCAGTCAGGTCGGCAGTCTTACCCATGATTGCGGGTTTGAGTAATGAACCAGACTGGGAGTTTTTAAAAGCCTCAGGAATCGTTTGCAGGTGTTTAGAGTTAATTAGTTGATTCAGATGATTAGTTTAATAGCTCGTTTAGAGAACCTTTTCATGATATGCTAATTTTTTGAGATAGGAATTTTGGGTTTTCATGAGCTGTATGCCAAAATCATCAATATTAAAACCAATAAACAGCTTGAACTACTTCAGCTGTGTGTAATGAATCTAAAATACTGATGCCTCTGTGCTGCTTGTAGCTCTCACATTCCTTCAGTAAACAGTACTCCCTTCTTCAGCTCGCCTCTTTTTCAGTTTGTGTAACATTTAAAGTTACGTTTCATAGCGGTGCATTTGACAAGACAGAGCTGAAAACGGCTCGTATTGCGTTGGTCTCTCTCTCTCTAAAAATAGTTTGATCATAAAATAAAAAAAATTAAAATTAAAAAGTTGTGTCTTATTCTAGTAGTTCATATTTCCTATTGCAGTTGTATTCATTCATGCACTTAAATATTCATGTTCTGAGTTTATTGAAAACTTTGTTCTGTAATAGTTCCTTTACTATTGTGATCAAAAACATTGAATCTCAATTCTGAGGCTGCTCTGTAAATATTTTTCAAATAAACATTACATATAGCAACTTCTGATCAATCCATATCAGTTTTAGACTTAAAATAACGTGCCGAGTTAAGCCCCACGCACTCCCGTTTAAACCACGCCCATTTCCGGGTTAGGCCCCACCCACTCCGAGTACAGATACAGATAATTTAGATGGTTATACAGATACAGATAGTGGTGTACTCGCTCATCCCTACTCGTTATAGTATTTAGATTGTTATTTTTTAGTAAGGGAGCAGGGTATATATACGATTCTTCTTCCTGCTTCTCTCTCTTTTTTTAATTATTATTATTATTATTTTTTTCTTTTCATGGACTGGTGTGAATTGGTAAAGTGTACCTTTTAAGTGTGTTTGTTTGAAAAGTTCATGGAAATATCTATTGTAGGTGGAGAATAGGGCAGGCTAAAATAAGCATTGCTTCTGCCTATTCCTTTTTTTTGTTGTAATTCATGATGTTATGATGTATCTTTGTTGTCTGAAATTGTTCTGACAACCAAAATAAAGAATCAATCAATCAATCAATCAATCAATCAATCAATCAATCAAAATTAAGTTATCAACTGTGTAAATACATCGCAATGCAGCTATAACACACTATCTCTGTATGACTTCTGTTTTTTTCTCTTACCAGAGGTATTCCTTGCAACCCATTGACGAGCTGTTCCTGTTGGCTGCAGGACTTAAGGACAGAGACTTTGCAAACCGGTTTACAATTCACCCTTCCACTGTAAGCCATATTATTTCTTCATGGACCAATTATTTGTATACTCTTCTGGGTTCTTTGTGTATCTGGATTGATGCAGAGGACATTCAAGCTCACCTCCCTGATGACTTCAAAGTTTATCAACACACTCAGGTGATAGTAGACTGTAGTGGGTTGTTTTCCAACCCGCGGGTCGGGTTGGGTCGGGTCAATAAATTATTATTTCAGTGCGGTGCGGTTTGGGGCGGGTTCATCAAATATATATATTTATTATATAGATATGCACACTAAAGATAAAGACATTAATCAATGCTTAATTTTGTAAAACATAATATTTAAGACAGTTTTTTAAACACGTCATGTTTTAAAACATAACGTGCAGATAACCTTTGACCCTATGACGTAGGCACGTAGAACGCGGCAGCAAAGTGCGCTCCAAGCAGGTGGCAGGCAGCCACATCAACAAAACGATAGAGGAAGATATTTTGGATAAAGTTCGTTTTTAGGAGTTTACATTCTTAAAAGAAAGGAGGGACAAACTAATCGTGTTTGGGAAAGATTCAGCGAGGTAAGAAGCTCAATATTATAACGTGTTTTTAATGAGGCAGGGCGGGTTGTAAAACTAGACAAAGTGATGCGGGGCGGTTTGGTGCGGGTCAGACTTTTTGAAATCTGCGGTACCCGCGAGTTGAAAAAAACCCTAACCTGCGCATCACTAGTAGACTGTACTGAGCTCAAATGCCAAACACCAGCCTCTCCTTTACTCCAAAGTGAGATGTTCTCCAAATATAAGTCCCACTGCACAATGAAAGGTCTGATTGGGATGGCCCCCCATGGTGCAGAAACATTTGTTTCTTCACTCTATGAGGGTTCCATAAGTGACAAAGAACTCCTTATGAGATCTGGGTTGACAGACCATCTTACTGAAGACACAGCCATAATGGTGGACAAAGGATTCATCCTTTCTGACTGTGAAGTGCAAGGTGTACTGTCCACCTTTTCTTAGCAAACAAAGTCAGATGCCAGCACAGTGTCCTCCAAACACAGAAAATTGCACGTCTGCGAGTGCATGTGGAGCATTTCATCCGAAGGGTGAAGGAAAACAATCTTTTTGATTCGGTCATACCTCTGTTAATCGTTGAAAGCATTAATGAACTCTTTGCAGTGGCTTGCCTGCTTGTTAACTATCAAACTAAACCACTTGTCAAGGCATGGGCTAAATGAAGTACTGTACTAAAACAAATGTCACTTGAACACAGGTAGAAAAGGTTTACTTATCTTTGTACAAAACTGTATTCTAACTGTATTTTCCCCAGAGTTAGATAAGTGAGAAAAAATAGTTAGCCCAATCTTTCTCCTGACCTGACAGCAGGCAGTTTGCTTTTGAGTTTACTCCTACTATACTGCAATGTGTTGGCTCTACTTAATTAACATTGACACTCCTGCTGCCATTATATTGTTTAAAGTATAGTGTACATAGTATTCTTAGGTGCTAATTCTGTGTTTTTTAATATACTGTGTTTTTGAAATACTCCGTTCTTCTAAATATATTAATAGTATACAGGTCCTTCTCAAAAAATTAGCATATTGTGATAAAATTCATTATTTTCTGTAATGTACTGATAAACATTAGACTTTCATATAAGAGTATACAAATAATTGGTCCATGAAGAAATAATATGGCTTACAGTGGAAGGGTGAATTGTAAACCGGTTTGCAAAGTCTATCTCAAGTCCTGCAGCCAGGTACATTTGGAACAGGAACAGCTCGTCAATGGGTTGCAAGGAATATCTCTGGTAAGAGAAAAAAACAGAAGTCATACAGAGATAGTGTATTATAGCTGCATTGTGATGTATTTACACAGTTGATAACTTAATTTTGATTGATTGATTGATTCTTTATTTTGGTTGTCAGAACAATTTCAGACAACAAAGATACATCATAACATCATGAATTACAACAACAAAAAAGGAATAGGCAGAAGCAATGCTTATTTTAGCCTACCCTATTCTCCACCTACAATAGATATTTCCATGAACTTTTCAAACAAACACACTTAAAAGGTACACTTTACCAATTCACACCAGTCCATGAAAAGAAAAATAATAATAATAATAATTAACCCTTGGAGGTTCCTTTAATAAAGGCTATTGAGGACCCTTCGCACAAAAAGCTGTATTTTAACAAAAAGTAATAAAAATTATATAATATTTCAAAAGTCAAAACTTTTTTCGCACAAATTATTTCCTTAGCTTCAGTCCTCACCAAACAATGTAAAATATTTGTGTGTTTTTGAGATTTAACCCCTTTAGCGCCATGTTTTGTCAAAAAAGTCAACAATATAAAAAACTAAATCATTTTTTGTGTGTTATGTCCAGAGGGTTTCTTTTGGGGGTGAATTGTGAGGGCTCTAGATAGTCACAAATGAGCCTAAAAATATTTTTTGTTTTCTCTGTATTTTTTGTGCATTGTCAGATAATAAGAAAAACTCACATCTAGGTCCCTTCGCATACAAAGCTGTATTTTAACAAAAAGTGTAATAAAAATTATATAATATTTCAAAAGTCAAAACTTTTTTCACACAAATTATTTCCTTAGCTTCAGTCCTCACCAAACAATGTAAAATAGTTGTGTGTTTTTGAGATTTAACCCCTTTAGTGCCATGTTTTGTAAAAAAAAAATCAACATTTTTAAAAAATCAAAAAGTTAAATAATTGTTTTTGTGTTATGTCCAGAGGACTTGTTTTGGGGGTGAACTGTCAGGGCCCTGGAGAGTCACAAATGAGAATAAAATTTTTTATTGTTTACCCTGTATTTTTTTGTGTAGTGTCAGATAATAAGAAAATCTGACTTTCAGGTCCCTCTGCATAGAAAACTGCTCAAACAATGATAGTGTTTTGATATTTTTTTTGGAACAAAAAAGTGTGTGTGTGTGGGGGGGGGGCTTGATGGCCTCATGGGTCTGCCCAGCTCCGCAGCCGGCAGTGCTTTCGCCCCGGGGGCGGTGCACTCCAGCTGGGTAGAGAATCCCAAAAGCAGCCCCGTCGCTCTGACCTCCTCGTCACCTGGCGTGTTTCCGGATCCTCTCCCTGTTCATGTGTCGAACTATGATGTTTAGAATTCCATCAGTAAAAAAAAAGTTTTCTGTCCGGGTCACGGTGATACCGCGACAGCGGATCTCTCCTGGCCGAAAATGAAAGCTCTCGTCCGGCTACGGGGACCAGGAAATGCCGCGCTCAGATATCCGTGAAGGATTATTATCTTTTCCTCCATTTTCACAGTTTAGGCGACGTGTCATGCTTGTGGTAGAAAGAAACAAACCCAAATCTGAATCATATATAAAAAAAAATTCCATCAAGGACACCTGTGTAAACGAGTTGTCCTGCAGACATTTGTTTTTGCAAAATATTGACATCTTTGAAGTACAGCTGCTTTCCTTGATAATTGTGCTTTCATGAGCTTTTATCGCTGCATTTGCGTTGTACTTGTTGACATTACAATATGCAACAATAAATATCTCAGTAAATTTTAAAAATTTGCAGCACATTCCGTATTTATTCAGTTACTGCGAAGCTTTGGTGTAGATGAAAGCGTCCAACAGAAGCATATAAATCCCGCCCCCCTCCCTCCACCCCCCACCATTCATCACCCCCAAAAGCATGTAGAAATTTTTCCTCTGAGTATTTGTCAATTGCTTTGACTCATAAGTGCATGTATGTGTGCAGAATCACACACAGTAAGCACATATACATCTGTTGTTTTAGGACTGTGCACTGATACTCAACTTTGGGTGAGAACTAATTTTTTTATGAAGACTGAAAAAAACACAGCCTCAAAAATGATGAAAACACACATGCACACCAGTGTATGACATCTCTACAAAACACTCAAACCATTTTTGTTTGAAATATATATTGCATTGTGAATCCAGAGGCCACAAGATCTTCAGAATGTAAACTACTAAAGTGCATTCAGAATCAATGCCCTGCTATTTATAGAGAATTCAAGTAATTTGGTGGTAAAACATATAAACAAGAATTTCAGTCCCTGGTGGCTGCAGGAACACAGGTAGAGTAAAATAAAAATGTATTTATGGCACTTTTTAGCTTTGTTAGAAAAATGTCGTTTGAATGAGAGTCAATGGGCATAAAAAGCTGCCTAGGGACCTCAGTGTTCCTTTTTTATCTATGCAATGTTATAAATGGAGTAGAGGGATCAAGTTTTATTTTTGGTAAACTTCCCCAAAAATACACACTGGAGCAAAAAATTAAAGGAATTGAAAACACTACTGCCTGCACAAAAAAAGCCCTAGGGTCCTCCTTAAGGATTGAGGCCCAGACTTCCCTCTCCCCAGCCACTTGGGCCAGCTCCTCCGGGGGAATCCCAAGGCGTTCCCTGGCCAGCCGAAAGAGACATAATCCCTCCAGCGTGTCCTGGGTCTTCCTTTAGGTCTCCTCCCGGTTGGACGTGCCCGGAAAACCTCACCAGGGAGGCGTCCAGGAGGCATCCTAACCAGATGCTCGAGCCACCTCAACTGGCTCCTCTCGATGTGGAGGAGCAGCAGGTCTACTCCGAGCCCCTCCTGGATGACCGAGCTTCTCAACCTATCTCTAAGGGAGAGCCCAGCCACCCTGCAGAGAAACCTCATTTCGGCCGCTTGTATCCGCGATCTCGTTCTTTCGGTCACTACCCAAAGTTTGTGACCATAGATGAGGGTAGGAACGTAGATCAACCGGTAAATCGAGAGCTTCGCCTTTCGGCTCAGCTCTCTCTTCACCACGACAGACCGGTACAACGGCCCCATCACTGCAGACGCAGCACCAATCCGCCTATTGATCTCATGCTCCACCCTTCCCTCACTCGTGAACAAGACCCCTTTTTCAGATGTAACAATCTCAGATCTGCTGATATTGGTTCCAACAGTCAAACCTGCTGGTTCCCCACATGACATCATGCAAGCCTGGCATTTTAAACATGTTTTTGAAGCCCTAGCCCCTCCAGTCCTCTCTTTTATAAATAGTAGCTTGACCTTTGGTGTGGTCCCATGGGAACTCAAACATGCGGTCGTGAAACCTCTGCTGAAAAAAGTGGGACTGGCTTCAGGAGTTCTGTCCAACTACAGGCCAATTTCAAACCTCTCACTCTGTGCTAAGCTGCTCAAAATGATTCTGTATGAGCAACTGTCATCTTTGTTGATAGACAATGATAACCTGCGGAAGTGGGTTCACATATCACCAGCTCTGCACTCACTGGGATGGCTACCTGTAGAGCATTGCATTGAGTTTAAAATACTGGTTTCGGTTTTCCAGTCGCTTGCAGGCACAGCTCCTCCTTAACTATCATCAAAAATCCATCACCATACTGATCCTGATATTTAACTTTGATGAAAGCCAAGATGACACAGACTGTTGTGGCTCGCCGTCTGTTGCTCCTGATTGTTGTGCCAACCTCTTTGTTGAGTTACTTTTTGGCTGATTCTCATCCTACTTTCACATATGATCGACTCCCCTTCTGGATCTCCGGTTGAGCCTGGGACTACCACAATTCCATGAAGCGACTTTCAGGCCGCTGTTTGGCCATCTGTTCGATGAGGTCCCGGCATTCCTCCTCACCACTCCATGCCTGACGTGGCTCTCCTCGAGGCGGCGGCGTGGCAAGCGTGCTGGTGTCTGGGTTAGGATCCGAACCCTCGGGGCGGGAAAATGTTTGTCGTTGCATCCTGGATATGTTTCCCTGTCACTCCTCACCTCGTTTCATTCAGGTTCTGAATCGTCTAAGGCTGGATCCCGCATATGGGAGCCCCTATCTGCCACGGCGTACTGGTGGAGCAAATCCTCGGAATCTCTGTTATCCTGTGAGGTCTGGTATGTGGCGATCCGCCAATCAGCTTCCATCGTGGTCCTCGCCGCCTATTCGGATTGCTCTCCTCAATGTCCGCTCGATTGGAAATTAAACAGCTATCCTAAAGGACTTCATCGATAAAGCAGTAAGCCTGTTCTGCATGACTGAGTCGTGGGTCCCGCCGGGTGAGTCGGATTCTCTGGTTGAACTTTGTCCTCCTGAGTGCAACATTGTAAATGAGCCCAGGCTCTCTGGTCGTGTGTGTGTGTGTGGGAGGGGGGGGCTTACTGTCTCTGTACTGCTCCAGTATCCCTCTCAAACCCCTTACTAGGCAGCTGGCCCCGACCAGCTTTGAGTTCTCAGTATTTGAGCTTGGGTTTTCTCCTCCCATCCTTGTCATTCTCTGCTACAGGCCACCTAGATATAATAATGTTTTTATAAATGAACTTTCAGACCTTTTAGCTGATTTACTCCCAAAACATGACCAGGGCATTATTTGGGGGGATTTTAATATCCACGTCTGCTGTCCTCTGAAGCCTCTGTTCAGGGATTTTAATAATGTTATGGACTTTTTTGGTCTTCAGCAACTGGTTAATGTCCCTACGCATGCCAGCTCTCACACCTTGGACCTGGTTTTATCTTATGGACTGGATGTGTATGACTTGTCTGTGGACTCTGTGGGATTTTCTGACCATGCTGTGATTATGTTCAACATCTCACTTCTCCTTCCCTCAGCTCAGAGGCAGGCTGCCCGTTTTTTCTAGGTGCATATCTCCAAGTACAACTTTCAACTTCCTGTCTATCTTGGATAGAGTCCCTCACTCCACCCTCATCAGTTTCCTGCATGGATGTAGACAGCCTTCTGCATCTGTTCAGTGTGACTTGCTCTTCCACCCTGGATGATGTTGCCCCTCTTAGACCTAGACGGAAGCAGACTATTTCTGACCCTTGGCTAAATGATAATACTCATAGCCTCAGGTGGCGGTTAAGGGTAATGGAGTGGAGGTGGAAAAAGGACAGACTGCCTAGATCTCAGCAGTTCCTGGTTGATGCACTTTCCCGCTACCAGAGAGCTGTTAGATCTGCTCAGAACACCTATTTTTCCAACATCATCTCACAGAACTATGGCGACCAGTCTAAGCTGTTCAGCACAATTAATTGACTGAGTCTAATGGACTTACTCCCACTGTTGCTTTGTGTACGGACTTACAGAACTTTTTTTGAACAAGATTCTTGATATTAGACTCAGCCTCCAGCCTTTGGGTCCATGTGGAACCGCCTGGCCCACCTATTTTGTCGGACTTTGCTCCAGTTCAGCTTAAATTATACATCAAAACGGAGTAAATTCCATCGGTTTTACGCTTCTCTCAGGACACTGCCTGAAGTCGAGCAAAGTTGGTTTTCGGCCCTATTCTTTTGAATGGGGATTGGAGGAGACATTTCTGAACTTTTCCATATCGTACCTCAAGTTTAAGCTGTGATTATAGAAAAATCGTAAAAGATATCAAGAAGCAGAGTCATTCGAGAATAGTTGAACTTGTTCTGAGTTTGTTAAAAGTTGAATGAAGTCTCTAGGTCTAAGTATGTTGAAGTAGTTGAAGTACAAAGAACTTAAAGGATTTGTCAAAAGTTTTGAGAATTTGAAGCATTTCCCATTCATTTCAATGGGCCAAAAATCGCAGAAAAAGCTGAATATCGCAAAAAGTATAAAGAATTTCAATACGAAAAGTCATTCCGCTAAAGAGCTGAACAAGCAGAATGATTAAATAGCAAAATTGTGTAAATAGTGTAAAAATTGTGGCACTAGTTAGATTCCAAAAAACGTACGGAGCCAGAATAATAAACTATTATAAAGAGAAACAGGAAAACAATACTTTGAATGCTTTACAATGCATTCAAACTAATTATGATAAATGATGGTTTAAAGCAACATAACTGAGACAGTGAATGAGGAAATATGAGCTTAGATTTTATTACAAATCTAAGTGTCTTAGAAAATGTGATGTCTGGGTTTAGGAAATGAATTTGGCTGAATGTATATGGTTTAACAAGTTATCAAATTAATAATAAAAACCCATCCAACACCAGTGTGCAAAATCTAAGAACCCTTTGTGGGAGTTCTCAGGCGGTCCAGCTGGTTGAAGTCGTCCTGACTGGCTTACGGGTGGAATTGGACTTGTGTGGCATTCAAAGATCGTAGTCCCCTTTTGAACCCGCACGGCTGGCCGATGGAATACAACCCGGGTGACTGACTGCTGGCGGTCAGACGGAGTTTGGCGTCTGATGGAGTTTTGCAAATTGCAAATAAATATTGCTTGAAAAAGGATGGTTCATATGCAGCTAAAATTATTCCACTGGAAAATCTGGCTTGATCCCCAACGGATGATAATTGTGCATAAACTGGAAGCTTGCTGGAACTGCTGAATAGAGGTAGTGCTTCTTCTTTTAAAGTTATTTATTTATAAATTTTGGCAAATCAGAATCTGACAATTGTAAACGGGCATTTACCAGAGTCCTCAAATTTTACTTTTTCCATAGACACTTAGAAGATAATTATTTCTTAATCGGTGAAGTACATAGGTTAAACATTCATTATTAACATAGTAATATTAATATGTGAATATACTGATAATAATCCATTTGTGGTATTTAAGATCTGAAAGAAAGCATAATGAGCATAAACATTTATGTTGATTCATTTCTTACTGTAAAGCAGTCAAGACATTATTAAATCACTTTAGATATACCATTCATTGTAAACAAAACAGAATATGATTGTAAAAAACTTGTAAATTTAGGAAATCATTTATGAGACCACATCAGAATAATTTTATTAACTAATTCACTGCCAGCTGTTTTCTGATCAGAAAGCCCCTGACTGCCAGTGTTTTTGAGCGTTTTTACTGTTTTTTGAAGAGTCACAGAACATTGTGCTCTATGATCATGTAAACGCCAAAACTACCAAAAGAAAGAGTAGACTCACTTCTTACATCAGGAAGAATCACAGTATTTCTAGCATTATCCATTCTTTCACAATCTGTTGCCGAAGCGTGAGCTGCAGAAGCATTTTCGGTTTGGCGCATAGTTTTTTTTTTCACAGCAGTGTCCCAAAACAAACTCGTAATCCATTGTTTTTCTGCTTCTTGATCACGTGATGTGTGACATACACGGATGAAGATCCGCTTTAGACACGTGATGTTTGTGTGCGAGGGCTCGTTCCGACGCCCGCCCCGTAAAAAAAATGCAAATGATGACTAAAGTCATCATTGGCAGTGAATGAGTTAAAAGAGAAAAGAGTAATAGTCCTGTCTTCATCTCGACGACCTTGAGCTTTGCAGACATGAGTAAACAGAGTCACGACTGCAGCTTGTTATGACGGATACCCAGCTGGCAAGCGTGTAGGGATGATAAACAAGGCTATTGTTTTGGCACAAAGAAGAACACTGCATCCTGGGCAGAAGGCTTCTGCTGTACATCCCATGTCCGATGACTGATTGCCTTTACCTACGCTACACCACTACCACTGCAGATGTGTTGAAAAAGTGAGTGAACTTGGTCTTGAAGACAATCTGACCAATAAGATGTATAGTTTCCCATTTAACCTGCATCGTTTTGCAATTGTATTTCAGCTGGTTAAACTGAAATATGGCAACTTTCCCGGTTTTTATGCTTTTTACTTGTTGTTGTTGACAAACCTTTAAAGAAACAGGTGTTGTTTGTATACCATCCCCTAAAGAAGCCCCATTAAAGATAAAATCCTAAACAGCCTCTATGTTCTGCTGTTTTTTTATTCAAAACTTTTCTAAATCAATCTGCTTTTCCAAAGCCGAAAAACGTGTTTACAGCTAGTTTTATTGGGGGGGGCAGGAAAAAAAGCTGGAAAAATCAAGGACCCCACAGACCTCATTTACTTTTATAATAGAATCCCTAATCAGAGATAAAAAGAATAATGGAGGATTCAGGCAGCTGGAGTGTTTTCAGGGTTTAATGAGATAATGGAGAGCCTGCACAAACAGCACCCATTTCCAGAGAGGAGCAAACTGTTAAGATGGGGTGAAAACTAAACAAATACAACCAGGGCAAAAGAAATTCAGTCTGGTTTTGATTGTTTACATAATCAATTCTAAAATAACTTTCAGAATGATTCAGAATTCAGGAAAAGATTTTAGGTTTTATTCTGCAGATAGTGAAAAAAGTGTTGGAGGCAGAAGAACCTAAAAGAACAAAAACAAAAACATGGCCCAAACTCTTCTGATTGTTTTTTCTCTCTTGGTTTTTATGGAAAACTTTTTGGCAATCACCTGCTTCACCACCATCTAGAACCAAACTTATTAACAGTAAAAACAATAGAAATAAATCATCCCTTTGGCCAAATGTCTGCAAAAACAAAACAATCTGATTACAAATATATTCATTTAAATCTGAACAAAGATGCCAATGCATAACCCTTGAAACACAAATCTCACTATTCCAATCACAATTTCTGTTCTGCTCTACACCCCTTGCCTGGAACAAAAACCCCAAATCTCATCAAGTTGTGTGCTCTGACATTTGGTAGAGATACAACAAATGGGATTTTGGCGAGGCAGGTCCAGCCTTCTTCAGAGCTCTAGTCCAGGTAGACTTAACTGACTGAACTTGCTTTTTGATATCTAGGATCATTTCTGGTGATTCCATACATTCCTTACTGACAGGTGATGATTTCACAGTGTTTAGAACAAAAATAGTATTATTTTCCAAACAAACTCTTGTCACTCCCACAAATTTTATAGTAAAATTGTACACCAAAACTAGAAGTGGTATTTATATCTTCTCCCACCACTCACCGCTGTTGGACTGATGGTTTTCTGTCAAATCCCTTCAGGGAGCAGAGGGGAGAAACCAAAGGCTCATGCCGACATACTTTATGCTTTTAAGGCAATGACAATTAAAGGACAACATCATTTTGTTTTTAACTATATCTAAATTGAGATCAATAATTGTTGGATGAAACTTTTTCTATGATGTCAAAATAATAAAAATAGGAGTACATTATCTAACAGTCACTGATGTGCTGGGTTCATATTAGATAGCACCACTAGGGGGCACCCTTGTTCTATATATGGTTTTGTTTGCCTCAGCCTTGTGTTCTGTTGCTAGGTGTGTAGACCATTCATTAATTCCACTTTCATGTATGAAAGGAAGAAATAAGGTCACTTCACCTGAGACTCTGTCTTCGCAAGGCTTCTGTGAGTTTGGAAAAATAAAAGAAACTGGAACTCAACAAGTTTGTGCTGACTCGAGTGTGGAAGCTAATTACCATCAGCTAGCTCTCAACCACACAACGCATCATCACAATAGACATACACATGTTGATTTAATATTTGATGCAGATTTTGACTTAGATCATCAAATAAATATTAACTTAAGGACATAATCACGTTTTCTTTAAACACAGGCTGTTCTGGAAACTACAAGATTGGAGGGATTTTGTAAATAAATGTATACAGAAACAAACTTCAGATTGTACGACATATTGGTGATAGTACCACCATGTTGTGAAAATCTAAAAAACAAATAAGGAAAAATTAAACAAAAACAATATAGTTGTTTTCAGTAAAGTGGTCACTTTTGAGTTATTTATTTAAGAAGCATTTGAGTTATTTGACTTGACTGAAGTTTTTTTGCAGGTCCTGAAACTATCGACCATGTTTGATAGTGATCAGGATCTGACAGAGGTGGCATGGAGCAATGGAAGGCAATTAAACCACGATGTGTTAACCTTATCACGACACAAAGTACGAGACCGGACTGAGCCCGTCTGTGTCATCAGAATCTATCTGGGTCAGCTGAAGCAGACATTTTATCAGAGAAAGAACTGCTGAGTTTCTCACATCCACACAGAGAACAGATATGATACTCAGAAGCAGTCTCACCAACTCCAGGTCTTCAGTTTACCAGATGGGCAGAGTATGACGCTGCAAAAATGTCTGAGTTAGAAGAAAACTCCTCAGAAAGAAGTCCAAAGAATAGCAAGTACACCTCGTGTGTGAATGTATCTGCAAATCTGTCAGGGAACACACACACACACACGCACGCACGCACGCACGCACACACACACACACACACACACACACACACACACACACACGCATGCATGCACACATGCGCATGCTTGCATGCACACACCAAGGGTGCACCCCACAAATCCCATCACAGAAGTGCCAACATTGCAGTTCCACCCTCATCCACTAGGGGCTGGCACCACAAGTGAGGAAATCCTCATTGACTCCCATGTTAAAAATGCCAACTTCACAGCAGAAATAAACATGTTTACAGCCTGGTTCAAAAAACATTTTAGGTTTAATAGGTCTAGTTTACAGTCATGACAACTCTTCCTTTGTACCTTTTCCATTTAAGTGTAAATAAATGCTTGAAATTATTAAAAATTTGATTGACAGGTAGCATGAACGTCAGAGCTAGCACTAGCAGCTAGCTCCGAGGAAGGCCTCAGCCTCACGTTAACAGATGTTCGGCCATTTCGACTCTGAACTTTAGCTGTGTCCTCTGTGTGTTCGTGTTTGGATGTTAATCATGGAATTATTGGACAAAGAGGGCAAGCTGTGGTATTGATTACACTAAGAGACCATCCTAGAAGTCTCTGCTTCATTTTTATCAGTAAGTAAAATAATATTTCTGTACTTTATTTCGCTGTTGGAAGGGCTGTGCTGGTCGCCTGTGGAGATGTCTGAAGGAGACCACAGAAACACCCCAGGTCTTTGAATTGGTTATACTTCACTTTGGAGTCGCTCAACCACGTTTTATTCACTAAAAGTGCCCAAAAGCCTTCATTAGCTTCGGGTTAGCATGTAGCTCAGTAGTCCAGCTGAGCGTGGCGGAGCGGAGCGTGAGCTTGCGTAAGCAGTCAGGGCGCCCAGCTCCAATTGCAGTGCTCTGAGGCGCTGCTTGTATTTTTACAGTCCGTATTAGAGCTCCACAGGTGAGCAGCACACACACACACATACGCACACACACACACGCACATACACACGCACGCACACACACACACACACACATGCACACACACACGCATGCACAAACACACATACACACTCATGCATGCATGCACACATACAGTAGTAAGGATGCCTTCAGGACATCTTTCAGGGGTATTTTAATCCTGTCCCACTGGAATGAGGGCCTCGAGGGCAGAAGCAGGACTCCTGGATGAGCTGTAGTGGATGAGTATTTTCAATTAGCAGGTAATGAAGTATTATTCAATTTGCTGTTTACGTTCTTTCAGTGAAACTCAAACAAGCCCTTCAGCTGATTGAGACACACACCGCCTTCTGACTGCTGTTGATCTTTAAATGTATGTGTGCTGGCTGCTCTCTGAGGCTTATCATTGGGTCTCTGGGGCCGTGAGCTCATACAAATTCACTCCACTGTATTTGCATTGATTCATTGATATTTCTGTTCAGCTCCAGCATGGTATCGGTGGAATGTGCTTTTTCTCTAGAGGCCTCGGCAAAGAAGAGATGAGGCTTAACATATTATTACTGGAATTGGTATAAGACTGATATTCACAATTTAACACAATCAATTACAGAATGAAGACACATCATTTTTCCTTAGTGTAGTCACGATCAGACCGTCTAGACAATTGCTGGAGAAAGAAAGGGACATCTCTAACTTGGTTGATGTTGCTTTCCTAACTGATTGAGTTTATAAATCAATGGCATTGTCGATTCTGTCTATCAATCCAATTCCTTATCAATTCCTGAGTAGTTCAATAGGTGGCAAAAAATTAAATTCACACAGTTTCCTGCATTATAACTGTCAGCTTATTTATGATAATCAATTGTACCCGGTATCGTTTGGAAAGACTTTTCCAAATGTTCTCCTTTATGCTCCTTATAAAGTCAGAGTCATCTTCTTGCTGTAGCTTTTGCAAGATGGGAAAAATCTCACCACAGGTCAGACTTCAGTAGCTGGAGTCTGCTAGTGTGGAGGTGTGTGTATAAGGTAAATGACACTAACATGATGGGCAGTGTTAGGTGATTAGCTACGTGCAGTATTAACAGGAGAGGACATGCAAACGTTACTGTTACGAACCCTGAGTTTCCACCCCTTTCATTCCTGAATCCTATAGTGCCACCTTTGGTTTTTATTTGGCCCTGCCCCAAGCCATGGAGAGCAGCGCCCTTCCAGCAACTCAGCTGCTCCCCATCTGTAATCAACCACCTGCAGCCCATAAAAGCCGAGGCAGACAGGCTCACCAGGAGGAGGAGAGAGACAGAGAGTGAGAATACTGTTTGAAGGCACCCTGGTGGTGTGCATTTCAGCTATTAAAGTAAAACCTTAGGCCTTACCCTGTTAGTTTTGGTCAGAGCTGTTAGAAAAAGCTGCCTGGAGTCTGAGGCTCTTTTGGTGGGGCTGTCCTCCTCTGGTTTGTATAAAAAGCGAAGGCCTGGTGTAAGTAAAGTTTGATTATAGTATTTCCTCCTCCTGGGTAAGGTTGAATTTCGGTTATTTTTAAGTTTAGAGTGTTTTGTTTAGTGTTCTGGTTTACCCAGCTTTTTGAGTTTACTCCTCTCAGGTGACTGCCTGATTAGTTTAGCTTGTTTAAAGGTCAGCATTAGTTATTTGCCTTAAATGGTAAATTAGTAGATAATCTGTCTTATTTCATTACAGGTAGCTCTATTTAGGTCCATCTCCCCTTTTGGGATGCTTTTTGTTACCAATAAATCCGTTAACTAAAGGTGTTTTGTTTGAGAGTTGTATTTCTTTTCCACCTTCCTATGTTAGAACCCCCCAGGGTTTCCTAGACCTGGTTGGGGTCACAACAGTTACCACCACTGCTGCTGCGTTGAAATTCACTAGTCCGGAGCGGGTCAAAAACACGGCATTCACTTTAATTTATCGCGTATTTTGTGCACAAATGCTTTTGCATATTTGTAGTGTTTTCTCTCTGGTGAAATATCTACTTTTTAGGTTGCCCTGTTGTCATCCTTTCTCGTAAAGTACAACCAAACTTTCAAGCGTTTGTGCTGCTTAGGCGCCATGTTTGCTAAGTAAATTCAATTCAATTCAATTCAGTTTATTTATATAGCGCCAAATCACGACAAGAGTCGTCTCAAGACTCTTCACAAAGTAAACATTCCAATACAGTTCAGTTCATAAGCCAATCAGTAAAAAAGTTTCCTATATAAGGGACCCAGCAGATTGCATCAAGACACTGACTAGTGTCATTGTGTTGGTACAATCCTCATACTAAGCAAGCGACAGTGGGAAGGAAAACTCCCTTTTAACAGGAAGAAACCTCCAGAGGATCGTGGCTCAGTATGAGCAGCCATCCGCTACGGCTCACTGGGGGTTGAGAAGACAGAGCAGGCACAGGCACACCCCACACACACACACACACACACACACCACATATATCAAGTAGTGTTTCTATGGCTACACTGTGATTTCTTAGTAGAAGTTCTATTTAGTAAGAGAAACTTTATTGTCTTTATCTGAGTGAATCTATAATTAATTCAATAGGTGAACTAATAGTAGCACATTCTATGTTAAAGAAAGTGAGATGTAATATCAGGAGAGGGAGAATGTTAAGTGGTTGGCAGCAGTGTGCCAGCCGATGGCCCCCTCCATGAGGCCACCACAGCTCAGCAGAACGCCAGTGTAGCTTCTTCTGGGGAGAAAAACACTTAGAGAGAAAATAAAGTTAACAGCTGAAATAACAGGAAATAATGCAATTAGAGAGTGGTGGTAGAAGAGAGTAGCAGAGTGTGGAAAGTGGTCAGTATGTCCTCCAGCAGTCTAAGCCTATAGCAGCATAACTACAGAGATAACTCAGGATAACCTAGCCTTTTAGATGGAGGCATGTGGGAGGCAGGGCCAGGGAGAAGTCTTTAACGACAGTAGTCCCCTCTGTACACTCCACCTCCCTCTGCTCCCCACTCGTCTAAACCTGGGCTAACATCAGAATTTAACCATAAGCCCTATCAAATAGAAAAGTTTTGAGCCTAGTCTTAAAAGTAGACAAGGTGTCTGCCTCACGCACTAATGCTGGGAGCTGGTTCCACAGTAGAGGAGCCTGATAGCTAAAAGATCTGCCTCCCATCCTACTTTTAGATATTCTAGGAACCACCAGTAAACCTGCAGTCTGAGAGCGAAGTGCTCTGTTAGGAACATATGGAACAATCAGATCACTGATGTCTGATGGAGCTTGATTATTAAGAGCTTTATATGTGAGAAGGAGGATCTTAAAATCTGTTCTGAATTTAACAGGCAGCCAATGTAGGGAAGCTAAAACAGGAGAGATGTGGTCTCTCTTTTTAATTCTCATCAGAACTCTAGCTGCAGCATTTTGGACCAGCTGAAGACTTTTGACTACATTCTGTGGACCTCCTGATAGTAATTGGTAACCAATTGGAAGCATATATATAGTGAAAAGAATTGGTCCAAGTACTGAACCCTGTGGTACTCCACAAGTAACTCTAGAGAATGAAGAAGATTTCTCATGTACATGAACAAACCACATTAGTGAAAGTTACAAATGATATTCTCATGGCCTCAGATAAGAATCTTGTGTCTGTTCTGGTCTTGTTGGACCTCAGTGCTGCTTTTGACACTGTCGATCACAACATTCTCTTAGAAAGGCTTGAACATGTTGTAGGGATCAAAGGAACAGCGCTAGGCTGGTGTAAATCTTATTTGTCCGACAGATTTTAGTTTGTTCATGTACATGAGAAATCTTCATACTCTAGAGTTTCTTGTGGAGTACCACAGGGTTCAGTGCTTGGACCAATTCTTTTCACTATATATATGCTTCCAATTGGTAAAAATCATTAGACAGCATAAAATAAACTTCCACTGTTATGCTGACAATAGTTATATTTATCCATAAACCCTGATGAACCTAATCAGTTAGGTAGATTACAGGCTTGTCTTGAAGACAAAAATCTGGATGACTCTAAACTTTCTGCTGTTAAATCCAGACAAGACTGAAGTTATCATCTTTGGACCAGAACCTCAGAAAAGGAAACTACTTAGTCAGTCACCTGATCTAAACGGTATTAAATTAGCCTTCGAGAACAAAGTAAAGAACCTCGGTGTAATCTTTGACCAGGACATGTCATTCAAATCCCACGTTAAACAGGTTTGTAGGATTTCCTTTTTCCACCTTTGGAACATTGCTAAGATTAGAAGCATCCTTTCCAGGAGTGATGCTGAAAATCTGGTTCATGCATTTATTACCTCACGATTGGATTACTGCAATAGGGTATTCTACAGTTGACGTCACCACGCAAGGGCTTCTGGGTAGGGTCATACTTACAAGCCGCATTTGACAATAGAAAATATACAGTTTCAGAGCGCTTTGACATCGATATGAAGACATAAAATGGAGGAAGTTGTTTTGACGGAGAAAATCACACCAGAGAGCTTTTCTTGATGGCGACCCTGTTAATTAAAGATCGCCAGAACTGAAGTGCTAGCTCAAATGTCACAGTGAAAGTAAAAACTAACTCCCGTTAGCAGCGCTGTCTCCTCCGCTGCTGCTCCTCTGCTGCTGCTCCTCTGCTGCTGCTCCTCCGCTGCTGCTCCTCCAGGATAACTCCACGACTGAGAGTGTCGCTAGGACCGGCGGCTGGTCATTCTCGGATGTAGGACTTTTCCCTCCGGGAGGATGTAAGGAAGAAGTATACGTGCTTTTCTTGATCTGCTCCACACAGTTAAAATCCGCTCGTCCACATGAAAACAAACACAGCTTTGCTTCTTCTGTCTTTAGCTTAGCCCGTGTCGCTTTCCAGCTGTTTCATGTGGTTCGTGGTTGCGGACTTTACCAGCTTTAGAAAAGGGATTAAAAGTCCTCTCCAACATCCGATCTGGGTATCTAGAGTCCCATTAGCACCTCCCCCAGCAGCAGCGCTTTGTTCCTTGCTGTTTGAAAATATTTAGGAGCCAAAAAATAACTTTAGTCAGATCGGAGCAAATCAGACCCATAGGAATCCATTATAACTGCCCGCTTACTTGTATGACCCTGCGTCCCAGATTGCGATGTTATGTCACGATCTATTTTTAGCTACTGTAGAAAGCTCTATTCATTACTATCAGGAGGTCCACAGAATGTAGTCAAAAGTCTTCAGCTGGTCCAAAATGCTGCAGCTAGAGTTCTGATGAGAATTAAAAAGAGAGACCACATCTCTCCTGTTTTAGCTTCCCTACATTGGCTGCCTGTTAAATTCAGAATAGATTTTAAGATCCTCCTTCTCACATATAAAGCTCTTAATAATCAAGCTCCATCATACATCAGTGATCTGATTGTTCCATATGTTCCTAACAGAGCACTTGGCTCTCAGACTGCAGGTTTACTGGTGGTTCCTAGAATATCTAAAAGTAGGATGGGAGGCAGATCTTTTAGCTATCAGGCTCCTCTCCTGTGGAACCAGCTCCCAGCTTTAGTCCGTGAGGCAGACACCTTGTCTTCTTTTAAGACTAGGCTCAAAACTTTTCTATTTGATAGGGCTTATGGTTAAATTCTGATGTTAGCCCAGGTTTAGACGAGTGGGGAGCAGAGGGAGGTGGAGTGTACAGAGGGGACTACAGTCGTTAAAGACTTTTCTCCCTGGCCCTGCCTCCCACATGCCTCCATCTAAAAGGCTATGTTATCCTGAGTTATCTCTGTAGTTATGCTGCTATAGGCTTAGACTGCTGGAGGACATACTGACCACTTTCCACACTCTGCTACTTTCTTCTACCTCCACTCTCTAATTGCATTATTTCCTGTTATTTCAGCTGTTAACTTTATATGGTGGTTTGCTTCAGTCACTTCAAACAGGTCTCTGTCTCAAACCTTGGACAGTATGAATCCGGCATTACACAGCGACTGAAACTCAACAGTGAGTCTCTAACAGCTATTTTTGTCACCTCAACCATCATCTGTAAGTAAAATGCATTGTTATCTGTGCAAAGATGTCACTAGTCTAGCAGTCAGCACATACTATTACTGTAACAAGTAACTGTCTGCATTAATTTAATAACTTTTCCCAAACATATTTGTGTTTCATTTGTGTAAATCTGAAGACGTATTGTCAGCAGGGACCAGAGGTGGAATGTAACGAATTACGTTTACTCACGTTACTGTAATTGAGTAGCTTTTTTAAGTCGTTTTTTAAGTCTGTACTTTTACTTTTACTGTTGACCAGTTTTTGTTAAACTCACCACCTGTACCTGCTGCTAGCTCCACACCAGTTGAGAGAGCCCCACCTCAGCCATTCCAAGTAGTTTCTGCTGACGCATTTGGTGGTATGATCACAGATTTGGCTAAGCAAATAGGGGATGCTATCTCCACTAATCTTAGCATGGTTCAGCAATCTGGCAATAGCCGAGCACAGCCTGTTGCTACCCTACCCTGCAGTAATGGTGAGCAGTCTCACCTTAAGGTTGTTGTGCAGTCAGATGCTAAAGCACCCCCTTTCTTTAAGGGTGACAACACTGACACATTCTCAGTACAGGAATGGGAAGATATGATGAAATGTTACCTATCAAGAGTGACCTGTGTGAACCCTGCAGATATGTATACCATTATTATGTCAAAACTCACTGGGAAAGCCAGAGATGTAGTGAAAGTCTCACTGCGCTGCCAATCTGAGTTGTGTGGTGCTGAACTGGTCTCTGCTGTATTTGATGTTCTGAGGCGGAACTTCAGTGAGTTAACCTTTTCCAACCTACCAATGAGGGATTTTTATAACATCTTACCATCAGTTGGAGAAACAGCTATGGACTATTGGATTCGACTGAATAAATCCATTGATGCAGTTGATGAGTGCCTGCGCAGACGAGGCAAGATGGTGGAAGACCCTGGTGCAGAGGTGGTTACAATGTTCATCAATCATTGTCCCGATCCTGGCCTTGCCCTGTCCTTTCAGCTTAAATCCCCAGAAGAGTGGACTGCAGCTGAGGTGCAAAAGCGCCTCGACAGTCATCTTGAGACTATGAAGAAACCAGTAAATCCCATGCAGTAATGCCCTGGTAACTCAGTTTTGGGGCACATTCCTATTAACCATATTTCTCACGCACAAGTAAGTGTTCCACACTCCAGTTCTTCCATACCAGCCAACACAGCATTGCACCCTGTCCAATCCACAATTGCCGCTGGTTGCTCTTTGAGCTCAGATGCATGGCAGCAGCACAATGCTTTGCATGCGGCCTTCTTTTTGTCCCCCAGATGTTGTCGTTGTGCACGGCAACTTTTGCCACAAACCAGAGTGGGAAACAGCAAAAAGGCCGATCTCACAGCTTTAAGAGCTTTCAGCATGTCCCATGTAAGGTTTGCTGCTCAGAAGAACATTCAACACACTCGCATTGTAGACTTTTCAGGCTATGTCTTAACTGCTTTGGCCCTGGGCACATGAAACGCGACTGTCCACAGCCTGCTCGACACGATGGCATGCCCGCACCTGCTCCCTCTGATGCAAGTTTAAACTAACTGGCTCGTGTGATGAGAGGGGCAGCATGGGCATTGGTACTGAAACCCTCACAGATGCACCAGATCCACACACAATCTATGTTAATTGCTGTGCAGCTTTCCCTAAAGATACAAATGTTGTTTATATTGGGTCTCAAAGTGTTGATGTGGCAGGTTCTGGTTATAAACCATACAGGGTTCTGACATATATTTTGTTAAAAAGATTGATTAATATAGTTAAAAATGATTCATGCATTGTTGTCATGATTGTAGTTTCAGACTAGTGTGTAAAATACAGTACTGAGGATGTACAATTTTTGCTGTTTATTTGTAGGTTGCTGATTGATCAATGATTATGTGATCGATTGCTTTTGTCCAGCAGAGAGCTGTGTTTTGGCGCCTGCGCAGAAAAGTTTCGAGGTTCTTTTGAATAAAACAAGATGGAGCAAAGACGTATGCTGCGTCTCTGTTTTCTTATGTAGTTTAAAAGTAACCACTTACCTCTCCCAAACTCCTGGAGCAGAGGATGCAACATTTTGGAGGCACCGCTGGGATGTTCGGTCAGAGAAATATCCGCCAGCCGTGAGCGGAAACTCGAGCTGAATATCCTTCATCAAACCCAGGAATCAGAAGAGGCGCTGCCGACGCGCATCGTGGTTCAGTGACACGTGTAGCAGGTTGTATTTCTAGTCCACCACCAGGGGGCAGCATCGTACTATAAAGTTGATAGAGACCCACAGTGAACTGTTTTATGCCGACTTCCCTGACGAAAATGGAGTCTGAGCTGGAAGAGTTACAGCTGGAAATTAAAGGCGCTTTATATGAACTTAACCTGCAACAGCTGCTAAAAATATGCAGTGATCTACAAATATCGGGACTGAAAAAAGAACACTTGGCAGAGAAAACTCGAGGCCAGCTAATTGCGCTCATCACAAGCCAAGTGGAGAAGGCAGAGCTTGCTGAGCTAGAAGATCAGGGGATGTCTTATTTGCTCTGTATAAAGGATTTGGTTGACGGTACCAAGATGTTGTCAGACCCGGCATGTGAAGGGGATAAAGAGAGAGACAGTCTGCAGAAAGAAGTAAAAACGCTCCGGACCACACTTCAAGCTAAAGAGGAAGCCATGCATCAGCTTTTTGGTGAGAAACTGATCTTACAGAGTACACCAATGCAAAATCGGGCTGCAGCACCATCAGATAATTCCATGTGGCGGAAAGACTTTAAAATATCAGGCCAAATAGGAGAACCTGGACAAAAAGACAGACTCACATTTTCCAGTTTGGCCAGACAGATTGAAAATGGACTCAGTAAAGGCTATCCTGAAGATGAAATAATTGATGCAGTGATACGCGCCATCACACCAGGGCTGCAGCTGAGAAGTTACCTTGAAGGTAAGACTGATCTTACCCTTCCCGCCTTGCGGAGGATCCTCAGGTCTCATTATCAGGAGAGAGGAGCCACTGAACTGTATAAGCAGCTCTCATCAGAAGTTCAGAATAGCAAGGAAACGCCACAAAACTTCCTCTTGAGAGCTATGGACCTTCGTCAAAAGATTCTCTTCGCGTCACAAGAAGCTGAGTCGAGTTTAAAATATGATCCTGCCTTGGTTCAAAGTTTATTCATGCACACCATTCTGACAGGCCTACAGAGTGATAATGTAAAGAGTGACATGCAACCCTACCTCCTCCAGACCACCACATCAGATGAGGTTTTGTTGGAGAAAGTGAATATAGCATGTGCAAATGAAAAGGAACGACAAGATAAGAGGAAATCTCATGTTTCTCCGAGAGTGAACACTGTGAATGCTGTGCACTTGAGTGACGTCACGGCGCCAGCTGAGAAAAAGACTGTCCAAAAACAAAACATGGCCATACTGCCACCTGATCTGCTGTCAGAGATTAAAGAGATGCGATCTGAGATGGTGCTCTTAAAAGACCTGCGAGCTGAGGTGTCGCAAATCAGAGAAGCAATGCAGAAGTCCACGACACAACCCATCAGCGGAGGACCTGGGAACCACTACCCAGCACCTACCTTCACGCCTCATCCTTCATACCAACCAGACCCATCCGCTCAACACTTCTACCCCCAAGCAGCTCTTCAGGCCCCATACTACCCAGCACCTGGCCCTGCACCAATGGGAGGCACCGCCCAGTTCCAACAGCGTTTTGCTCCTCAGCGTTACCGCATGCCCCGCCCCCAGCTCAGGTGTTATGGTTGCATTCAGGCAGGTGAAGAATTTTGTTCACATTGTTTTAGATGTGGGAGCAGTGAGCATTTTCAGGCAGGCTGTAGAGCACAGAGGTCAGTGAAACCAACTCGAGGTAGTCCTTTAAACTAGAAGGGGTCACTCCAAAGGGACATGGTGTGATCAGTGGTCCTGATAGGTCCCAGTATTGTCACAGTTGTGCTTTAGAAAATGAAAATCTGAGTTTAAAATGTTGCTCTGTATGCAAAAGTGCCTTTTACTGCTCCAAAAGATGCCAAGAAGAACATTGGCCCGTACACAAACTTAAATGTAAACCCCACACCTGTGGTAGTGTTCATCAGGGGAGTAAGGCAATCTCCCAGAAATCAGTCAAAATCAAACAGTGTCAAAAAGATAAAATACCATCTGTCAGGCAGTTAGTGGGGAAAAAGTGTCTGATTAGGTGCATTTTAGGTAACAAAACGGTTGATGCACTTTGGGACTCATGTTCACAGGTTTGTGCTATAGATGAGTTATGGAAAGGCACTTACTTACCTGAGGTACCACTGAGAGATGTTAGGGAACTTTTGAGCTCAAAAGAACCCCTTCAGCTTGAAGCAGCCAATGGTACTGAGATGCCATATGCAGGATGGGTTGAAGTACCGTTCAAACTTATAACCGATGACTCTGAGCTATTGATACCTGTTTTAGTACTTAAGGGTAATCAGCAACAGTGTCCAATTATTGGGTTTAATGTTATAGAGCATTTGGTTTCAGAAAATATAAAAGATGGGAATTACTTGGGGGAAAAAGACAACCTTCTAAGAGCAGTGAAATTAGCTTTCCCAAACTTGAAGGAAAAAGAAGCCACGACGTTCATAAAAGCAGTTACTGTGGGGCAAAGACTTGAGTATAATGTAAAAACAACAAATAAGAAAGTGACTGTGCCCAGTAAGAGTTCAGTGTTTATTGAATGTAAGGTACAGGCTAAAGCATTTAAAGACAACACTACACTGATTTTTGAGCCTTGTGAAAACCCACAGTGGCCAGATGGCCTAGAATTTTGTGACACATTAGTTTCAGTGAAGACTACCCCAAAGATCTTTCTTAGTGCACAAAACCCTACCGGCCATGACATCACACTATCAGGGCGAACCCTTATGGGAACTGTGCAATCAGTGGGGTCTGTCTATCCTGCAGACATCTTCAAAAGAGACATCCTGTCTAATACTGTAAACAAGATTCACGTCCAGAAGACTACAGAATGCACTCCCACCAGTGAACAATGGGACCCCCCTGTTGACCTGTCTCATCTTAATGAAAATGAAAAAAAGACTGTTCAACAGATGTTAAGAGAGGAATCAGCATCATTTTCACAAACAGATGATGACATAGGATGTGTGGAGAGCTTGCAAATGGACATTTCATTAATGGACACAGAACCTGTTTCAAAAACATATCTGTCTGTACCTAAGCCCTTGTATAAGGAGATGAAGGACTACTTACAGGACTTGATAGCACAGGGATGGGTGGAAAAGTCTACCTCCTCTTACTCATCCCCTGTAGTCTGTGTGAGAAAAAAAGATGGTTCGCTGCGCTTATGTATTGATTATAGAGAGCTGAACCGTAAGACACACCCTGACCGGCACCCAATACCCCGGGTACAGGACGTAATGGACAACCTGGGGGGCAACACCATCTTCTCGCTACTGGATCAGGGCAAGGCGTATCACCAGGGGTTTATGTCCAAACATTGCAGACATCTAACTGCCTTCGTGACCCCCTGGGGCCTTTACGAGTGGATTAGGATTCCCTTTGGCCTTATGAATGCACCAGCTGCATTCCAGCGATGTATGGAGCAATGCCTGGAGGGACTGCGGGACGAGATATGTGTTCCCTATCTTGATGACATTCTCGTGTTCAGTCGATCCTTTGAGGACCACGTTGAGGATGTCAGGAGAGTACTACGTCGACTAAGAGACCATGGCATAAAACTCAAACCACGGAAGTGCGACATTTTCAAACCAGAGGTAAGATACCTCGGTAGGATTGTCTCTGCTGAGGGAAGTAAAATAGACCCAACGGACACAGTAGCAGTGCGGGCTCTGAAAAATAAGCAGCCTGGTACTGTTGGTGAGCTCAGGGCAATACTAGGACTGTTAAGTTACTACCGGCAATACATTAAGGATTTCTCCTGTATTGCCAGCCCATTGTATGACCTGCTAAAGGTTCCTCCGCAGTCAGAGACTCTGCAACACACACGACAAAGAACAAAAAAACAGAACAGCAGTGCGCCCTCGAGTACTCGTATTCAATGGAGTGCAGAGCATCAGTCAGTCTTAGAACAGTTGATAGACTATTTAGTTCAGCCTCCTGTTCTTGGCTTTCCGGACTTTACACAACCCTTTATTTTACATACAGATGCCTCCAACCAGGGACTAGGAGCTGTATTGTATCAAAGGCAAAATGGCAAGCTCCGGGTGATAGCTTATGGGTCGAGAACTCTAACTGCAGCTGAGAAAAACTATAACTTACATTCAGGCAAGTTAGAATTCTTAGCTCTTAAATGGGCAGTCACAGAAAAGTTTCGTGATTATTTGTATTATGCACCCTCCTTTACTGTATTTAGTGACAACAATCCCCTTACTTATGTTCTGTCAACAGCTAAGCTGAATGCCACTGGGTGTAGGTGGGTTGCAGAACTTGCTGATTTCCATTTTACTGTAAAATACCGCCCAGGTAGAGAAAACATAGATGCAGATAGTCTGTCAAGAATGCCTTTAGACATGGAGACTTACATGAAGAAATGTTCAAAAGAAATGTCAAATGATGCTCTGGGTGCGGCCACACAAGCAGTTGACCACCAGGATGAGTCTAGTGCGGCCTGGTCTATGGGTATTTCAGTTGAGTGTGCCACAGGGTTAATCAGCATGCCTATAGCTCCATTAACTGCAGGACAGATCAAGCTAGATCAAGAGACTGATCCCATTATTGGAGAGTTTGTTAAATACAAGCTGGAAGAAAAAAAACCCTTGGGTTCAGAGCTGAAACGGCTGTGTCCACGACTTGGGTGTCTTTTCAGGGAGTGGGACAAACTATGTTTTAGTGACAGTGGTGTTTTGTACAGACAAACAACACACAGAAAGCAGCTGGTGCTACCAGAAAAACACAGGGTGACGGTTTTAAGAGAACTGCATGATGAAATGGGCCACCATGGTATAGAAAGAACCACTTCCTTGGTTAGGGACCGTTTTTATTGGCCTTTCATGCAAAAAGAAATAGAGGACTATGTGACGAGAAAATGTGTGTGCCTTAAAACCAAAAGGCCTTGTCATGAGACTAGAGCTCCACTCACAAACATAGTTACAACTCAGCCTTTCGAACTTGTTTCTGTTGACTTCTTACACTTGGACAAATGTAAGGGTGGGTATGAGTATGTACTTGTTATTGTGGACCATTTCACGCGTTTTGCCCAGGCCTATGCCACCACAAACAAGTCTGGCAAAACAGCAGCGGACAAAATCTTTAATGACTATGCATTAAAGTTTGGGTTTCCCCAGAGAATTCACCATGATCAAGGTGGAGAGTTTGAGAATCAGCTTTTTGCACGACTTCAGGAGTACTGTGGGGTTACAGGCTCAAGAACAAGTCCGTATCACCCACAAGGGAACGGGCAAGTCGAGCGCTTTAACCGGACTTTGATCCAGATGTTGAAAACACTCACTGAAAAACAGAAGGGTTGTTGGAAAGACTCCCTAAACAAACTGGTTTATGCATATAATGCTACAAAGAGTGGAGTGACAGGGTTTTCTCCTTTTTATTTGCTTTACGGACGTTCGCCGCGGTTACCAGTGGATATGTTGTTCAGTTTATCTCCGAATACAGACCAGGAAAATGGTGACCGTCAGAGCTACATGCAAAGGTGGAAACAGGGTATGAAAGAGGCTTATGAGATCACTCGAAAGAATGTGACTAAAGCTGCTGTTCGGAGTAAGAGACTGTATGACAGTAAAGTGAGGTATTCTACCCTGCTGCCTGGTGATCGCGTTTTAGTTAGGAACTTGACCCCACGAGGGGGGTCAGGCAAACTGAGAAATCATTGGGAGGATGTTATTCATACAGTTGTTCGTCAAGTGAGTGAAGACATTCCTGTTTATGAACTGAAACCTGAGAAGGGAAAAGGCAGGTCTAGAACTTTACATCGAAATCTTTTGCTGCCATGTGACTATTTGCCATTGGAAACTCCTTTGCAGTCTCGGCCAAAGAACATGAACCCTACCAGGTCACCTGAGGCGCCAGAGGACCTCTCTGAGGAGGATGAGGAGGATGATGAGTATTATCCAGTTCCTTGTTTTCTGCATTCAAGTCCTGATTCACCTCAGCCTGCTGGGACCACGGGACCTGTCCACCAGGACTATAATGAGCTTGTGGAGGAGCTAGGGGGGGCGGAGGCTGTAGCCGCAGAGGCTGACCAACCATCTGAAGATGACATGGGACAGGTAGAGATTCAACCTCTTGAGGTGACATTTCCTTCATCTCACCCACCTTTTCCCTCTTCATTCAGTGAACCTGTCCACGGAGTGACTCAGAGGCCCAAGCGTGAATCTAGAAAACCTAAAGTATTCACTTATGATACGCTTGGTACACCGGTTTGTTATTACATACAGTCTCTACCTTATTACCCAGAACAGACCATGCCGTGGGTATACAGTGTACATCCTTATTATTTTCAGGAGTTTTATGGAAAAGGTTGATCATTTAGTTTTTTTGAAGGTGCATGGCTACACTTATGCTAGCCTCATGTCTCGACATTTGGTTGGACTGTGAAAGAACAGTACTGTGTTTTTTCTTCTAACAGGTACTCGCAATGCATATGTTCTTAATAGTGACATGGACTCTCGGGACTGCAAGTGTACCCCTACTCAAACAGTATGTCTTCAAACAGTTCCAGTCTGTGACTCGTTATGAATGAGTTTGTCATGTGATTGTGTTGTTCATGGGTTATGGTCATGATGTTGGGGACAACATCTATTCTGCGGGGGAGTATTGTGGCAGGTTCTGGTTATAAACCATACAGGGTTCTGACATATATTTTGTTAAAAAGATTGATTAATATAGTTAAAAATGATTCATGCATTGTTGTCATGATTGTAGTTTCAGACTAGTGTGTAAAATACAGTACTGAGGATGTACAATTTTTGCTGTTTATTTGTAGGTTGCTGATTGATCAATGATTATGTGATCGATTGCTTTTGTCCAGCAGAGAGCTGTGTTTTGGCGCCTGCGCAGAAAAGTTTCGAGGTTCTTTTGAATAAAACAAGATGGAGCAAAGACGTATGCTGCGTCTCTGTTTTCTTATGTAGTTTAAAAGTAACCACTTACCTCTCCCAAACTCCTGGAGCAGAGGATGCAACATTGACAGAGCGAGTGATTTGTTCTATGCTCCAGTGTCTGTTGGTGGCTTGTCTACTCTGAGAGGCATGCTTGATTCAGGAAGCATGTCATGTACAATAAGTGAGGAGGCGGAACGTAGGTTGAAGACTGCTGGTTTAAGTTTGGCTCCTCAACCGGTACCTGACAGTGTGGTCCTTGTAGGTTGTGGTGGGTTACTCACCCGACCAAAGTGCATCTATGAGTTGGACATTGAGATTTATGGGTGCAAATTTACTGTGCCTACATTCCTGGTGCCTGGGCAACGGGATGATTTGATCATTGGAAGCAATGTTTTGCGTCCTATCATTCGAAATATGAAAACTGATTCAAAATACTGGGACCTGATTACTTCTAAAGCTTCTGTTCCTGAATGTGAGCAGTTCATTCAGCTGCTTAGTAGCATTTCTTGCTGGTCAGGCTCAGACGTACCTGACAAAATAGGAACAGTCAGGCTTAGACAAGCTGTGACTCTTCTGCCTCGTCAAGAATATCTGGTGTGGGGGAAGCTTCCTCCATCTGCTCCTGTGTCTTTAGGCAGCACTGTGTTGGTTGAGCCTTCATCTGCACGATCCACCCCCAAGAACATTCTAGTGGGCCGGGTTGTGACACCTATGTGGGGAGATCGCTGGGTTCCACTGAAAGTGCTCAACCCAACCGACACGCCTGTGACGCTGCGACGCTGTGCAAAAATAGCAGATGTCTACACGTGTGTTGCTGTCGAGGACCTGCCTTTTTCTCAGAATCAGAGTGATCTGCATTGCAACCAGTCATCTGTTTCATTGGATTCTTCTCACAAAACCTCAGACCCTGTACAGCTGCTCAGAGACTATGGCTTGACTGACATTGACTTAGATGGATGTGAGGTGTCAGATGATTGTAAGCAAAAACTAGCCGAGCTTGTTGTGACTTATCAGGATGTGTTTTCTCGAGACAAGCTGGACTGTGGTGAAGCGAGAGACTTTGTTCACCGTATTCACCTCACTGATGATAGACCTTTTTGACTACCTTACAGACGTGTTCCTCCAGCACACTATCAACAGTTGAGAGAAGTACTTTCTGAGATGGAAATGAAAGGTATCATTCGTAAATCCATCAGTGAGTATGCATCTCCACTTGTGTTAGTGTGGAAAAAGTCAGGAGACTTGAGGATTTGTACGGATTTCCGCTGCCTTAATGCCAAAACTGTGAAGGATGCTCACCCATTACCCCACCAGACTGATTGTCTTGCAGCCCTGGGAGGTAATGTTTTGTTTAGCACCATGGATTTGACTTCAGGCTTTTACAACATCCCTCTTCATGAGTCTGACAAACACTACACGGCTTTCACAACTCCACTAGGCCTCTACGAGTACAACCGCCTCCCTCAAGGTCTATGCAACAGTCCAGCATCCTTTATGAAGATGATGCTTAGCATCTTTGGTGACTTGAACTTTTCCAGCCTCCTCTGTTATTTAGATGATCTGCTAGTGTTTGCACCCTCTGAGCAGGAGTCTTTACTAAGGCTGGAGGTTGTTTTCCGTCGCCTGAGGGCCAACAATCTGAAACTTGCACAGAAAAAGTGTCACCTTCTTAGGAGGTCTGTGAGGTTTTTGGGCCACATAGTGGAGGCTGGTGGAGTTTCGGTTGACCAGGAGAAAGTCAAAGTCATATCAAGCTTTCAGAAGTGTGACCTCATGGAAGAGGATGGTTGCACCCCGTCTCAAAAGAAAGTGAGATCTTTCTTAGGCATGGTGCTTTTCTATCAGCACTTCATTCCATCTTGCTCTCGTATTGCAAAACCACTTTATGCTCTGACTGCAGGCCAGAGGAGGAAAGTTAAAGGCCAGACAAGTGGTAAATCTGGAACTTTTCGCATTTTGACGCAACAAGATTGGACTCCAGCCTGTGATAGAGCATTTGAAGACCTCAAGGCTGCACTCCTCAACTGTGTGGTGTTAGCCCATCCTGATTTTGAGAAACCCTTTATTCTCTCAACTGATGCCTCCTTGGATGGCGTGGGTGCTGTCTTATCACAGGTAACAGAAGATGGAGAAAAAGCTAGACCTGTGGCTTTTGCGAGCAAATCTCTGAGCCGAAGCCAGTCAAAGTATCCAGCACACAGACTCGGGTTTTTGGCTCTAAAATGGGCAGTGTGTGACAAATTTAGCCACTGGCTCAAGGGACACAGTTTTGTTGTTCTGACGGATAACAATCCTCTGACTTACATTCTGTCCAAGCCTAAACTTGACGCCTGTGAGCAACGTTGGGTTGCCAAGCTTTCACCATACTGTTTTGAGATAAAACATATCCCTGGAAAACAGAATGTGGTAGCAGACACATTAAGCAGAAAACCATTTGTGAAACCTATGGCCTGCAGAGTTCTGTCTGAGCCATACAATGAGCTATTGGGCCAAGTGTGTGAGGTTTCAGAAGACTCAGTGCAGGATGCTTTACGTCTGACCTGTCAGCCGCAGATTGTAGATGATCCCTCCTTGTCTATGGCTTGTAATGTGTCTATGTCAGAGGATGAGGTTTCATCTGTTTTGGCCTCTGTGACTGATTGGGATGTTGCACCAAGCCAGCGTGCTGCATCTCTGGTTGATCATGTGGCCACCTTGATTCCATCTGCTACTGAGGCTGCTCCTGCTTTGTCTTTGCTTGATCTTAAATCTCAACAGCAGCAAGATCCGGTGATCTCCAGAGTTGCTCACTATGTTCAGAGAGGCCGCCGACCATCTAGGCGTGAGCGTGGCAAAGAGAGCCCTCATACTCTGAGGATTTTGAAGCAGTGGGATAAGCTCACTTTTCTGGATGATGTGCTTTACCGTGTCTCTAAGGACCCACTGACCAAACACAAGAGATTCCAATTTATTGTTCCTGACTCCCTAAAATCTGTTGTGCTGTCTGGTGTACATGGCAATGCAGGCCATCAAGGTCAACCACGCACACTGTCTTTGGCTCGCCATCGATTCTTTTGGTATGAGATGGAGAAAGATGTGCGAAACCATGTAAGAAACTGTCCCAGATGCATCCTCAGCAAGACTCCAGAGCCTGCTGTGAGAGCTCCTCTAGAAAACATTAAGACGAGTGCTCCATTGGAACTTGTATGCATTGATTTCTGGTCAGCTGAAGACAACAACAACAAGTCTCAGGATGTCCTCGTGGTCACTGACCATTTCACGAAAATGGCTCATGCATTTCCATGTCAGGATCAGACTGCAAAAAAAGTTGCAAAGAAGCTATGGGATGGATTTTTTTGTATCTATGGCTTTCCTCAGCGAATCCACTCTGACCAGGGGGCAAATTTTGAGAGTGAGCTCCTTGCTGAACTTCTGAGCATGAGTGGTGTTCATAGGTCCCACACTTCACCATACCACCCTATGGGCAATGGGACAGCAGAGAGATTTAATCGGACTCTTGGAAACATGTTGAGGTCCCTTCCTGCGAGATCTAAACAGAAGTGGCCTCAAATGATACAAACCTTGACTTTTACATACAACTGCACTGTTCATGAAACCACAGGTTTTGCACCTTTCTACCTGATGTTTGGAAGAGTACCAAGATTGCCTGTCGACCTTCTATTCCAGAGTGTCCTTCACAATGAGAGCGTTTGCCAGAGACTTGACATAAGCATTGTAATCGCAGAGGACCTGAGTTCTGCCATGCTCCTGGCTCAGAACCACAGCACCAAAGAGCAGCAACATCAAAGTGATCAGTACACCAAGAGAACTAAAGGTTGCTCTCTGTCAATTGGCGATCAGGTCCTTGTGGCAAATAAGGGGGTCAAGGGTAAGCGGAAGCTCTCTGATAAGTGGGAACCTGTGGTCTACACCGTGGTTGCTTCCAAGCCTGCCCTCCACATTTACAGAATCAGTGACCGCAGTGGCAAAGAGCGTGTTGTGCATCGTAACCTCCTTCTCGATGTGAGCTTTTTGCCTTTGGACGTGGCCTTGGATGGCAATGTGTCCTGTTCTGCCAACAGTGTGGATGATGTTTCTTCTGTGTTGGAAGGTCATTTTGCTGACGTTCTGTCAGTTGTGAGTGCTAAGGCTGGGATAGAGCCTTCCGTCCATGACTCCTTGCCCTGTATCAGTGAGTGTCCGACTGACCGCACTGCGTCCTGGGTTAGGGAGGTGTCTCCTGCCCCTTCAAATGAAAATACGGGCTTACAGTGCCCCTCTGGTTCCGCCTCTCCTGGGACACTTCTGGGGCGGAGTGCACCAGCTGGGCGTAACTTAAGCCAGTCTTAACCCTTACGTCTGACTTAGCTAAGTCAGACGTAAAGAATGGAGATTAGACCGAGTGCACCAACACAAACTAGGACCAGTCGTAGCTGCGCCTGGGCGTATCGTGCGCGTTCACGAGAATACAAGCGTTGCTGTGCTCATTGCCTAGTAACGTATCGGCCCAAGCAAAGCTGAAAGCGGGAGGCAACTTTCTATTAAATTTAATGACACAAAACGAAAAAACAAAACAAAAAATGCTGTTTGATAATCACTGCTGCATCAATAACGAGTGACGGCTGAGTGCGTAGCCTACAGTTGAGGAGAAAAAAATGAATAACAAATCTCCTGTCAAGCGCAAAAAAACACCAGTCTGCTCCTAAAAATCCCCAGACTGGCAGGATCCTCTTCCAAAAGCTTCACCATACAGCTCTGTGATTATAGATATTTTTGAAGTGCGTTCACCTGCTTTTATCGACCTTTATGGCGTTGTTCAGCGCCCGGCGCACTACCCGATGAGATTCGGGAGGATGAGCGCTGCGCTGAGCTCACATCCTCAGCACGAGAACGCTGCATCCAGGAAAATGATCGGAATGGCTCATATGGATTATTATTATTATTATTATAGACCATACACAATTCTCTAATAATAAAGTGCTTAAACTCACGCACAGGAATAAACAAATTCATCGGCTGCGCTGCAGCCCCAGCGAGTCTCCTCTGTGCGTTCCGTCTGCTGCTTATTTACACGCTCATAAAACAACTCTAGGCCTAGATCTTCCCACTTACGCCTGCTCCACACCAGGCGTAAAAGTTACACCTGGGCGCAGCGGCTGAAGGGCTTACGCTTGAGTGGTGCACTCGTCTTAACGACGAGCTGGACGTAACTTTCAAATCTACGTAAGGTTACACCCGGGCTTACGCCCAGCTGGTGCACTTCGCCCCTGGAGTCTCAGACTGGACCTCCCTCTTCCGCTAGTGCCCATCTCTCTGACGATGGTGGCTTTGACATGGCGAGTCGTTTGACTTCTCGATTCGGACGGGTTATTAAACCAGTCTGTCGTTTGATCGAGTCAATGGTTCAGGTTGAGGCATTTTTTGATAAGGTAGATGAAACCCCCCCGGTTATTAATGTGTGAATATTTTTTTTTGTTGTGTCTGTGATTTTATTTTTTTTGTTTTTTTTTTTTCTTCTGACTGATTATTGTCATATGTTGCGTTTTGCTTTATTTATTTTTTGGTTCCTTTCATGCCCAGGATGTTGGTCATGGTTTTGGGAGGTGTAATGGGCACTTCTCTTTGTCTATAGGGTATCTGGGGATTCTGCTAGGTGCCGGGCATGTCTCTGGTCTCTTAACTCTTCTTTAGGGTAGCTATTTTGCTGGTCCGATACTGTAAAGTGTTTTATGATCAATGTCATGGGTAGTGTCTATGATGACTTGTACTTAAACTGATTTTTATTTTGTGTAATTCTAGGGGGGTGAGTGTAACCCATGTGTTCTGTTAAATTATAATTGCACAAAATGTATTCCACTTGTTAGTTCCATAGTTGGTTAAGAGTTTAAAAACTTTGGGTCTATCTCTTTAAGTTTAAGCTCTTCCTCATTTCTTCTTCTGTGGTTTGGTTTCTTTAAACTCTGTGTTCGCGGTAAACTCTCCCCTTTTGCTTCTGTAACTGTGGGAGAGGTAAGTGTTACTAACTGGAGTCATTAGAGTTTATGTTCACAACTCCGTACTGACTATTGTTTTGTTAATAGACTGTTGATGGGCATAACACGACGGTTTCCTGTTTCTCTTTTTGCCATATGTCCAGGTATGTAAAAATGTTGAGGAGGTTATGTCATTCATATAAAGTTCTGTGCACCGCCAGCGCGGCAGCCTTTTGCTTCTGTAACTGTGGGAGAGACTGTTGATGGGCATAACACGGCGGTTTCCTGCTTCTCTTTTTGCCATATGACACGGTGTCTGAATTCTTCATAACCAGCGCAACGCAGATAGCAACCGGTTACATGTGCACCATCTCTACTGTGTATGAACTAGGGATGCAACGGTCCACTTTCCCCACGGTCCGGTCCGTACCTTGGTTTTTGGGTCACGGTTTCGGTCCACTTTGAATTGTAGAAAAGCTTAAGAAAATCTGAAATTTCCAAACTTTATTTTATTCACACAATAATATAACTTTTCAGATGTATTACTTGTAGTCCAGTGTGTAATAATATGTTCAGAGACCAACAGAAATGTCACTTTTAAACTTCCTTTTCAATGTGGGACACGTAATTTGGAATTGTAGGATGTCCAAGGAAGGTCCCGACTGGGGAGTGTGCTGTGTGAGGGGTTGTGGTTGTGGCGTCAAATAAAGTGAGCCTCTGAGTTCACCGTTTTCTCTCCTCGGCCGAAACGTCGATGTACTTCCAGTCACGTGTCCTCTCGCGGGCGCAGCAATCTTTACCATTGACTTAATACAGGCTAACTGGCGCATGCGCGCTGGATCCCCAACGACAAGGAATAGGAGAGCTGTTGGGCGCATATGGTTGCGATCGCAAGCAAACGGGGGAGTCTGCTCAGATCAGGAGGAGGATGCTGATTGGTCAGCTCACACAGCCCAGACAGAAGCGGAAAATTCTCCACAGGCTAGTTCACCGTCCTTTGTTGTTGTGGGGCTGCTGCTAACGTTGACTTTAGAGAAAACTAGTAGTTTCATCTTTTTATCATTGGATTCTACGAACCAAGTGAATTTTTTACTATAAGATGGATTATTTTGACCAGCAAGGTAAGACAGAATTTAGCTTTTGACTTCATGAAAATAGCTTTGTTTTGCTTTTCATTTAGCAGTCATTGGGTGGTGTTGAGGTAGAAAATGTGGATTCTATCGTTTAAAAGAGCCTCTTCCTGTTTAGTGTATGTAAGGTTTGCATATATTGGTCAATATGAAGCATGTTTTTGGAACAACTTTGTTGCTAACTTAGCAACAAAGTCTGTCGATTTCAAATTGTGTGACGCATAAGAATGGTAATTTGGCATTCCCTAGTGGTGATATGTGGTTAGCGTATCTGAAAAACTGACCTACAAATAAAGAAAATAACGATTGTTTATATAGCGCCTCTCAAGATAAAAACCATTCACAAGAACTAACATAAAAAAATAAAAATAAAAAAATGCGCCCCACCCAAAAAAAATTCACCAGCCGCCACTGATACAGTATATATATATATATATATATATATACTGTATCAGTGGCGGCTGGGTGGGGCGCATTTTTTTATTTTTATTTTTTTATGTTAGTTATTTTTTATATAGTATATATATATATAACCTAAAAATCAAATCTGTGCTGTTCAGACTGTTCAGACTCAGGAAAAATCAGATTTGATGCACTTTTGCCTGTAGTGACCTCCTCAGGTACAATGTGTGAAACATTTCATGCATTGTAATATTACCAAGTACCACTAGATGATGCCACAGCTAAGTTCAAGGCCTCGAATCATATATCGGCACATTAGAGAATGCTTCGAAGCGCTTCATGAGGCTTCATTGGCATATCACTAGACACAGATGTAGTATTATAGTGTATGATAACCATTCACCATACCAAAAGTGTAATAATACCTTCTCATTGTCTGTGACAAAAAGCAGAGTATTCTGGTGGTGACCTGCCTCTTGAACTCTAATGCTGGGCTTACACCTACAGACTTTGAAAAGATTTTGAAAAGACTCCAAAAGATTATCAGCTCACATCTAAAGACAGTTTTTAGTCCTAGACTAGTCTCAGACTAATTGCTGAATCTTGTAGGAACACTATTTACACGACTACAACTAGATTATTTTAGCATTTTATTCCCGCTAATGCTCTGCAGAAGTTTAAAATGGAGATGAAGCAGCAGCTTATAGCTACTAGCTTTTGCCACTGCAGTCGCCCCCGTCCCCCGTCATGGTATGAATGGCAGTTTACGCCAAAGACACGGCTGCTCTGCCCACAGCTCGACCAAGCGCTCCTCTCTCTCCAGTCTACACGGTCCACTTTCGCCTGCTTGAACCCAAATTCCACTATCTCCGCTCCGCTCCGGCACGAACTGTTGGGCGGTTGTGATTTCTGTACATTGAATGCGGAGGTTCTCCGGCGTCCGGCAAAAATAGAATCGATCCTATTTTTGCCGGATGGCGGAACGGGGGGCGGCGCACTTGCTGCGGAGTTCGTGCCGGAGCGGAGCGGAGATAGTGGAATTTGGGGGTTATTTCAACGTCTGTAGACACGTTTGTGTTGTTATGACTGACGGAGCTTCCTGGTTCCGCTGCGAGAACGTATTTTATTGGTTGTTGATTGTTGTACGTCACTACGACTACACTCCGACTAGAGACAATATCTAGCATGCTGGAAGTGAAAGACTAGAGAAAGACTGGCATAAATCGGGTCGCCGACAGCAGATTATCACATTACATTTAACGATCGAGGCGACGGGAGCGCGCAGAGACTCCAATAAGATTTCTAAAGACTGCCAGTCTTTAGTCTGAGACCGTGAAAATCCTTAGGTGTAAGCCCAGCATTAGTAGAAATCTTCCCATAACCTGCTTCTCCAACATTTCCTGAAAACAACAAAAATACTGAATGAACAGGTTTCATCCAATATTATTGCTAATTTATTAAACTTCTTTTATTAACGTAAACAGCTAAGAATCACAAAGATAAACTCATTCAGGGTTTTTTTCCTTCACCTGATAGTGCTTCTTGTCTGGATTTTCATTTGATACTTTTTTCTGGAATAAAACATTTAAACATGGAGTGATTCTGTGCATAACTCTGTTTTTTTCCACTACAATCCCATTAAACGCTCCTTATTACTAAAGTCCTATTTCATTGACACTGCTGGGAAGAGCTCTCTGAGTGCCGGTTCAGCAGCCTCAGATCAGAGCTTGAATGTGGACATTTGTATGCATCTGATCTAAAAGACATATTATCAGCACTCAGATGTTTAGTATTATATAATCTAGATTCATCGACCTGCATTTAAATGCACTCTGCATTACTTTGTTTTGCTCTGTGGATCTCAAACAGAGCACTGACACAACCTTTAGAAGGTGGTTTCAGTTTATTTCACTCTGCTGTATTTCCCATTAAAGTGGCTGCAGCAGCTTTGCAGGTCAGGCCAACTTTGGTCTCTGTGCTTCAGCGGTTCAGGGAAACACAAAGTCACATTTAACACCATTTATGTTGGCTAACTTTCCAACTGGAGCAAGTTTCCTTGATCCGTCCTCTTAAACCTTTGTTTCTGACTCATGATAAATTTAATCGAGATGACTGAAAAATCTTTTCCAACTCTTAAGAAACAATCAGAGCTGATTTTATCGCTGGCAAAGTTATCATCACAATTTACTTCAAACACACTTACTGAGAATTAAGAGCAACATTATAAAATCTGATATAAAAAAGTATGGAGCTTGTTTGCAGATCAGCTGTATTTAGTTGAAACCCTTGGTTGTTTCATTTTAATAGTAGGATAGACTTGGAGAAAGGAGAATAACAGTATCATGCCATCATGAAATGTCAAAGAGGAAGAAAAATTCTGATTCCCAGATGACAGTTCCACTACAAGGAATAAAAAGACAATAACGCTTCAGTCAGAATTCAGTGACTCTAAGTTGAAGATTTAAACTAATTTAAAAAATTTCAAAGAAAAATTCCCTAAATCCCTGGAATGTCCTGATTAGTAGGAAGGTTTACCACATAATATTTTAAAAACATTTAAAAGTATATTATTTCATCATAATGGCTTGAAACTAACAATTACATTTTTTCTTGATTGCTAAGACACATTTCTTGAAAGCTGCTCTCCCTTTCTCTAACTTGTGAACACAAAACCCAATTTTCAAGCTAAATCCCCAAAACCTCAGACTCTTCTTGCAAAACCAAACTTTCACCTCAAAACAGTTCAATCTGTGCTCAAAACTGAACTATGTTGTCAAATCGTGCCCCGAGTCAATCAAAATGACAGTCACTAAACACTAGGTAGAAAAATAGAAAACACAATGCTCAGGACATGAAGCTGGAGAAATAAATGTTTATTGTTCACTGTAGGTGAAATGCATGTTGCAAAACAAAAATAACTGTGCATTAAGCACTTGTACAAAAAGACAAAACAGAAATCTTGTGCATTTGACACTTGTGTACAGTAAGCCCATATACTAAAAATAAAGTATAAAAATATACAAATACTACTGTAAGTGCAAAGATTCCAGTACGTACAGGTTGGCATATTATCCAGACACATTCAATGTTGATTACGTAGTGATATCCTGTAGTGGCCTAAATCACTTTTTCTGTATCACTTACAAAACTAGATCTATTTCTACAGAGGGGTTTTCAACTGTATGCAGTGGAAAGACCCCATGAATACATCTATAAGGATGAAGCACTGTGTATGTTCCCTCACATCATTAGCCACAAGTGTGATCAATTTTTAGTTGTTGTGTTCAAGTGGTGACACCAGTGCTTTACTTGTGATTGACATTTGTCACCTATGCTCACCATTATGCAGCACAGGTGCATCACAATGAAAATGTGTTGGCAAGTGGTGTCTAAACAGGTGAAATGTGATTATAGTTTTGCCAAAAGAGTGATTGATTCAATCAGTGGGATCAAGCAACTGAGACAACAGGGTTTAGTGTTTTAGCAACTGAGAAAAACTAAAGTCAAAAATGACTTTTCTAACCCTTTAGCTTCCACACAAGTGCAAGATACATAATTTATTTAATCATTGGTTGGGGCAATAAGGGTGATGATATCATAAAATAATTATGTAGAAGTAATCTAAATACAGTGGAGGAAATAATTTTTTGACCCCTCGCTGATTTTGTAAGTTTGTCCAATAACAAAGAAATGAAAAGTCTCAGAACAGTATCATTTTAATGGTAGGTTTATTTTAACAGTGACATATAGCACATCAAAAGGAAAATTAAAAAAATGACCTTAAATAAAGATAGAAACTGATTTGCATTTCATTGAGTGAAATAAGTATTTGAACCCCTACCAACCATTAAGAGTTCTGACTCCCACAGAGTGGTTAGACGCTCCTACTCAATTAGTCACCCTCATTAAAGACACCTGTCTTAACTAGTCACCTGTATAAAAGACACCTGTCTTAACTAGTCACCTGTATAAAAGACACCTGTCTTAACTAGTCACCTGTATAAAAGACACCTGTCCACAGAATCACTCAATCAAGCAGACCCCAAACTCTCCAACATGGGAAAGACCAAAGAGCTGTCCAAGGATGTCGGAGACAAGATTGTAGACCTGCTCAAGGCTGGAATGGGCTACAAAACCATTAGCAAGACTCTGGGAGAGAAGGTGACAACTGTTGGTGCAATTGTTCCAAAATGGAAGGAGCATAAAATTACCATCAATCGATCTCGGTCTGGGGCTCTTCTCAAGATCTCACCTCGTGGGGTGTCAATGATTCTGAGAAAGGTGAGAAATCGTCCTAGAGCTACACGGGAGGAGTTGGTTAATGACCTCAAAGTAGCTGGGACCACAGTCACCAAGAAAACCATTGGAAACACATTACACATATATTCTCTGCACACACACATATTCTCAACACACATATTTTTTACACACACATACACATACATTCTCTGCACACACGCATATAATCTCTACACACATACACATATTCTCTGCACACACATATATATATATTCTTTACACACACATATATTCTTTACACCCACATATATTCTCAACACACACACACACACACATTATTTACACACACATACACATATATTCTCAACACACACACACATATATTCTCTGCACACACACATATTATTTACACACACACACACACACATATTCTTTACACACACACACATATATTATTTACACACACATACACATTCTCTGCACACACACAAATGATCTCTACACACATACACATATATTCTCTACACACACAGATATTGTCTTTACACACACACACACATATATTCTCTCTACACACACACACACACACACACACACACACACACACACACACACACACACACACACACACACACACACACACATTCTCCCTACACGCACACACACACTTATATAGTCCACTTACACACACATGCATACTCTTCACATTCACATACATCCCCCCCCCCTCTCTCACACACGCACATTTTTTTTCTTCATTTTCACATTTATATATATTTTATCTCTGATATTCTTATAATGTCAATCCAGAAAGTATGTGTGTGTGTTTGTGTGTGCAAATGAGAATATATGAATGTGAGAGGAGAATGTATGCATGTGACAGAAAGTATAGTTTAAACAGAAGGCAGTTTGGTTGCAACGGATGTCAGACCATCTTACTGCTCTGTGATTGGCTGAAAAGTCCGAGGGCGGGTCATGAGAGAAGTGATAATAGAATAGAATAGACTTTATTGATCCCTCAGTGGGGAAATTCACTTGTCACAGCAGCACCATCACTCAAAAGGTAATTAGAAGAAGATAAAAAAATAAAATTAAAATTAAAAAAACAAGGATACATGTATATTCACATAGGCAGTAATCTAGTATTGTAATCTTAGATCACTAAAAAAACCACAAATAAAAAATAAAAACAAACTTGGTACCAACACTATGCAGCATACTGTAAGAGACACAGACAACAATCAGAAACTGGTATTGCACAAGTATAGAACACATGAATATTGCATTGGTGTTATTGTGTACCAGGATGATACTAGTACAGCTTAAACTGAGGAGTTCTACACTCTTACAGCAGAGGGGATGAAGGATCTGCGATAGCGCTCAGTTTTACATCTGGGATGTCTCAGTCTACCTCTGGAGGAGCAGTCCATAATCTCCACAGTGGAGTGCAGTGGGTGGGAGGGGTTTCTTAAGATGGAGGTCATCTTCCCCAGCATCCTCCTTTTACATGTCTCCTCAACAGAATCCAGTGGGCAGCCCAGAACCAAGCTAGCTTTGGTAGCTAACTTGTTCAGTCTCTTTCTGTCTCGGTCAGAGCTGCCTACACCCCCCAGCAGACCACAGCAGAATGAATAACAGAGCCAACAACAGAGTGATAAAAGGATTTTAGCAGCTGGGAGTTAACTCCGAAGGACCTCAGCCTCCTCATGAGATGGAGGCTGCTTTGGCCCTTCTTATACAGAGCATCTGTGTTGTGGGACCAGTTCAGTTTACTGTTGAGGTGAACACCCAGGTACTTAAAGGTGTCCACCACCTCAATGTCTGCTCCCTGGATATTTACTGGTGAGTGAGGAGGAGTGTTTCTCTGGAAGTCAATCACCATTTCCTTTGTTTTACTGGTGTTCAGGCGAAGGTGGTTACGCTCACACCAGTCCACAAAGTCCATGATTACTTACCTGTACTCCTGGTCGTCCCCCTCAGACACACCGTCATCAGAGAACTTCTGGAGGTGACAGCTACTGGTGTTGTAGGTGAAGTCCGAGGTGTAGAAGGTGAAGAGAAAGGGTGAGAGCACTGTACCCTGTGGAGCTCCAGTACTGCACACAACCACCTCAGACGTACAGTTGTGCAGCCTCACGTACTGTGGCCTGTTGGTGAGGTAGTTGATTATCCATGCAGTCAGATGTTCGTCCACTCCTGCACCCCTCATCTTCTGCTGCAGTAGACACGGCTGGATGTTGTTGAAGGCACTGGAGAAGTCGAAGAACGTGATCCTCACAGTGCTTTTTTGCATCTCGAGGTGATTCAGAGCCCGGTGCTGCAGGTAGATGAGGGCATCTTCCACCCCCATGTTTGGTTTATATGCAAATTGAAGTGGGTCTATTTCTGGGCTCACCACTGAACGCAGATGGGTGAGGATGAGTCTCTCCATAGTCTTCATCAGGTGGGAGGTCAAGGCGACTGGTCTGTAGTGGTCTGGTTCCTGGGACATGATGTTTCGGGGACTGGAACCACACAGGAGGTCTTCCACAGGATGGGGACCTGCTCCAGTCGAAGGCTCAGGTTGAACATGTGTGTGACCACTTCACACAGCTGGTCAGCACAGTCTTTGAGCAGTCTGGGGCTGATTCCATCAGGACCTGCTGATTTTCTGCTCTTAAGCCGCCTCAGTTCTCTCCTCACCTGGTCCGATGTAACTGAGAGGGGGGAGTGAGTGCGCGCAAGTTTAAATCGTTCCAGAGAAACCTCAGATTCAGCGATGAGCTCATTCATCCACGTTTCCGTAAAAAACATCAGACTACACCGTCTGAAATCCTGCTGGAGTCTGGTCACGGAGGGTAAAACTGGTTTATATCTCCGTTTCCTCTGCTGTATTCTAAGCCCCGCTCGGCACCCCCTCTTTTTCCTCCTCAATTCAGGGGGCAGGACAGGCGCATCTGTGTGGAAGAGCGCCGGTGGCCGCAGCTTCATCAGCTGGTCCCTGCTGTAGATAATAGGTGCGTGGATGGACCCGGGAGAATTTCCTTTTGCGATCCCCAGAAGTTCAGATAAAAGTAAAAAAATGAACACAAATGACACAAAAGTACTCCTGTGGATCATGCGGTTGAAATCACGCAACACAAAACAAGCAAAGAATAAAAAAGAGAGTGAAGAAGTGAGAGCTGCTCTGACAGGCTTCAACCCGTGTTGCGCCATCTTAGAACCTAGCCTTTTAGATGGAGGCATGTGAGAGGCAGGGCCAGGGAGAAAAGTCTTTATTGACTGTTGTCCCCTCTGTACACTCCACCTTTGTCAGATTCGACTCGAGCTGGACTGGCTGAACCAGGAGTTCGGATGTGGCGTGTCAGGAAAACCCAGACACAGAGTATACTGGCGTCGGGAGGATCTGAACACGCGGCTTTGATCTAGTAACGCGGCACGCCACTCGATAGAAAACGAGGACGTGCTGGCTGGTTGATCTGGAACTTATGGCGCTTACACACTAGCACCGGCTCGGACCGGGTGGGATTGGGTAAGTTCCTTTCACATCCGGGTGGCCCGGGGATTTTTGGGGCTTAACCGTACGTGTTTTCTGCCCTCATCTGAAGGTGGTCTGACTCGCGCCGAAAACCGGGCCAACACACCCACTGCCGACTCATTGGTCGGCTCAAATTCACGCCTACCTTTAGGGGGAACCTTCGATTAGCGATAGAATCCGCCAGCGGGGGCTTCCCGCATGTGCGCTTCATTATCACTCTGAATGCGGAGGAGTTAACAAGCCTCTGACTGAAGCTGTTTTATCTGTTTCCGTCAGCTGTGATGAGCACAGCGCGTGCACACACACACACACACACAGCTGCCACGCAGCTTTTTGTTTAATAAGGAAGAGACCGCAGACTTCTCCGCGCTCCTTTGACCCACCCAGCCGTTTCTCTGTTCCCGTCTGCTGTGATGAGCGCAGACACCGGGCAGACTTCTCCGCACTCCTTTGACCCGCCCACATCACTGATATATTCGCGCCAATTTTTCGCGCGCATTTCTGAGACCGCCTATCACGTCCGCATTCCAAAGGGTGTCCTGGAAGACGTGTGTAAACAACCTGGCGGGGCCGGGGCCGACTGAGGCCGACCGATCGGAGCCGACCCGGTGCTAGTGTGTAAGTGCCATTAGAGTGGCTGGTAGGCCTGGAAACTCTGGACCAAGGTTCGATATGAGCGATGGCTGAGTACTGGTGCAGAGAGAAACACTTTCGTATATAGTCTCAGAGCGATGACGTGGATCTGAGGTGTCGGTGAGCTATGCTGGGAAGTGGACTTCTGGAGATGGCGGGCGCCTGGCGGTGCCACTGGAGGTGTATGAGGTGGATGCTGCAGGGCACGTGACAGGACCCCCCCTTTAGGGTCGGCACCAGATGGCCCAGGACGACGGGACCAGAAGTCGGCCAGGAGAGACGGGGACAGGAAGGAGTGAGCAGGTTCCCAAGAGCACTCCTGCAGAACGAACCCAACCCAGTCCACCAGATACTGCCAGCCGCGGCCCCGGCGGCGAGCATCCAGAATGCGGTGGACTGAGTACACCTGATCCCCAGAGGAGGCGGTGCCAGTGGGGAGGAGACCACGGGCTTTAGCTGGGAGACATGGAAGACAGGATGGATTCGAAGAGTGGCTGGTGGGCGGAGGCGGTAGGTGACCGGATTGATGAACCGCAGCACAGGATAGGGACCCAGGAAGCAGGGGGTCAGCTTGCGGGACCCAGCCTGGAGCCGCAGGTTGGCCGAGGAGAGTCACACTTGATCCCCGGGCTGAAAGGACGGCCTCGACTGGCGGCGGCGCTGATGCTGGTGGGCGTAAGTGGTATTGGCCCGGGTGATGGCAGCACGGGCCAGGATCGAGGCAAGGCCACAACGGCGGACCAGGGATTGGGCAGCTGGGACCGCCACCTCCGATTCTTGGTGGGCAAAGAGAGGAGGTTGATAGCCGTTACAGACCTCGAAAGGGGAAATGCCAGTGGCCGAGGAAACATGGAGATTAAGGGTACATCTCCGCTCATACGAGGTACTTGGACCTGCAGGAGGGCTGGGAGGAGACGAAGCATCGCATGTAACAGCCCAACTGTTGTTTGGCATGCTCCGTCTGTCCGTTGGTCTAGGGGAGATAGCCGGATGACAGGCTGACGATGGTCCCCACGAGGCGGCAGAAGGCTTTCCAGAACTTAGAGGTGAACTGAGGGCCCCGGTCGGACACCACATCTTGGGGAAATTCATGGAGGCAGACCACCTTCTCCAAGAGCAGTTCGGCCATCTGCTTCGCTGTGGGTAAGCCAGCCAGTGCCACTAGGTGCACGGCCTTGGAGAAGCGGTCTGTGACCGTGAGAATGGTGTCCAGGTGGTCGACCATAGGCAGGCCTGTCACAAAGTCAAGTCCTATGTGTGACCACGGCCTGGGGCACGGAAGGGGCTGAAGTGGGCCTGCAGCTGGTTGGTTGGGGGACTTGGCTTGAGCGCAGGTGGCACAGGCCGCAGTATACTCTAGTACATCCTTTCTCATCGATGGCCACCAGAGGGCACGGCTCAGGAACTGAAGGGTCCGCGTTCCACCTTGGTGGCCTGAGAGCCGGGAGGTGTGACCCCATGCTAGGGCCTCTTAGCGACAGGCCGCCGGGACATAGAGACGGTTAGGGGGAGTATCCGCGGGTGCCAGGTCAGAGGGGAGAGCCGCCCTGATGGAGTTCTCCAGGGGCCACTGAATGGCGCTCAGAAAGCAGTGTCCTGGCAGGATGGTAGATGGCGTTCGGGAAGGAGAGGACTGAGTGAAGAGATGAGACAGGGCGCCGGCTTTGAGGTTTTTGGATCCTGGTCGATAGGCGATGTGGAAGTTGTAGGGTTCAAAGAACAGAGCCCACCAGGCCTGCCGGGGATTGAGTTGGCGGGCGGTTTGGATGTGGATGAGGTTTTGATGGTCGGTCCATATGAGGAAAGGATCTGCTGTTCCTAGCAACCCCTGTCGCCATTCCTCCAGGGCCCATTTGATGGCCAGGAGCTCCCTGTCGCCCACCCTGTAGTTCTGCTGTGTGGGAGTGAACTTCTTGGAGAAGTAGGTGCATGAGTGCATCTTAGAGTCCGGGCCTCGTTGGGATAAGATGGCACCGGCATCCACCTCGACCACAAAGGGGCGAGAGGTGTCAGGGTGAGTCATGATGGGTGCGGTGGTAAAACGGCGGACCAGTGTATGCCTGAGTGGCTTCGGGGGTGAGGCGAAAGGGTCGGGGCTGGTGCGTGGACTTGGTGGGAGTGATGAGTGGAGATGCAATGGAGCTGAAGTTGCGGATGAACCTCCAGGAGACGTTGGAGAAGCCCAAGAAGCTCTGTAATTGCTTCAGGGATGTCGGAGGAGGCCAGTGGGCAACAGCCTCGATCTTCTGGGGTTCCATGGCCAGGGCCTGAGATGAGATGACGAAGCCCAGGAAGGACGTGGTTTGTTGTATTCAGTCCCCGGTAATCAATACAGGGTCAGAGCTCTCCTCCTTTCTTCTTCATGAAGAAGAACCCTGTGGCCCCAGGCGACGTGGAGGGCCGGATGAACCCCTGCTGGAGAGCGTCTGTGATGTAGGTGTCCATGTCTCGGGTCTATACTGGGACAGGGAGTATAGGCAACCCCTAAGGGGCGTGGTACCGGGTTAGAGCTTGATCTCCAGGTCGTACGGTCGATGCGGTGGCAGGGTGGTGGCTGGGCGTTTAGAAAAGGTGTGAGCCAGGTCATGATATGGTACTGAAATGAGAGTCAAGTTCACATCCTCTGGGGGAGGAGGAGTTGGGCTGGGAGTGAAAGGAACCAGGTGGGCTTGGCAAGCCGTGCCCCACGCCAACACTTTCCCAGTTGTCCAGGAAATCTGGGGTTCATGGCGGCAGAACCAGGAGTGGCCCAGGATGAGTGGGGTCGAGGGGGCCTGAATTATAAGGAAGCGGAGGCTCTCTGTGTGTCTCTTAATGACCATCTGGAGGTCGGTCATCTCCTGACGGACCGGGAAGGGTAGGAGAGGAGTTCTGTCCACGGAGGTGACCGGGACCACGTGGGTTAGAGATGACAGGGGGATGCGGAGCTGTTTGGCTAGGGCAGCATCCATAAAACATTCAGAAGCTCCTGAGTCTAGGAGAGCATCCAGGGTAACAGGTCCTTGGGGCAGGTGTAGGGTGACCAGTAATAGTGTTCGAGAGGACAGGGGTCGGGTTATCCCAAGCATAACACCTCCCTGACCTACTTGGGGTCGTCGTTTCCTGGGCGGAGGGGACAGGTGATGCGTCTGTGGCTGGGACTTCCGCAGTAAGCACACAAGCCTTCGCAAAAACGTCTCTCCTTCTGCTCGGGTCTCAGGTGTCCTAATTGCATGGGTTCACCCATGAGGGTCAGGTCCTGGGGTCGAGGGGCAGGTGGTACCACGGGCGGAAGTGGGTCAGTAGTTCTGTGGCCTAGTAAGCACCGATCCAACTGGAGGGCAGGGTCGACTGCCCCGTCCAAGGTCTTGGGCTTCTTCTGACCCACCATAGCAGTCCTTATCCAGGCGGCGAGCCCATCGAGGTAGACGGCTCTCAGGGCTTTGTTCCCTCCCACAAAAACCTCGTTGTCATTACAGGCAGGAGACTACTTATTATACAGGGCGGCGGCCCACTCAGTGGCCCTCCCTGTGAGCAGAGAGGTCAAAAGCCCCACCCGGGAGCGGGAGGTAGCATATCGGTCAGGCTGGCACTCAAAGGTCATAGCGAGGGTGGCCAGCAGGCCCTCGGACGATCCGTGGGTCCCATCCCATTTGTCAGGGAGAATGAGCAGCGGCATCTCCAGGGCTCTAGTGGCTTGTTGCTGCTGAGTGGCGGACAACTGCAGAACCACGGAGGCGACCGAGTCGAGCTTGGAAGCCAGGTGGTCCACAGACGCCGCTAACTGAGAGACCTGCGTCTGCAGGCGTGCGAACTCCGCTGGGTCGTACTTAGACTCAGCCATCCTTTCAGATTCGGCTCGAGCTGGACTGGCTGAACCGGGATTTCGGATGTGGCGTGTCAGGAAAACCCAGACGCGGAGTATACTGACGTCGGGAGGATCTGAACACGCGGCTTTGATCTAGGAACGCGGCACGCCACTCGATAGAAAACGAGGGCATGCTGGCATTCCAACAAAGGTAAAGAAGCTGACTTACTATTGTAGTAGACGGTCTTCATGTTGATCTGGAACTTAGAGTGGCTGGTAGGCCTGGAAACTCTGGACCACGGTTCGATATGAGCGATGGCTGAGTACTGGTGCGGAGAGAAACACTTCCGTATATAGTCTCAGAGCGACGATGTGGATCTGAGGTGTCGTGAGGGATGCTGGGAAGTGGAGTCCTGGAGATGGCGGGGCGCCTGGCGGTGCCACTGGAGGTAGATGAGGTGGATGCCGTGGGGCACGTGACAACCTTCCTCTGCTCCCCACTCGTCTAAACCTGGGCTAACATCAGAATTAAACCATAAGCCCTATCAAATAGAAAAGTTTTGAGCCTAGTCTTAAAAGTAGACAAGTTGTCTAGGTCATTAGTGTTTAGATGCTCACATACTCAATTCAATTCAGTTTATTTATATAGCGCCAAATCACAACAAGAGTCGTCTCAAGGCACTTCACAAAGTAAACATTCCAATACAGTTCAGTTCATTAAGCCAATCAGTAAAAAAGTTTCCTATATAAGGAACCCAGCAGATTGCATCAAGACACTGTGACTGTGTGTTGATACAATCCTCATACTAAGCAATAGGGTGACCAGATCCCAACTCGCCAAATGTGGGACAGAGACTACTCAATGTGGGACAACGTAAAATTCCAATTTACCAAGATAAAGTAAAAAAGTAAAAAAAAAAAAACAACTTATTTTCTGCCTTTTAGCTCCAACATCACTGGTAAATATACATAGTTATTATAAATATTATTATCATCATTTATTTCATGTACTATATATTCTATTTGAATTCAACTTGAACAAGCAAAAGTTTTCAGACTATTTCACAGCTCCTCTCATTACCACAGCTTAACTCAGGCTCTTTGGACCTTCTAGTGGTTCTGATTAGCTTTAGCTACACAGTAAATTTTCAAGTTGCAAATCAACACTTAAAGAGTTGAATTTAACACTGAGTCCGAGTGTATTTGGTCCTTATCGGAAATGGTGTTAAATCAACACTTTCCACAGAGTTGAAATTTTAGTGTCAAATTAACTCAAAAATGAGTTATAATTTAACACAGAATAGTGTAAATGAAGTTTAACACTAGAGGTTAAATAACTCTGTAGGGAGTAAATGTGAATCTCAGAAGTGTTTGAAAGTTACTCTACTGTGGTGAAAAATCAAACCAAATTTTAATGCATTTTAACACTACATTGAGTAATTAAAGGTTAACACTGGAAGCAAATGTAACACTATTAAGTGTTAATTTTACACACTTTTGTGTTGGAGATTTACTCTGTTGCTGTGAATAAACAACTCTGATTCAAGAGTCAGTAACACTGCTCAGAAAAATATGTAGTGTTCTTTTAACACTTCCAAGTGTCAAATCATAGAATACTTTTAAATAATGAATTAAAAGAAGTTATTAAAACAAAGTGCATTCAATAACTTTTATTTCACAAAGCTCATTTTAAGACATTTAATATTAGTAATCCAAAGTTTCTAAATACAAAAGAACTGAAACTGAAGAAGCACCTGCCGTGCCAGGCACCCCAATATAAATTGCTCACATGCAACAGTTTCAAACATTTGGACAAACAAACTTCATTGTAAAAGCAAGATCATCTAACTTTACTTGCAGTGCCTTTCCAAGTAAATGGTAAAATAACAATTAGTTGCAAGTGTGCTTTCTGCACCAGGCCACTGATCTCAAGTCAGCATAAAAACCTTTAATGAAAAACTTAACTTTTGAGCATTTTAACAACATCACCACTTAAAAACATTGACCCTAGGTCTGCATAAAATGGCAATATGGAACAACATATAAGGCGGTATCTGTTGTACCGTACTTCATTTGAACATCAAATGGTTTGAAGTAAAAAATATCATTAACATGCAACACTTTCAGAACCTTGTCTGGATGCAGCTTGACCTTAAAGGCGTGGTAGTGGTTATCAAAACGCATAGTTTCCATCAACTTTCCACAGAGCAAAACACAGTCATCTTTCACAAAAATCATGTCAATCTTACAAAATACAGGCATCTCACATGCTACCTCGGTACATACAATGAAGTCACGACGGTAATCTGTCCCATAATATTTTATCCATTTGGCAGAAAACACACAGCTTGACAAAACGGTTCCAAATTTGGCAGCAATCATTTCACCCTGTTCCAATTCATAAAGTTTCACCATCTTTCCCGGACCTACAATTAATTTTTCCTTGCTAAAAGATTCTTGATACATTGCCATATAACTTTGATGCTTTTTGGCTAATGTCTTTGTGATGTTTTTAAAGCTTTTTAATTGTTGCTTGAAGAAATTATGTTTAGCTTCATAACGCATGCACCACGTGTGTAAAATTGGACCAATCTGTCTTATGCTGCGAGGGTAGTGTATCATGAAATGGTGTTTGGGCAGGAGGTTTTTTTCGGGAAATAATTGCTTAAATAGCCGATGATGTTCAACAATCAAATGTTTGAGGTATATGGTCATGCCTTCTGACAGTACAGGTGAAAAAACAATGTTAACAATATGTAAAAGCAAGAGTAGAAGTTGCCAATGTTTATCATCCATCTCGAACAAATCACCAAATAGCAATGGTATATTCCGCAATAAGCACCAAGCCTGTGTGGCATTTAAACCCAAATCATTACTTTCATCCATCAACTTATCCGTTGTTATAGGTGGACGGTTTCGCTGCTGATGAAAACCGTAGTCATATGCGTGTATTCTACCAGCCACTTCGTCAGCACTTAGGAAGTTCCCTTGAATGTATTTCAGAATCAGTTTCACCTCAAACTGACCAACGCCTTCTAAAATATCGTGCATTATGTCGACAGAGAAATTATTGGCTGTGTTAAAATACTGAAGTGAATTCAACAGACAACTGCGTTTTACGCCGTAGACATGAGGCAACCTTGGATCTGTTTGTGCAGTCTGACAGTGCTGTTCATGCACATCAACAGTTCTTAAAACAACTTCTGGATCATCTTCAGAGAATACAGTTTGAAAACAGTGTTTTTCTAGAAGACAGAAACGACAGCAATATCGTGCCCCAAATGACTCCACAAAGCCACACAGACTATGCAAACCAAGATTGTCTCCCGTCACCTGAACTACAGTACCATGAATAACATGTCCAAAAGTTGGAATTTGAAGTCCCTCTGTTTCAAGCTCTTTGAGATCATCAATAAGTGGTTCAAGTATCAAATTGAAGCCGTAACGCTTGATGTCCTGTGCATGAAACAGAGCACACAAATGAATATTGTTTAAGGATGAATTAAAGATTGGGGGGAAATTTCTTAGTGTAAAATATATGGCACCTAATTTATGCAAACCTTTTTTTGATCCCAAGGCATTTGCAGTTTCAAAGTCGTCGTAAAATAGCTGAATCTGCAAGGCATCTTTTTTTATAGAAAAAAGGGGACTTTCTTTAAAATAGGTGGCATCTCTCAAGTCTGCATACACACCTTTCTTGGGAATAAACCTGGGCTTGAACAGGTCTGCTATATCTTCTTTTTGTAAAATACTCTTAAGTGTTTCCAAAATGGGAATATATGCAAACATGTCTGTTACGATTACTTGGTCATACGTTCCTGTAGTTTTGTTTCTTCTGCTGTCGAATCTTGTACCAATCACTTTTTGAACTGGCTCAACAAGCCCCCATTTTTCTCTTAAGTGTTTGTTTAGTTTTGATTCTGAATTTAAAGGTGTGAATGGATTTTCTAACATTTGGAAAGATTGCTCCATCTTGTTTCTTTTTTCTGTATCCTGTTCGGACAAACATTGTAGAGCTACATCCTTTGCTTGATTGTGAATCTCAAAAACTACTTCTTCCATGGATGAGACAAACCTCTTAACATTAGACTGACTTAATCCTGCTGCTTTGAGTTGTGAAATAGCAGTAGCACACATATCTAAAGTACTGGTATTGGACTTTGTCAATAAGGTAGATGTTGTGGCCGTCTCCTCTACATTAGTAGTCACCAGTTCTCCTGCATCACCAACTTCTGCTCTGCTTGACATGACATCACTAACTTGTTCAAGACCTGGGTGTTTTGCATTTAAATGTTTTCTAAACCCAGAAAATGTTCCAAGCACACGCCCACATCCAGACTGAGCACATTTAAGGTGAAGATTTTTTCCATCCAAATAACCATGAACTAATCTCAAATGCCTAACAAGTGTATTTGCGCAAGTTAACTCAGCGTGACAAACAAAACACTTCATGTCAAACAGATCTTTCAAGTACTAATGAAGCAACCTAGCACGAACTTCTGCGACACGGGGACTCTCCTTTACTTTGCCGACATCTATGTTGTACACAGTTGTCTGGATGAATGTGAACATGTTGTGCAGCATAGGGTTGTATGTTGTGGCGAAAACATAATGTGCCTTAAAGAGTTCGTCAAATGCACCAAGTGATGAGGCCGACCTGCAAGTGATGGCATTTTTGTCAAGTATGACAAAGAACTGGTGGACTTCTTTCATACTTCGTCCTACAGCCAGAAGGTAGGGTTGTGTGCTTGTCGTGATGGAATCAAGATGTTCTTGGATGTTGGTTCCCGTCTGAGTAAACACAAAATAACACATGGTTAGACCACTAATATTGCATAGCATTACTACACACAAAAAATCTGCGGTGTGTGTGTGTATCCAATTTTGAACCGCAAGTCAAAGATTCTTCAATAAATTCACATTTTACAATAAATTTAGAAACAAATACAAACCTTCTTGAAGACCACCAGATGCTTCTCTGCTTGGGAAGCAGACACCTTTCCTGGTCTCTTACGGCCNACACACACACACACACACACACACACACACACACACACACACACACACACACACTGGATTGGTCAGAATAACGGAGGTGCTGTCCGTGGTGCTGAATCTATGATCTGTCTGTAGAAGACTCCTGAGTTCCTGTGAGACGTCTGGAGTTTCTTCTTTTGTTTTAAGTTCCTCGTTGGGTTATTCTTTAAAATGGATTATGGGATAAGAGGGATAGCTCATGATTGGTTAAGCAGTTATTTGACTAAAAGAAATCAGTTTGTACAGTTAGATCATGAGATTTCAGACTCTCAACTGATTACATACGGAGTCCCACAGGGTTCAGTGTTGGGTCCTAAGCTTTTTAATTTGTATATTAATGATATTTGTGATGCCTCTAAAATGTTACAGTTCATATTGTTTGCTGATGATACAAATATATTTTGTTCTGGGAATGATTTAAAAATCATTTTGGAAAAAATGGAATGTGAGATGTCTAAACTTAAAAAGTGGTTCAATGACAACAAGTTACTTATAAATTGGAATAAAACAAAATTCATGATTTTTGGCAACAGAAAGACTGATGATTCTATTACATTGTCCATAGATGGTACTTTAGTTGAAAGAGTGAACAAAGTAAGATTTTTAGGGGTTGTTTTGGATCATAAACTTAATTGGAAATCTCACATAAAATATATAAAACAAAAACTCTGCAAAAGTATTGGACTTTTAAATAAGGTAAAAAGTGTCTTAGAAACATCAACACTTCATATATTATATTATTCACTAATTGTCCCATATTTGACTTATTGTATAGAGGTTTGGGGCAATACATACAAAACAAATACTAATCCTTTGTTTTTGTTACAGAAGAAAGCTGTGAGAATTATACATAAAGAAGGTGTGAGAGAACATACTAACTTATGAAATTCAGGGATTTGGTCAATTTAAAAACTCTACTAATTATGTTAAAGGCAAAAAAGATGTTACTTCCAATGAACTTACAGAAGTTTTTTGTTTTGATTCCAAGTGATGGAAAATATAGAAAGAAGTCTGAGTTTAAGAGAATATTTGTACGAACAACATTAAAACAAATGTGTATTTCAGTTTATGGAGTAAAATTATGGAATAACTTGGATGAAGACTTGAAAAAATGTTCAACTACTGATCAATTTAAGAAAGTTTATAAAGACAAAAAACGATAAAATCCTATTATTTGATAAGTTAATGACGGTGGATATTGATATGATTTAATTGTGATATTGGGTGCACAGAAAAGAAAGATGTATGCTTGGTTGTATTTAAGGCCATTTTGTAAATTGTTCTGTATTCACTAGAAGGGGTAGGTTATATAAGATTTTTCTTCTTCCTCCCCTTTTTTTCACTTGGAAGAATTGTGTTGATTATTGTATTGAGAACTAGTGATGAATGAAATTTGCCAAGTGGAAATAAACTGTCAAACTGTCAAACTGTCAAAATGAATGATTTTAGAAAACAGACTAGGAAGTCAAGGTCAAGGTCAAGGTCAGCTTTATTTCTATAGCACATTTACTGTTGCTCACACAACCCAAAGTGCTGTACATAGCAAAACCACATAACACACACCCAAGAAAATGAACATGTTAAAAAAAATAAAAAGTAGACAATAAAAATAATAAAACCATGAATAAAATGAGAGGTTGAATAAAACAATAACTACACGCTCCAATAATAAAAACACAATAAAACCAGATAAAAAGTAAAAGAATAGCTAGACAGATCAGCCAACATTAAAAGCCAGGTCAAAGAAATAAGTCTTAAGCAACGACTTAAACTGCTCCAAACTCTGAGAGGTCCTAAGCTGTAAGGGAAGACTGTTCCAGAGCCGAGGGCCAGCCACTGAAAAAGCTCTATCTCCTCGGGTCCTCAGACGAGCCTTTGGGATAACTAACAGGGACTGGGAACTGGACCTCAGATTCCTGCCAGGAGTGTAGGTTGTCAGCAGATCGTCTATGTAGGGTGGGGCTAGGCCATGGAGGGATTTAAAAACAAAAAGCAGTAATTTAAACTGGATCCTGTAATATACAGGAAGCCAGTGAAGGGAAGCGAGCACTGGAGTGACATGATCATGCTTCCTAGTACCTGTTAAAAGTCGGGCTGCTGCATTTTGAACCAGCTGTAAGCGATTTAAAGAGGATTGTGCCAGGCCATAATACAGGGAATTACAGTAGTCCAACCGACAGGAGACAAACAGATGGATATAATGCCTTCTGATTCACAAAATTTCTTGCTTTTCCCAACACCCCAATACTTTGTGCTACCGTTCCTTTAACATATTTTATGTGCGGTTTCCAGCAGAGTTTGTGATCAAGGATTACACCCAGAAATTTATTTTCATACACATCATTTATTGTTATTGCCATATGTGTATTTATTTTCCGTTTTCCAAACAGCATGATTTTAGTTTTATTTAAATTCAATGATAATTTATTTAAATCAAACCATAATTTAAAAGTTTAGCCATTTCTGTTGTAACCAAATCACAAAGATCTTGCAGATTCACCCCCGAGGCAAAGAAATTTGTATCATCTGCAAATAAGACACATTTTATTTCTCTGGAAAACTTACATAAATCATTGATGTATAAAATAAATAGCTTTGGACCCAAAACTGACCCCTGTGGTACCCCACAATTGATGTTAAGATGTTCAGACTTGTAATTATTTATTTGCACAAATTGATTTCTGTTGATTAAATAACTTCTGATCCAACTGAGAACACCCCTAATACAATATTTTTGAAGTTTATTAATTAATATTGTATGGTCTATTGTATCGAATGCTTTTTTTAAGTCAACGAACACTCCAACTGCATATTCCCTCTTGTCTATAGAACTGGTGATTTCTAGCTCCGGTGGCCTAGTGGTAGAGTGTCCGCCCCGGGACTGGGAGATCAGGGTTCGATTCATACCAAAGACTTTGAAAAATGGGACCCAATGCCTCCTCGCTTGACACTCAGCATTAAGGGGTTGGATTGGGGGGTTAAACTACCAAATAGTTTCCGAGCGCAGCCACAGCTGCAGCTCACCGCTCCCCACCATGGGGATGGGTCAAATGCGGAGAGCAGCAGCGGAGCAGAGCTAACCAGGAGGCAGCGGTGTTAACGGAGGAGAGCTAACCAGGAGGCAGCGGCGTTAACGGAGGAGAGCTAACCAGGAGGCAGCGGTGTTAATGGAGGAGAGTTAACCAGGAGGCAGCGGTGTTAAAGCAGCATTCCGCAACTTTGCCGTTATATGGTCTCTGTCGCCCTCTAGAGGCTTGCTGCGTCACTGTCGTAACATTAAATCTCTCTCTCGGGCATAAGAAGCATGTTTACATTCCTAATATCAGGCAAAACAACGAAAACAAACTGTTCCACCTCCACACATTGAATAAATAGTTTTATCAGGACTGTATAACAACTTTATGCCCGACCAAACACAATAACCCTGGTGAAATCCTTTATTACTTACCTAGTCATTAGCAGCACGGCTAGGTCAGAGTCTGTAGTTCATGCCTTTCTTTCTAAAAGAGCTCTCCAGCAAGGAAAAGACGGCCCAATAATAACTCTGGTCTTTGCTCTTGCTCTATCACGTTCTCCTTTTCTTTTCCTATATTCCTCTGATAATGGATTTCTTAGCCTAGTGAACTAGACCAAATTTTTGCCTTGCAAAGTTTGGTCTAGGCACGCTTCATTGGAACCCTCGCAGCCTGATCAGCTGCTGTGGCTGTCCAATCACAGCTCACTATAGTTTTAGTTGGGCCAATCACAGCGCTCTATATTGTGGGCCAATCACAGAGCGGGAGTAGCCGATGACGTCAGAGCTGCGGCCGCGAACCCAAGCAACATGGCGGCAGCGCAGGAACCACATTGATTTGAAATGGCTTTGTCATCAACATTGGATTATTTAGACTCCAACGTGCGTAAGTCTGTCGGATATACTTAGCGGCTTCTTATTTTTATCAAACAAAGTAGTGCAATGTCCCAGTACACCTGATATTCACGTTTTTCATACAAAAACAACAGAAATCATTGATGTTAGACGCCATTGCTGCCTCCCTCTTTTCTGTCGCTGTGATTACGTCACGTTGTTCGTTACTCTGATTGGTCCTAGCGCTATCCAATTACGTGCAGACAGTTTGAAAGACAACCGTAGATCCCGCCTCACGACTGAGGGCAGTCAATGGTTCGTGGCCAGACTATATATTCACATATATAGGATGGCTTGCCAGGCTAGGGATTTCTAGCTTTCTTTGGTGAATCTGCCGCTGCTACAGCGAGTCTACATTATACAATTATGGCAAGCCAAAGGGATAAAAAAAAATGCGCGTTCTAAACTCGCATTATGTCCGCCAAAACGCTCGTTCAAGATGCGTGTTTTGGTGGACATAATGGCGCGTTTAGAACGCGTGCTTTGTTATCCCTTTGGCATATTCTGCCGTAAAACGACACCCAGTCAGTACTTCCGGCGCTACCCGAAGCACAAAAACTGTATAGTGCAGTAAACAGACATGGGACCCCCGCAACACTATCACAGGTATGAAAATAAACATACCGTAAATCCTCTAATACAGACCCGGGCCTTTATTTACTCAAGCACATCCTGGTTCAGGCCTTTATTAGGAGGAGGCCAGAATTAGAGGCAGGCCTATATTTCAATTTGAGCAAAATTAACTACCAGTAGAATGAATAAAAACAAGATTTTGTGTCTATTTGAGCGGTGACTGAAGTCTCACGTGCAAATCAAAAGTGATGATTGGTGGGTTTCACTCATGTGACCCTGCCGCCGCGCTGAACTCTAACAGTGGACAGGAAGTGTTTTGCTCTACTATAAAACACAGCGTGACGGATGAAAGTGAATGTTCTAAAGGAGCTGGCACAGACGCGATATCTTCCTTTAGGTTATGACTCATTTAATTTTAAAAGTTGGACTTTTAATACATGCTGGAGGATTTACCCAACGCTGAAGCGATCGACACAACAAACTATCTCGTGTGGCAAATCTCATATTACACTGCAAACCAAAAGCCTTTCATGAGTCTGAAAGCCTATTTTATTTCAGGTTGGTTAACAATTTAGAGATCCGGAGAAGCTTTAAATGACCGTTGTCTTGTTTATGCTCGTGAGATGTGCTATTTTAGTTACGTAATTAACTCGTAAAGATATCTAATGCTAACGGTGAGTACGTGCTAGGATCTACTTATAACTAACGTTTTAAGCCTTTTTAAATCCACATTTCTGGTACATTAGTTTGATTTTATTAAGGTATTAATGCCACGCTACAACACTGAGCTAACTGCTAAAAACATTAGCGGTATTTGCAGTCCGCAAATAACTTTTAGAGTGCTAATGTTTTTTGCAGTTAGCTCAGTGTTGTAACGTGGCAGGTAAACAGTTTGCAATTTGCGGTGAGGACACGTGAAAACAGTATCAAACTATTTACCTGCCATGTTACAACACTGAGCTAACTGCTAAAAACATTAGCACTCTAAAAGCTATTTGCGGTGAGGACACATGAAAACAGTATCAAACTGTTTACCTGCTGTTTTTGCAGCTGCGTTTCTAAATAACTGTTCAATAAAACGCCATAAAAACCTTTAGTAAGCCCTTACCTGTGATGAAGTGATCACTGCAAACTAGCATTTTCCGTTCTGTTTCTGCTCATCTTGCAGCCGGAGATTATGATCCACTAGTCCGCTGTTACCGTAAAACATGGTATACGCGCGCCTCGAAAAATCGAGTGAGGGCTCACTTTACCGTCGATCTCAGAAAAAAAAAAAAACACACACGCTGTTTCTAATAGTAGCCCCGGCCACTATTAGAGACCGGCCTTTATTTACCCCGCTGACAGCGAGACCGGCTAATATAGGAGACCCGGCCGGTAATGGAATACAGGCCAATATTAGAGGATTTACGGTATCCAACTGTGCCATTTAGTCCGTCTAAAACCGATCTTGAAGCGGCCGCACTTGGAATCTGTGATTCACGCTTTTATTACTTCACGCTTGGATTATGCCAACTCTATCCTCTTTGGTGTCCCTGGTTCAGCTTTGAATCGACTGCAGGTAGTTCAGAACGCTGCAGCCAGGTTTTTGACTAATACTAACAGACGCACTCACATTACTCCTGTTTTGGCACGTCTGTACTGGTTACCAGTAAATTTTCGTATTAAATTCAAGATCCTGACCTTTGTTTTTAAGATTTTGAACAGTTCTGCCCCAGCATATCTTTCTGAGTTAATTAAACCCTACGTGCCAACCCGGGCTTTGAGGTCAGCTGACCGTCTGTTGCTTTGTGTCCCACCAATGAGATATAAATCACGGGGTGAGCGGGCTTTTATGTCTGCTGCCCACACTCTCTGGAATGCACTCCCCCTCTCAGTCAGGCAGGCTCCTCACTCTCTCGTTTTAAATCAGCTTTAAAGACATACTTTTATGACATGGCTTTTCCCCATTGTTGATGTCTTTTAGTTTTACTGTGTTGTGTTTTTATTGTTGCTCCTGTTGTTTTCACTTACTGTGTTTTTAATTTTGTACTTGTACAGCACTTTGGTCAGCTGCCATGCTGTGTTTTTAAATGTGCTTTAGAAATAAAATGGTATGGTATATATGACTTGTCTCAGATGGTCATGGACTCATGACCCCTTCTCACCAAAGGTTTTCACATGTCCAGGTAACATACCTGTGTGTTCTGGAAGTAGTGTCTCCACAGAGGTCTGATCTTGTCTTGACCACCAACATCCCACACTGTAAAGNCATAACCATCGGGAACCCACCCACCTCTCCCTCCCCGCTTGCTTCTGTCGCGGTAACACTTGTAAACCCAGGGAAGATCCCTGGATGTGAAAAATAGTTGACACAATAGATCCTGGATCAGTCAGGAGTGCCGCAAAAACCGTGGCTTTGACGGTCACGTGATCACGTGGTTTGAAGTTTCAAATTTCGATCAGAAATCGATAGCCGCTTTTCCCACTACGTTATCTGGCTAAAAAATGAGCGGCCTAAACTGAATTACATCACAGAGAAGTGCACGCCGGAGGGGAGGAAAGCGGCCAATTTCACAAACACGTGCAGGCTGCGTTCCTAAAACCGAACATAGCTAGCAGCACATAATGACTAAAGCTAATGTTAATACGGTTGCCATGACGTAGTTTTTCTGAGCGCGAGACGATGTCCAGTTTAGACTACAAGATTAACTTAGTTCAGCCAACTCCCAAACCGAACATCAGACAAAGTGAATAAAGTGAGAAATTTAGCTGGTAGACATTTTTTGTTGGCCAGTTTTTTAAAAAGCGCACGGTTTTGAGTACAGCTCAACAAAAGCGAGATTATTTTACCTTCAATCCACGACAGTTTTAACCAAAACATGTGATATATCTAATATCCCTCCGGGTCTTACTGCTGAACTTTTAACCTTTTTCCGACATGCTAAAGTTGGACACAATGCATTTTAAGCTAGGCAAGTTTTGAATTAGGTACAAAGCCTAGTCAAATCCAGCCACTGATAATATAAAGTTGTTTTTAAACACAATATCCACTAAAATACCAGGACAAATTGCGTTAATAAGTGGTAATATTAACTTACCGCCGTCCTTCCATGTGAATTGAACCAGAAATGGCGAAAAATGTCCACTGGCGCCCAAAAAATCTTCGACGGTTAGAGCCAGGAACAGGTGGGCGGAGCTTTCTGGAGTCACATTAACTCTTCCTATTAGAACTCCGGATATTTTCACCAACAGGGGGCGGTCAACTCCATATGTTGTCATAAAAAATCTGAAAGTGTTAATGATATTTGACACAGCACTTTTAACACTGCGAAATTTACTGTGTACAAGGTTTTTAAACCATCAACTCATTTTAATAATATAGAAAGGCCCACAGTAAAAAAAATATGCAGGTTTTAGCAGCTTTTCAGAGTTTTCATTGAATATTTTCCACAACAGAATGACAGTAAAAGTACCAGTAACAATTTTAGATCTATTTAAGTTTGTTTTTAATACATTTTCCAATAAAATCAACAAATATTCATACTTTTTTGCTATTTTTTTCTTAATTCAGAAACAAAATGGTGTTGTTGTTTTCAAAAATGACAACACATCTTTTCTAGTAAATATTTAGGGGAGAGAGAAAAAACATCACTGACTTAAATCTGAAGAAATTCAGATCTAATCTAACAGGGTTCCTTAGAATGACTTTTCTCCTCAAATGTCTGAGAAAAATAATGAAGGCTTACCTTTAATTCTCTCTTTAATGTGCTTTAAAAGAGTTTAGCTTGTATGTATTTGAAATAAAAATAACTCCAGCACCTTGTGTGTGTTAGAAACTCGTTTGGGACCTGTCTACTTACTGGGAAACCTGCTTCAGTTCAGACCAACATATTTTTTTGTGACTCTTGGATTCTCTGCTCTGTTTCATATCAGACATGTCTTTCCCCAAGAAAGGGAAAACCTGGCTTCCAGAAAAGAAAAGAAAAAGAAAAGAAAAGAAGGAGGAAAAAGTTAATTGAACAGCAGCAAGTATGGGATTTTCAAGAAGAGAGGTGAGCAGCAGCAGCACCACAGAACCCAGTTTGAGCTGACATTAGCTCTCAGACTGAAAGCTGCATTCATGTTAAGTGTTCAGTGTTAAACGCCTTTAGTTTCACCATCAAGATCAGTTATAAATTCATTAGTATTATTAAAATTATTACCGCGGCCGCCGCCAATAAATTTGCAGACCTCGCAGTAAAAACAGGTTCTCTCTGTGTGGATATTTCAGCTCCTTCCCACTCATGGATCAGGACAAACTTGGTATCAATGGATTCCTGGTAATCTCAGGAATGTGAAGCTGCCAGTGTCATCATGCTATATGAAAACCTGAATGCACCAGACCTCAAAAACTGTCTTGTTAATCCCAGATGATCTACTTTAACTCTATAAGGTAAAGTTGCCCACAGTGGAGGTAACTGACTTTAAAGACATAAATGATGGCCCATAATGAAAGCTGGAAAAAGACATAGTCTAATTATTACATGAGCTCTTATTGCAAGGTATGGAGATCCAAAAGTGACACAATTCAATAAATAGCTAAAGCATTAATTAATTAATTTTATAAATGTATCATTAAATATTTTAAAAATGTAATTACATAAACCATAAAAATATTTAATTCATTAAAATAAATTTATAGATATTTCATAATTTATTTCATTATTTCATGTTTGTTCATCATGATTTTGTTTTATCTGTCAACCTTGCCCATCAAAATCAGTGAGCAAGGCTCAGGTTGATAACAAACATGGCAGCTTATATGTTAGAGGATTTTTATTGACTTGATTAGAGATATTTTAAGCCTAACAAATAAAAAAGTTGCTGACTCAGAATCAGTGGAAAAACAGTACAAGAGGAATTTCAGGAAGAATTTCCTCACTGATAGAGACTGACTACAGAATACCTGTAGAAGTACTCCTTCATGTGCTTGGTCAATTTAACCTTTCATTATTGTAACAATATATATCAGTATTAGCAAAGCTTAACATCATGAACCACATGGCCCTTTAGATGCAGTAGCAGCAGCAGGGCCCTCATTCTCTCCAGATAGCACTGAGATTTCACTTTTATTATGCTGGCATTTGTATTTGCTCAATATAGAGGTTAAACTACGCTACATGCTTGCTTAGTATGAGGATTGTATCAACACACAGTCAGTGTCTTGATGCAATCTGCTGGGTTCCTTATATAGGAAACTTTTTTACTGATTGGCTTAATGAACTGAACTGTATTGGAATGTTTACTTTGTGAAGTGACTTGAGATGACTCTTGTCGTGATTTGGCGCTATATAAATAAACTGAATTGAATTGAAACTAAGATCATGTTTATGAACTTGTCTTATAGCATGACAAAAAATGTGCACGAGATTAAACAACATATTAAACAAGTGAGCATGGGGGCCCACCTAGATGGCTTGTACCTAGGGCCCAGAATTTGGTGCTACGCCCCTGTGTGTATATATATATATATATATATATATATATATATATATACTTCTGTTCCCAATCGCTTGACTCAATTTATCACTACTCAAGATATCCTTATCATATTAGAACTCCTTTACACTCTGATGTCAATTTCACATTACCTTGCTGTCAAAACACAGCACACAATTATCAGGTTTACACACACGTCTCACATAAATCCTCAAAGCTTCAATCAACAACACACGAATATTCAAATCTCTAAACTTTCGGGTCTGGCGAGCAATTTGCAATCAGTTTCCACAAGGCTGCCCAGGTGCATGAGTGGTTTCAGGACCACCCACGGTTTTCTGTTTTATACCTTCCACCTTATTCCCCCTTCCTCAATCCCATTGAGGAGTTTTTCTCAGCCTGGAGGTGGAAGGTGTACAAAAGGAATCCACAGAGCCAGGTCTCACTGCTTCAAGCCATGGAGGAGCCTTGTGGAGATGTGGCCTTTGAGGCCTGTCAGGGCTTCATGAGGCACTCGAGGCGGTACTTCCAGGGCTGTTTGGACCAGGAGGACATCGCCTGTGATGTTGACGAGGCCCTCTGGCCAGACAGAGACCGGAGGCATGATGCCCCATGAGTATGCTTGAATGGGAGAGTGGGGGGGTTAAAAATAGTGTTTTGTCTCTAAATGTGTGTGTGTGTCTAATGTTTGTCTATGAGAGAAGTGGGCATTGTAATAGATTCAGTGTGTTCCATTTCTCTAATTGTGTTTTCAGTTTTGCTCTTCAGTGTACTTTCCATGCTTGGTAATGTTCTGCCAAATGCTACTTGTCAATCAATCAATCAAATTTTATTTATAATGCACTTTTCATACTTGAATGCAGCTCAAAGTGCAATACAGATTAAAATAACCCCACAAAACCCTCAGTGTCCACCCCTCCCAGCCAACCCCATCCCCCTTACACACACACACACACACACACACACACACACACACACACACACACACACACACACACACACACACACACACACATCATGAATACAAGACATTGGCGTCTGGCTGAGTTCAGAAAACCATAAATCTGGGAAACGTCATCGGTGGGGCGATCTGACCCGGGAGCAATTGGTCAACAGGTCTGGACAAGGGCGTCGTAGTCAAATGACGCTCCCGGGGCAGAGGGCCCCCTAGAGGAAACACTGGATGAAATTAATAAAAATAAATAAATAAAATACAACTTAATAATGGTAATTGAGTAGAAATAATTAAGAAGGATAAAAATTTAATGAATAATATTAAATAAATAGTAGAACAACTGTAATGTAAAATATGTTGTAAAATTAAAGGATGTAGTCAAACTAAAACATGCTAACAAACAACAATAACAATAATCAATTAAAAGCTAAGCTAAAAAGGTGAGCCTTAAGCCTGCTCTTAAAATACTGAATGTCCCCTGTGGCCCTGAGGTCCTCCGGCAGCGCGTTCCAGAGACAAGGGCCATAATACTTGAAAGACGCCTCGCCGTGGGTACATGTCCTGACCTTAGGAATAACGAGGAGGTGGCTGCCGGAGGAGCGCAGAAGCCGCGAGGGTTCATAAGGTAAAAGAAGTTCTGCAAGATAAGAAGGTCCCAATCCATTAAGACACTTAAAAACCATTAAGAGAATCTTAAAATCAGTCCTGAAACATACGGGGAGCCAATGCAATGATTGTAAAACCGGCGTAATGTGCTCCCGCCTCCTGGTCTTCGTCAGGACACGTGCTGCATTCTGTAGTAGTTGTAAACTTGAGATGCTCTTTTTGGGAAGACCAGAAAGCAGGGCATTACAATAATCCATTCTACTGGTGATAAAAGCATGCATCAGCGTCTTCGTATTGGCTCGAGAGAGAATGGGGCGGACTCTGGCGATGTTCTTTAAATGATAAAAACCTATTTTTGTCACATTTTTAATGTGGGGGATAAAAGACAGGCCCGAATCAAAAATTATGCCCAGGTTCTTCACTTGTTGTGAGGGATTAAAAGACAGTGATTGTAATTTTGGTAAAAGTTTCTCTCTCTGAGCCTCAGGACCGACAACTAAAACTTCAGTTTTGTCCTGATTGAGCTGGAGAAAGTTTTCTGCCATCCAGGATTTGATGTCTAAAATGCAGTTAAAAAGTGTGTCCATTGGCTGTGTGTCATCAGGAGACACGGAGATGTACAACTGTGTATCATCAGCATAACTGTGAAAGTTCACTCCATGTCTCCTGATGACACCACCAAGATGGAGCATGTAAAGGTTAAAAAGCACTGGGCCTAAAATTGAACCCTGGGGCACACTACATGCGATCCCATGGACCCTAGAGGAACAGGTATCTAAACTCACCATAAAAGTCCTGTCTGTGAGATAAGAGGTGAACCATCTGTGGACAGCACCAGAGAGGCCGATCTGTTTTAAGCGGGTTAAAAGAATAGTGTGGTCTACTGTGTCAAAGGCAGCACTTAGATCCAGTAGAACCAACACTGTCACTCTCCGTTCGTCATAATTTAATCTAAAATCATTTAAAATCTTCAGAAGGGCCGTCTCTGTGCTGTGGTTCACCCTAAAACCAGACTGAAATTTCTCTAGGACATCATGAGTGTTTATAAAATCATTTAGTTAAATAAAAACAAGTTTTTCCAAAAGTTTGCTTAAAAATGGTAAATTAGATACCGGTCGATAATTATTTAAATCATTAAAAAACTAAATTGCTCTTTTTCAACAGGGGCCTCACCACCGCCCCTTTAAAGGCAGCAGGAAAGACCCCCGTCTGAAGTGATCACGTTTAAAATCTCATCCCTAAATGGAGCATAAAACTGTTTAAAAAACGGAGTAGGAATTGGATCCAGAACACATGTGGTGGGCCTCACTGAGGAGAAAACTTTGTCAAGGCTCTCAGCTCCTACCAGGACAAAACTGTCCAGCGTTTCCTCTGGTAAAGACACACTCTCAGATTGATCTAAAACCACATTACTAGAAGATAAAATGTTACGTCTGATGGTGTCAACTTTTCCCCTGAAGTGGTCTGCAAATTCCTCACAGAGAATGTTTGAGGGGGTTTTCTGAAGAGTACTGTTAACTTGGTTGAAAATATTGTCTATGGTGGAGAAAAGGATTTTAGGATTATGTTTGTAATCTGAGATGATTTTGGAGAAATATGTATTCCTTGAATTCCTTATTGCAGTATTGTAGGATTTGAGACGTTCTGTATATATTTGATGATCTATTGTTAATTTATTTTTTCTCCATTTTCTCTCCGCCACCCTGCAACTCCTCTTTAATCTCCTGATGTTTTCATTCCTCCATGGCGATGACGTTTTACTGTATATGTGTTTGACTTTAGGTGGAGCTAGTTTGTCAAGAGCAGATTGAAGTCTGCTGTTAAAATCGTTGACAATAAAATCACAGGGGGCGGGTTGATAAACAGGCGGGATCTTTCTAAAAGCTTCAAGAAAACCAGCAGCCACTTCCGGGGTGAGATGACGTTTCCTCACAGTTCTCACAGAGGGCTCCCGCTGGATAAAACTAGCAATGCTAAAAAACACACAGTAGTGGTCAGAGATGGCTAAGTCAACAACAGAGGACACACTGGTGGACAGGCCGTACGTGATGACCAAGTCCAGGGTGTGTCCTCTGTTGTGAGTCGGCTGCTGGACATGTTGGCTAAAATCCATGACATTCAAAATATTTAAAAACTCTGCTACTAACGGATCTGAAATATTATCTAAATGCAAGTTAAAATCACCAGCTAAAATGATCCTTTCATAGGAGTTGTGAAGAAGTGCTAAAAACTCTGAAAATTCACAGATAAAAAGTGCACTCTGCTTAGGAGGCCTATATACAGTAACACATAAAATTTGAGGGTTACTAAAAACAACTGCAGTGTATTCAAAAGTACTAAAACTATCAAATAAAACAGGTTTGGCAGAAAGAGTTGATGAACTTATAAAAGCTGTGTTTATTCAATGAATGGTATGTGTGTGTGTCATGTGAAAATACGGCTGTGTTTACCAAATGAAAACATGTGTTCCATTTTGTTAACATATTACGAGATTTGATGGCAGAGTTGTTTTGCAAAGGGATGCCAGCAGGGTTTCCCCCAGAAAACTCGCAAAGCCCGGTGGTAGACAAGCCCACGGGCGACCCACACTGTAAACCCGAATAAGTTCACTGAACTCAAAATTTATGAGGAAACTGATTACATAATAATTTTTAAGTTAACTTACTTAAAAACTATAAGTTCACCATAACTTAAAAAATATGACCTGAATAAAATCAAAGCATTTAAGTACTCCAACCTATAACTTAGTACTTAAGTAACTTACAAAGTTTAAGTTCACTAAACTTGAATATTTTATTTTATTTGAACTTTATTACATGTTTTTACTAACTTAAATATTTTAACTTATATAAACTCTAAATGGACCTATTAAACCCTAAGCTAAGTCTAACAACTCTTCATAAACAGGGTCTTTCTTAAAAGAAAACTGACACAGAATTGCTATTACAAGTTTATTTATAACCAACTGCATAAAACTTTACATGCTTCTGCATTTAAACATGTTTTTAAAGCTTGTTTTACAACTTTTACAATATGATACACAGTGAGAACTGAGAAATTTTAAAACAAAATACTGCATCAGCCTTTTCTTTGACTTTTTCTTTGAATTGATTTTGGGAAACAAAATAAAAAAATGATCAGCTGTTATAAAACTAACAAAAGGCATTATTAAAAAATTTAAACAAAATTAAATAGTCTCAATCTATTCTTTAGCTTTTCCCTTAAACTTTAACATAAATATTTGTATAACAAAAAATACTGTGCATCATTTTTTCTCCAGTTGTTTCCTATTTAAACTTTTACAAATAGAATTTAAGAAACATTTAAAACCAAGCATTTTCTTACAGGTTTTCATTATAAGACTAAGTTGAATATCCACTATATAAAATAGTTATCTAGTGACATGTTTGTCTCAGCCCCCTCAAATCTAGGACTATGGGGAACAGATAGCAGCAGAAGTCCTAAAACCTACAGAACTTTGTATGAAACTTTACAACAATTTAGTAAAATTTGTCATACGAGGCATGAACTTCTTTGGAACAGTTTGACATTGGCCAACAGTTAACATGTGTATGTATAGTGCCAGCACCTGTACATGCTACTCTGGCAGTAAAAGATCATTTTTGAGGCGAAGAAGACATGGTTTCAACTGTTTCCCGTCCTCAAGGCCCATCAGTAGTTTCAGGACGAATGTGAATGTGTGAACAAGGTTTTTTGGATAGTCTAGATGCAAGACATAAAACAATCCGAACAAGACAAAGGCATCAGCCCACTTGGGAATGTCGCCTACCACAAGCTCATCTTCCACTACAACTGCTGCACTGACTGGACTGAAGTGCATTGGGTTCGTAATATTCTCGTTGACGATGGTCAGAATCCCAACGGAGGTGTTGCTGATGTCTGGCTCTGGTGATTCTTCAATCTGCAAAGGACAAAAACAGTTTTGCATCAAAGACACAGATTTAATAGTTACAAGGAGAAAAAAAAGATGCTTATTTATTATAAATATGAATTGTTTTCTGCAGTATTGGTTTGTGTATTTGTTACAGTTTTTTTCGATTGCTAAAACTCAAAAAGCAAAATTGAGACACAAATTTCACAACCTCTACTTCTGTTCCCAATCGCTTGACTCAATTTATCACTACTCAAGATATCCTTATCATATTAGAACTCTGATTTTCCTCCTTTACACTCTGATGTCAATTTCACATTACCTTGCTGTCAAAACACAGCACACAATTATCAGGTTTACACACACTTCTCACATAAATCCTCAAAGCTTCAATCAACAACACACAAATATTCAAAGCATAAAAGGAGGCTTGACGCTCTGTTTTGTTTGATGAGCAATGGAGAACAGAGACAACAGACAACAGAGAAGGAGAGGGGTATGTATGGGAGTAGGAGGAAGAGGAGGACAGGGAAGGGGAGGAGGAGGAGGAGGAGGAAGAGGAGGAGGAGAAAGAGGACTGGGAAGGGGAGGAGGAGGAGGAGNACTTCTGTGAAATCAAACTGTCCACGTAGGAAGCAACACTGATGGACAGTCAGTCTCACCTGCTGTTGTGCAAATGGAACAGACAACAGGTGGAAATTATAGGCAGTTAGCAGGACATCCCCAATAAGGGAGTGGTTTTGCAGATGGTGACCACAGACCACTTCTCAGTTCCTCTGCTTTCTGGCTGATGTTTTGGTCACTTTTGAATGCTGGCGGTGCTTTCACTCTAGTGGTAGCATGAGACGGAGTCTACAACCCACACAAGTGGCTCAGGTAATGCAGCTCATCCAGGATGGTACATCAATGCGAGCTGTGGCAAGAAGGTTTGCTGTGTCTGTCAGCGTAGTGTCCAGAGCATGGAGGTGCTACCAGGAGACAGGCCAGTACATCAGGAGACGCAGAGGAGGTCGTAGGAGGGCAACAACCAGTGGCGGCTGGTGAATTTTTTTTTGGGTGGGACGAATTTCTTTTTATTATTTATGTTAGTTCTTGTGAAGGGTTTTTATCCTGAGAGGCCCTATATAAATGATTGTTATTTTCTTAATTTTGCAGGTTAGTTTTTCAGATGCGCTAACCAGATATTACCACTAGGGAACGCCAAATTACCATTCTTGACTTTGTTGCTAAGTTAGCAACAAAGTTGTTCCAAAAACATGCTTCATATTGACCAATATATGCAAACCTCACACACACTAAACGGGAAGAGGCTCTTTTAAACGATAGAATTCACGTTTTCTACCTCAACACCACCCAATGACTGCTAAATGAAAGCAAAACAAAGCTATTTTCATGAAGTCAAAAGCTAAATTCTGTCTTACCTTGCTGGTCAAAATAATCCATCTTATAGTAAAAAAATCCACTTGGTTCGTAGAATCCACTGATAAAAAGATGAAACTACTAGTTTTCTCCATAGTCAACGTTAGCAGCGGCTCCACAACAACAAAGGACGGTGAACTAGCCTGTGGAGAATTTTCCGGTTCTGTCTGGGCTGGGTGAGCTGACCAATGAGCATCCTCCTCCTCTTTCTACTCCTCCCCCTCCCCGTCCTCCTCCTCTTTCTCCTCCTCCCCTTCCCCGTCCTCCTCCTCTTTCTCCTCCTCCTCCTCCCCTTCCCCGTCCTCCTCCTACTACTCCCATACGTACCCCTCTCTTTCTCTGTTGTCTGTTGTTTCTGTTCTCCATTGCTCATCAAACACAACAGAGCGTCAAGCCTCCTTTCGTGCTGCAGTCCCTGATTGCAAATTGCTCGCCAGACCCGAAAGTTTAGAGATTTGAATATTTGTGTGTTGTTGATTGAAGCTTTGAGGATTTATGTGAGAAGTGTGTGTAAACCTGATAATTGTGTGCTGTGTTTTGACAGCAAGGGAATGTGAAATTGACATCAGAGTGTAAAGGAGGAAAATCAGAGTTCTAATATGATAAGGATATCTTGAGTAGTGATAAATTGAGTCAAGCGATTGGGAACAGAAGTAGAGGTTGTGAAAATCGTGCCTCAATTTTGCTTTTTGAGTTTTAGCAATCGAAAAAAACTGTAAGACCAAAGGGCAGTTCACTATTAATTTGCAAAAGGATGTGCTGGAGTATACAATTTTTGGAGACAATGTGCTCTGCCACATAACATTGCTTTCTAGTTAGGTTATATTGTCTGCACATTTGGATTATTCACCAGCACAGTGTTGCTCTTAATTTTTTAAACATTGAAATTCCCATGCTGCATTTTTTTAATACACATGCTTCTCTTTCATATTTGCAGACAATGAAACCTAAAACAGGACCCCATTCGGCTTATTATGTCACATTCTGTAAATGTAGTAGCGTCTGTAACCCAACATTTAACTGGTACTATTTATTGAACACATTATCCATAAAAAGTACTTACATTCCAAACTTTGAAGAATTGTGGCTCCTCCTCCCGTAGGTATATTGGAAGACCGTGCAGGACCAGAGTACGTCTGATATCAGCATCCTGTTCTTGCTGCAAACAGACAAGATGCAAATTAATAAGGCAAATGTATTTCACAGTGCATTTACACGCTTCAGTCTGGCTCAGTTCAGTTCACCTCTCATGAAATATCTTTAAGTTTTCCAGCAGTTTTCAAAATAAAAAATTAAACTCCTCATACAGTAACACTATTTTCTATATATACAAATGAATTGGGGTTGATGTTGGTATTTTAAATTCAAGAACTTATTTATTCACTGAATTAAAATGTCTTGGTGATTAATATGAACATAATTGAGCTAGACCTATTTTGATGCATCTTCAACGAGGCAAACAAATACCTAATGTTATTTACGCCATGCAGTTACACTTTACCTGTTTATCATACATATTCAGCATGCCGCGCAGAGCCTCTGAAGTCTTGCCTGTTCGCGCTGCTTTCTGTCTCAACAAGATCAGCAGTCGTGCTGTCAGTCTGTCCAGTTCAGAATAAAACTGGTTTCGCAAGTTGACATTTGTGATGCGATGAAACTCGGCACAAATCTGCAAAATAGTAAAAGAAAAAAGATTGTTAAACACTTCTAAAAAATCTACTCAAATAACTAAAAAAAGAGAAAACATTTAACCTGTGAATCAATGCGAAGAGCGGGCCATTTCTGTAAGAACTGGCCGATCATTGGGTCTTCTTTGACAATCTCTAGGCGACAAAGTGCAAAGGTCATCTGCATGAGCTGGTCAATTACTAGTCTCAAAATCACATCCAAGAGCCCTTAATGAATAGACTCTTCCTCCTGGAATGGTCCCTGGTGTGTGTTCCTGTAACACATTTAATAAGTAGTATTAGTCCAATACATTGATTTATAGATTGAATAAAATGTAATTTAAGTTACCATTAGAGAGGCTGGCGGTTCCTGATAAACTGATTCTTAAGAATCCACATCTAAACAAATAAATAGGGGATTAAATTATACTAATTATACTCACTTTAGAAACCCAGTGGCCTTACAAGCCTCAAAATCATGTCCAAACACCCTCAACATATTGACTCCTCCTCAGGGCCGGATTATGATTGCAAGGGCTCCTGGGCACAAAGTGCCGAAAGGCCCCCCCCCCTTCTCTTTACTTACTTACTTTTGGTGTGGAGGTTTGGGGTAATGCTATAAAAGAAATATTTATTTCAAAAGAGATAAACCACAAAAGTTCACAATTTGGAATTTTGGGAGCGCACAAACTCAACGTTTTGGAGGGGGGCCCACAAGTCCATTTTGCTTTGAGACCCCAAATGCCTTGAACCGGCCCTGAGCTTTGACGGTCATCTGAATTGTTTCAAATATGTAAATAATACATGCTTCTTATAGATTGTTGCTTTATGCCGTTTCATTTTCAAGCATTTTGTTTTGGTTTCTTGGTTTTTATTTGACTGTTTTCCAGTCTTTCTCTGATCTTTCTGCATCAGTGGCGGCCGGTGACTTTTATTTTGGGTGGGGCGCTAACCACATATCACCACTAGGGGACGCAAAATTACCATTGATTCTTAAGCATCAGCGTCACACAACTGACGGTCACAGTAGCGCTTCCGGCAACAAAGTTGTTCAAAAGCTTTTTGAATATATTAAGCATGTTTTTGACAAAAACATTCATCCATTCACCCATATATTACACAAACTGCACACACGCTTAAGGGGAGTAGGCTAAATCTAATCAATAGAATCCACTTTCTTCAAACAGAACACCCATAAGCTGTAAATAAACGTGAGGCCGTAAAATAGACGCTACACATATCCAGAAAAACACACAGTGACACACAACGCAAGATATTCACAGAAGCAGCCGGTGTTTAGATTAAATCACCAGACTCACAAACAAGAAGTACCGCTCTTAGTTCAAACCGTATGGAGCGGTGCTAGCCGCTAACGATGCAGCATGCTATTTCCTGAAGCCAAAAGCTAAAATGAGGCTTACCTGCAGGTTATGGCCATAATCCGTGCGATGTAGTAAAAATAAGCCACTCGGTTCGTGAAATTCTACATCCCAACGTAAAAGCTTAGCTGATCAGACTGTTTGCTGGCATTGTTTTGCCAAAGACTATATAAGTGTTTGATGCATTCATCATTTTCCTGTTTACGTGGATTCTCTCCCTGTGATTGGTTAACACGAAAGCCAGCCAGCTGAAAAAAACTCAACAACAAGCAATTCGATTGGCTCAGGTTTCACACATTGGAACCTACTAGTAGCGTTTGCTACGTCAAGTTTTGAAGCAATTAACTTTATTTGTCACTGATGATTTCACAATTATAGCAAAGATGGCTAAAAGGTTGGACAACAAAAAAATATTCAGTGGAAGTAGTGTGTTGCTGCTGTGACAAATTGGCACAGATGGAGCCACACTGTGCCACCCTGTGGAAAGTTTTCCCCTCAGGGCGGGGTGAACAACCTGACCAATCAGCGATCTCCTCCCCCTGGTCTGAGCAGAATTCACCCTGTGAGGCGGCGACGATCGCTAGATGCGACCAACCGCTCTCCTATTCTTTCTCGTTGTGGACAGTTTGGGGACCCACTGCACATGCGCCAGTTAGCCCATATTAAGGCAATGGTAAAGATTGCTGCGCCCGCGAGAGGACACGTGACAAGTACGTCGACGATTCGGCCGTGTTAAAAGTAAAAAAAAACATTATTAAACACAGATTACACACAGCACTTAGTCCATATGGTGTGTATAGATCGTTTAGTTCACTTTTTATGTTTTTTTAAATATATTTTGTGATTCCTATCTTCTTCTTCTCCTTCCTGTGAGTGGTGGGGCGGCGCCCTAGCGCCCCTTATGGACGAGCCGCCACTGTTCTGCATCTCCTCTAAATCCTCCAGAAAAACCGCTTCCAGGCTTTCTGAGTTTTTCCACTTCATGCGCTATGAACTAAGCAGCTGAAAGTGAGTGCTGCAGCCAAGGCAGAGGTAATATAACCGCAGCACAGCAGTTCAGGGATCTGCTCCGCAAAAAGAGCGAAATGCGCACTTGCGCGCCCGCAGCTGTGAGGTGATGTCACCCGGGCACAGATGATCTCCGCTGAGGCAGAGCGCATCAAGCATGAATAAAAGAGAAAGTACCAGAATATTTATGAGAGGACATGAACGATCTCGTGTTGTTTTCTTTTGGTGGCGTGACTTTGTGCTCGCGGTGCGCCCAGAAAGCAGCCTGGAACGCGACAATCAGCAGTCTCTGTCCTCTCTGCTCTAAAGAAGTCCTGGTGCGCTAGAGTCCATATAAATAATGTTATATTGAAACTGGACCTTTTTTCAGGCTCCCCGTAATCAGAACCATAAAGAAAACCCACTAATTGATTCCTGGTTAAAATGCGTTGTAATGTGCGTCTCTGACATTTGTACTGAGTAAAATTCTGAGCTCTGCTAAGGCAGAGCGCGTCAGGCGTGTTAATGATTTTCCTTTTGTGACTTTAAGAATGTTACTGGGGCTGTGCGCAGGTCAGCGAGAAGCATCTGGAGCGCATGAACAATCGGTGCTCTCCGTACCTGAGGAGACGCTGGAGCAAAGCGCAAGAGAGGCGCACAGACTTGGGAAAAAGGGTGGAGTAACTCCACCTGTAAAATAAAGTCTTTTAATTGATTATCTTAGCGGTGTGTGTGTTGTGCCCTGTAGCTGAGTCAGTTACAGTATAATAAATGTCTCCCTGGTGTTTTTCTGTTAGACCTCTCTTATTCCCCTTCCTTGGGCTGCTCAGATGGGCCCCTAGTGGGCGTGGGCCCCTGGGCCAGTGCCCATAATGCCCATTGGATAATCCGGCCTTGCTCCTCCTCCTGGAATGTCCCTGGTGTGTGTTCCTGTAACACATTTAATAAGTAGTATTAGTCCAATACATTGAACACATTTTATTCATTCTATAAATTAATGTACTATAAATTACCAACAGAGAGGCTGGCAGTTCCTGATAAACTCCTGATTATTTAGAATCCCATGTCTAAGCAAAGAAACAGGATTAAATTCTACTAAAATCAAGCACTCAGTCACACATTAAAATAGTTCTAACACTCTTATTTGGATTTTGTATGCATTCAAAACAAATGTGCTCGATGTAGGTGAATGTTTACTAGGCCCGGGAGGGGTTCATATATTAGGGTGACCATATTTCCATTTCCAAAAAAGAGGACAGGGGATCTGTGCCTACCGATGACGTCACACTATGGCAACGCCACACAATCCACTTTGGGACCCATTTTTTCCCGGTGTTCTGTCAGAACACCTGGCTTAGAGCTAAAATATCAGATTCTGCCAACAAAATGGCTCTAGAACAATTCATATGTAAACCGAGGTGTTTTTGCAAACACTATAATTAACACTCCTGGGTAGGCTTTGAATTACACAGAGGATTCTGGGGGAGCCCAGTGCTTGCCTTGACCCCCAAAATGCCTTGATACGGCCCTGGATGTGGGCCGGAATTTTGAAGGTGATCTGAATTGTATCAAATATATAAATATTACACGCTTATGATTTATTGCTTTATGAAGGTCAAAAGGTGTAGTGGGATAAATCTACTAACATTTTCCTTTTCAAGAACTTTGTTTTCTTGGTCTTGGCTGCTGATTGGCTGAACCTGCGGTAAGGCATTACGTCACTTCCTGTTTCAGTGCTTGCACTCAGTGTAGCTGTTCGGTGTTTGTGGCTTGCTAAAATTGGTTTGATTTCTCCGTACTGAGACATTTTTGAGTTCTTGTAGTACATAAGCATGCGAAAACACACATTTCCTGTTGCACCTAGCGTTTAGGGAACCCTTTGAGTTCGCACGCAGTTTTATTTGGTGTGAAAGGTTGTTTGCCTAGTTAGCTTAGCCTCGGCGCGGCTATGGCTACTTCTGTCTCTCCCTCTCCGTCTCCTATCTCTTGCTCTGTGTGTCAGATGTTTAGTTACTCCTCTGCCTCCTTTAGTGATAATGGTACGTGTAATAAATGTAGCATTTTTGTAGCTTTGGAGGCGAGGGTGTCAGAATTGGAGGCCCGGCTCCGCGCTGTTGAAAAACCTGTAGATAGCCGTAGCTACTTAGCTAGCGCGGGGCTAACTAGATCAGAACCACCCCGTAGCGGTCCTCCAGTAGAACCCGAGCAGCCGGGACCTCAGGCCGGCTGGGTGACTGTACGTAAGAAGCATAGAACCCAGCCCGTGGGACACCACCAACCCGTCCACGTTTCAAACAGATTTTCCCCACTCGGTGACGCACCCACTGAGAAGCCGACTCTGGTTATAGGTAGCTCCATAGTCAGAAACGTGGCATTAGAGACTCCAGCAACCATAGTCAAATGTTTGCCAGGGGCCAGAGCGGGCGACATTAAATCCTACCTGAAACTGCTGGCTAAGGATAAGCGTAAATACAGTAAGATTGTTATTCACGCTGGCGGTAATGACACCCGGTTACGCCAATCGGAGGTCACTAAAATTAATGTTGCTTCGGTGTGTAAGTTTGCCAAAACAATGTCGGACTCCGTAATTTTCTCTGGCCCCCTGCCTGACCGGACCAGTGACGACATGTTTAGCCGCATGCTGTCCTTCAACCGCTGGTTGTCTAGGTGGTGTCCCGAAAACAACGTGGGCTACATTGATAATTGGAAAACTTTTTGGGGAAAACCTGGTCTGATCCGAAGAGACGGCATCCATCCCACTTTGGATGGTGCAGCTCTTCTTTCTAGGAATATGGCCAATTTTATTAGTCCTCCCTGACAACCCAGGGTCCAGACCAGGAAGCAGAGTCGTAGTTTAACCCTCCCCTCTGCAGCTTCTGTACTGTTACCCACCCACTCCCCCATCCAGACAGTGTCCTGCCCACGGCCAGAATCAAACAGATTAAAAATCAGGCTTAATAGAGCAAATCATGAAAATCTCATAAAAAT
>SSNS01000133.1:1416457-1519592 GCA_006937985.1 Aphyosemion australe | reverse complement strand
ACCTAACATTCTCCCTCTCCTGATATTACATCTCACTTTCTTTAACATAGAATGTGCTACTATTAGTTCACCTATTGAATTAATTATAGATTCACTCAGATAAAGACAATAAAGTTTCTCTTACTCTTACTAAATAGAACTTCTACTAAGAAATCACAGTGTAGCCATAGAAACACTACTTGATATATGTGGTGTGTGTGTGTGTGTGTGTGTGTGTGTGTGTGGGTGTGGGGTGTGCCTGTGCCTGCTCTGTCTTCTCAACCCCCAGTGAGCCGTAGCGGATGGCTGCTCATACTGAGCCAGGATCCTCTGGAGGTTTCTTCCTGTTAAAAGGGAGTTTTCCTTCCCACTGTCGCTAAATGCTTGCTTAGTATGAGGATTGTACCAACACAATGACACTAGTCAGTGTCTTGATGCAATCTGCTGGGTCCCTTATATAGGAAACTTTTTTACTGATTGGCTTATGAACTGAACTGTATTGAAATGTTTACTTTGTGAAGTGCCTTGAGACGACTCTTGTCGTGATTTGGCGCTATATAAATAAACTGAATTGAATTGAATTGAATTGGTCTTTATTTGAATATTTTCCTGTCCTGTATGTCTCTGATCTTCCTGCTTCTCCTTTGATTCCACAAGAATAAACTGTTTCCTGCCTTCCTCCTGATTCAACTTGACTTGCTTTTGTAGTAAACAGTTCAAATTAATCTACCGGCTAAAAAATAGTGGAGTGTGCGCTGCGCGGCTGCGTGGGTGAGGTGAAATCACCAGCGGACAGGTGACGCGCTCCACTGCGGAGTGCGTCAGACACGAATAAAAGATAAGATTAATAGACAGAAGTAAGACAGAAGTGTCACGACTCCAATCTCCTCAGCCCCCGGAGGCTCCGCTGGCAGCCCTGCTGCCCTCAGGACTTCACTTCCCAGCATCCCTCACCGACGCCTTCGATCGACGTCATCACTCTAAACCTATATACGGAAGTGTTTTCCCCCGCTCCAGTACTCAGCCATCGCTCCTATTGAACCGTGGCTCCGAGTTTCCAGGCCTACCAGCCAATCTATTCACCGGACTAATCTCCGAGCTGTCTGCCAGACAAAGTAAGTCAGCTCTTTTTACTTTGGAACCGCTGCATGGCCTCGTCGTTCTCCCGAGAGCCGCGCCACGTTCCTAGATCAAAGCTGCGTGCTCAGTTCCTCCTAGCGTCAGTAACTCCGCGTCTGGGTTTTCCTGACACGCTACAACCAACTCCCGTATCAGTCGGTCCCGCTTAGCCGGGCCTGACAGGATGGCTGGTTCCAGATATGACCCAGCGGAGTTCGCACGCCTGCAGTCGCAGGTAGCCCAACTAGCAGTATCTGTGGATCGTTTGGCCACTAAGCTTGATTCTATCGCCACCGCAGTTCTGCAGATGTTTGTCGCTCAGCAGCAACAGGATTCCAGCCACTCAGAGACACCGTTGCTCAGTCTCCCAGAGAAATGGGATGGGACTCATGGCTCCCCTGAGGGCATGTTGGCCACCCTCGCCATGACTTTTGAGTGTCAGCCGGAGCATTATGCCACCTCCCGCTCCCGGGTGGGGCTCCTGACCTCCCTGCTCACTGGAAGAGCCCAGGAGTGGGCTGCGGCCTTGTATAACAAGAGGTCCCTGGCCTGTAATGACTACAAGGTTTTTGTGAAGGAACTCAGGAAGGCGTTCGTTCCCCCTAGCAGTGAGTCGTCTGCTGAAGCCCAGCTCCTCCAGCTTCGACAGGGCGGTCAGACAGTAGTCCAGTACTCCTCCCGGTTTCGCACCACCGCAGCTAGACTAACCTGGGGGGACGATGCCCTGAAATCCGTTTACCTGGAGGGGCTCGCACCCCGGATCCGGAATGGAATGGTGGGGCGGGAGACCCCAGGCACCCTGGACGAGGCCGTCGATCTTGCTCTTCAGTTGGACCGGTGCCTCATTACACGGCCGCTTCTTCCTGTCACTTCATCCATCTCTCCCCCTCAGAGTTCAACTCCCCCAGGTGAACCCATGCAACTGGGTCATCTGAAACCAGAGGAGAGGGAGCGGCGCTACCGTGAAGGTCTGTGCGCCTACTGTGGCAACCCAGGCCACCGGCGCGCCACCTGCCCCCACCAGCCGGAAAACGAGGGCTCCAAGTAGGCCGTAAGGGGGTCCTGCTTGGAACCACTACACCCCTTTCTACCCGCACTCAGCTCCCGATCACCCTACGACTCTCCCAAGAACCAGTCGGTCTGGAGGCCCTCCTGGACTCAGGGGCTGCCGACTGTTTCATGGATCAGACTCTGGCTGCCCGACTCCACATTCCACTGTCGTCTTTAGCCCAAGTCATCCCGGTGACCTCAGTAGATGGGACCCCACTCCAGCCCTTCCCAGTTCGCCAAGAAACCATCGATCTCCAGATGGACATCCAGCACCACTCTGAGACCCTTCGCTTCCTCATCATTCAGGCCCCCTCGACACCTCTCATCCTGGGCCATTCTTGGTTCTGCCGGCATGAACCCCAGATCTCCTGGACATCAGGGAGGGTATTGGCTTGGGGGGTCGCCTGCCACACCCATCTGGCCGCTCCCACTGCTAACCCAGCGCCCCCACCACCAGGAGAAGTGGACCTAACACTCATACCTCCACAGTACCATGACCTGGCCCACGCCTTCGCCAAACACCCGACCATGTCCCTGCCTCCTCACCGGCCCTACGACCTGGAGATTAAGCTCCAACCGGGCACCACACCCCCCGGGGCCGATTATTTTCCCCTGCAGAGAACCGAGTGATGGACAAATATATCACAGAGGCCCTCCAGCAGGGGTTCATCCGCCCCTCCACCTTTCTTCTTTGTTAAGAAAAAGGAGGGGGACCTTCGACCCTGTATTGATTACCGGGGATTGAACAAGATTACTATCCGAGACCGACACCCCCTGCCTCTCATGACCACTGCTCTAGATGCAGTCACCCAAGCCACCATCTTCACTAAGTTGGACCTCTGCAGTGCGTACAATCTAGTTCGGATCAAGGAAGGAGACGAGTGGAAAACAGCCTTTATCACCCCCACTGGTCATTACGAGTATCTTGTCATGCCGTTTGGCCTGTGCAACAGCCCTGCTGTTTTCCAACGCCTCATTACTGACGTGCTGAGGGACCTGCTAGGACGATGGGTGTTCGTCTAATTAGATGACATTCTAATCTATTCCCACACAGTAGAGGACCACATCCAGCATGTAAGAGCCGTCCTCTCCCGCCTGCAAAAGAATGGACTCTATTGTAAACTAGAGAAATGTGCCTTCCACCAAGAAACCAACTCCTTCTTGGGGTTTGTGATCTCTGCCCGAGGCTTAGCCATGGATCCTCAAAAGATCGAGGCCGTGGCCCACTGGCCTCTGCCCACATCCCTGAAACAGCTGCAGAGTTTCTTAGGGTTCTCTAACTTTTACTGTAGGTTCATTTGCAACTTCAGCTCCATCGCGGCTCCTCTCACTGCCCTTACCAAATCCGCCCACCAGCCACGGCCGTTCTGCCTCACCCCCGAAGCTACCCAGGCTTTCCACAAATTGGTCCGATGCTTCACCTCTTCACCCATTCTCCTGCACCCCGACCCCTCTCGCTCCTTCGTGGTTGAAGTGGATGCCTCTGAAGTGGGTGCCGGCACGGTATTGTCCCAACGCAACCCGGACTCCAAGATGCACCCGTGCGCCTACTTCTCCAGGAAGTTCACCCCTACGCAACAGAACTACGGAGTGGGGGACAGGGAGCTCCTGGCCATTAAATGGGCCTTGGAGGAGTGGCGACAGTGGTTGTTGGGGGCTTCTGAGCCTTTTCTCATATGGACGGACCACCAAAACCTAATACACATCCAGACTGCCCGCCAGCTCAACTCCCGCCAGGCTCGGTGGGCCCTGTTTTTCGAACCTTACAACTTCCACATCACCTATCGACTCGGCTCCAAGAATCTCAAGGCCGACGCCCTGTCTCGTCTGTTTACCCACTCTTCACCCCTACGGACACCTTCCACCATTCTGCCAGAGCACCGGTTCCTCAACGCCATCCGCTGGCCCCTGGAGGACTCCATAAGGGCTGTTCTTCCCACCGACCCGGCACCCCCAGAAACACCGCCAAACCGTCTCTACGTCCCAGTGGTCTGTCGTCAAGAAGCCCTAGCTTGGGGTCATTCCTCCCGGCTCTCCGGCCATCAAGGGTACACACAGACCCTTCAGTTCCTACGCCGGGCACTATGATGGCCCTCAATGACGAAAGATGTGCGGGAATACGCGACGGCCTGTGCCGTCTGTGCCCAAGCCAAATCTTCTAATCAGCCAGCCACCGGGTCTCTCCAACCCCTTCCCGTGCCCAAGAGACCCTGGTCCCATATTGGCCTCGACTTCGTGACAGGGCTCCCACCAGTCGACCACCTCAACACCATACTCATGATCATCTCCAAAGCTGTGCATCTAGTGGCCCTGGCTGGTCTCCCAAGTGCCAAGCAAACCGAACTGCTACTTGAAAAGGTGGTGCGGCTCCATGGCTTCCCCCAGGACGTGGTGTCCGACCGAGGCCCCCAGTTTTCTTCCAAATTCTGGAAAGCCTTTTGTTGCCTTGTTGGAACCACTGTCAGTTTATCCTCTGGCTACCATCCCCAGACCAATGGACAAACGGAACGGACCAACCAACAGCTGGGGCGCTACCTGCGCTGCTTTGTCTCCTCTCAGCCCACCACCTGGCCCAAGTACCTCTTGTGGGCAGAGATGTCCCACAACCTACACGTCTCCTCTGCCACGGGAATGTCCCCCTTTGAAGTATGCCACGGCTATCAACCCCCGCTCTTTGCTCACCAGGAACCAGAGGTCGAAGTACTGGCCGCCCAGACCCTGGTTCGCCGCTGCCGTCACGCCTGGGTCCGGGCTCGTGCGGCAATCTCTCGTGCCAACTCCATATGCACCCGCCAGCATCAGCGGCGCCATCGCCCAGGTCCGTCCTTCCAGCCCGGAGACCAGGTGTGGCTATCCTCTGCCAACTTACGGCACCCGGCCGGATCCCGTAAACTCGCACCTCGCTTCCTGGGTCCCTATCCGGTACTGAAAGTTATTAACCCTGTCGCCTACCGGCTCCGCCTACCGGCCTCTCTCCGGAACCACCCTGTTTTCCACGTGTCCCAGCTCAAGCCTGTGGTGTCCTCGCCTCTGGCGCCGCCTCCAGCTCCGGCACCGCCTCCTCGTGGCTTGGGTGATGATCCGGTGTACACGGTACGCCGCATCCTGGATGCTCGCCGCCGGGGTCGCAGATGGCAGTACCTAGTGGATTGGGCCGGTTTTGGACCGGAGGAAAGGTCTTGGGAGCCTGCCCGCTCGTTCCTGGATCCGGGTCTCCTCTCTGACTTCTGGTCTCAACGCCCTGGGACTTATGGTGCCGTCCCTAAGGGGGGGGGGGGGGGGGGGGGGGTGTTCCTGTCACGACTCCCATCTCCTCAGCCCCCGGAGGCTCCGCTGGCAGCCCTGCTGCCCTCAGGACTTCACTTCCCAGCATCCCTCACCGACGCCTTCGATCGACGTTATCACTCTAAACCTATATACGGAAGTGTTTTCCCCCGCTTCAGTACTCAGCCATCGCTCCTATCGAACCGTGGCTCCGAGTTTCCAGGCCTACCAGCCAATCTATTCACCGGACTAATCTCCGAGCTGTCTGCCAGACAAAGTAAGTCAGCTCTTTTTACTTTGGAACCGCTGCACGGCCTCGTCGTTCTCCCGAGAGCCGCGCCGCGTTCCTAGATCAAAGCCGCATGCTCAGTTCCTCCCAGCGTCAGTAACACCGCGTCTGGGTTTTCCTGACACGCTACAACCAACTCCCGTATCAGTCGGTCCCTCTTAGCTGGGCCTGACAAGAAGATTATATGAATGGACATGAACGATCGCGTGGTAATTATATTTTTGGTGGCGCAACTTTGAGAATGTTACTGTGGCCGTACGCAGGACGCAGCTTCAACTATCAGCATTATCTGTCCTCTCCTCACAAAAGAATCCCCGGTGCGCTGAGAGTCCATATAAATAATGTAATATAGGTAGAAACAGGATCTTTTTTCGAGCTTCCCTGGGTGTGTAGGTTGAGGGCTTCCTGCTCCCCCGTAATTCAAACCCGGCTCCTGGATGAAAACCCGGACATTTTCATCAATATAGGAAACCCGCGCCCCGGACAGACGGTGAAAAGTGGACATGTCCGGGGAAAAGAGGACGTTTGGTCACCCCCATCATATATAATTTTGCCCACATGTATTTGTCTTCTTCAGTACATGAATAACACAATATGATTAAAATACAATTAAAAACTTACCTCGGAGCTTGGTGAGAACTGTCTTTAATGCTCCAATCCCACTTCAAGCTGTTTAACGAAAAGAAAAACCACAACTCACGTTACCACGAGACAGCTAGCGTAGCCCACGTTTACACCGCGGTGGTCATTAGGTTAAAATACGTCATTCGCCTAAACGTAACCATTACCATATCACAAAGCTTACGGTGAAAGTAAGTAAACCACTGGCAATAATATTACCCACCAACTGGTACGTGGCTGCCACTGGCGTTTTAGTCTCAATCTAGGCTTACATTAAAATACCGAGCGGTTGGCCGATTCAAAAATGTGCGCCGACTTCAGTTTTTCAAACGAAATGATTCAACACGGACGCAATATTTCTCTGGTAACAATCTACAGCAGCTCAATGGATAAAAAACAAACAAAATAAACGTTTTCTTACATTTTACTTACATATTTTCTTGCTTTGCTTCAGACTTCCGCCATCTTGAAAACTTTTCGAAGAGGTTCACGTTCAAGAAAGTACGCCGTTCACGTTCACGAACGTAAGTCATGACGTCATCACGCATCTTAACTCAATAACTTTGACACAAAATGTTTCATTTACTCATAATCTTCTATTCTAATCAAGAAAACTTAAGTAAAAGTTGAATCTGCTTATAAGTTATAAGTTCTTTTGACGTGTTTGCTACTTTTGATTTCTATGATTATAAAACTTTTGAGCTCATTGGACTTTTGGGTTTACAGTGCACGGTGTTTTTGTAAAAAAAAAAAAAAAGTTGTCAGGAAGTTTAAAAGTATGACAAGTATGTGGTGTTATAAACCATTTATTAACAATATTTATTTGTCTTACAAAAAGGCACAATCTTGAAATATGGTTTTACCAGACACAAAAAAATACAATTCAGATAATGGAAAATACACCTGACCTCTCACCCTGTTCACTTATCCATCGTAAGATGTTGCTATTGTACTGTTGTATCAGCAGATGCTGTTAAAGTCAGACTTGCAGGTTAAAGACCCCTATTCATTTTAAAGGTGTGCTTAACTGAAAAAACATTTTTTTATGATTATTTCTGATTATAATCGATCACTCTGAGTTTTTCATGCTGGCTCAACAGGAAAATAGTCTCCTACACCTATCTCCTGTATTAACTAGGGTTCCATCCGTCCGTCCGTCCGTCCGTCCATCCATCCATCCATCTATCCATCTATCCATCCATTTTCTTCCGCTTATCCGGAGTCGGGTTGTGGGGGCAGCAGCTTAAGGAGGGAGGCCCAGACCTCCCTTTCCCCAGCCATTTGGGCCAGCTCTTCCGGGGGAATCTCAAGGCGTTCCCTGGCCAGCCGAGAGACATAATCCCTTCACCGTGTCCTGGGTCTTCCTTTGGGTCTCCTCCAGGTTGGACGTACCCGGAAAACCTCAGCAGGGAGGCTTCTCACCCTATCTCTAAGGGAGAGCCCAGCCACCCTTTGAAGAAAACTCATTTCGGCCACTTGTATCTGCGATCTCGTTCTTTCGGTCACTACCCAAAGCTCGTGACCATAGGTGAGGGTAGGAGCGTAGATGGACCGGTAAATAAATATTGATGTCACACTCCACCCTTCCCTCACTCGTGAACAAGACCCAGAGATACTTAAACTCCTTCACTTGGGGCAGGACCTTGTCCCTGACCTGGAGAAGGCATTCTACCCTTTTCCGACTCAAGACCATGGTCTCGAGGGAGAGAGGAGCTGATTCTCCTCCCAGCTGCTTCACACCTGGCTGCGAACTGCGCCAGCAAAAACTGGAGATCACGGTCTGACGAAGCCTACAGGACCACATTATCTGCAAAAAGCAGAGACCTGATCCTTAGGCCACCAAAACGGATCCCCTCACCACCTTGGCTGCACCTAGAAATCTTGTCCATAAAAGTTATGAACAGAATCGGTGACAAAGGGCAGCCTTAGCTGAGTCCAACTCTCACCGGAAATGAGTCTGACTTACTGCCGGCAATTCGAACCAAGCTCTGACACTGGTCGTACAGGGACCTAACAGCCCGTATCAAGGGGCCTGGTACCCCATACTCCCAGAGTACCCCCCACAGGGCCCCCCACAGGGCCCCCCGAGGGACGCGTATGGCGTCAAATTCCCGACAAAAGGCATCACGCGCACACAAAAGTCATCCACGGGCGTGTTTTAAACTCCACGCGCGCATTGGCAGTCAGTATTGTTATTCACCGCGAGCTTATATTACGCTCCACGGGTGCATTGAACGTCTCATGCGCACAATTCAGTGACCATGGGAGCGGCTCCACAAATGCAGGCACAAAACACAACACATGCGCATTGACTTGCAGCCGATTGCAGCTCTCATTCTGCTCGCTCGTGTATTTACTCTTGCTCGTGTATCTACTGCTGCGCGCTCGTGTGAATCTTTGGCTGTCCAACCAACCCCCCCCCCCCCCTCCCTTTCTGGGTAGAAAAAAAAACACGGAAAACCTAACCTGCATTTGATTGGCCACTTTTGTGTGCGCGTGATGCCTTTTGTCGGGAATTTGACGCCATAGACGCGGTTGAACGCATTCTCCAAATCCACAAAACACATGTAGATTGGTTGGGGCGAACTTCCACGCACCCTCCAGGACCCCCCCAAGGGTATAGGGCTGGTCCAGTGTTCCACAGCCAGGACGAAAACCACATTGCTCCTCCTGAATCCAAGGTTCGACTATCCAACGAACCCTCCTCTCCAGAACCCCTGAATAGACCTTACCAGGGAGGCTCAGGAGTGTGACCCCCCTGTAGTTGGAACACACCCTGCGGTCCCCCTTATTAAATAGGGGGACCACCACCCCGGTTTGCCAGTCCAGAGGAACTGCCCCCGATGTCCACGCGATATTGCAGAGCCGCGTCAATGAACACAGCCCCACAACACCCAGAGCCTTAAGGAAAGCCGGGCGGATCTTATCCACCCCTGGAGCCTTGCCATCGAGGAGTTTTTTGACCACCTCAGTGACCTCGGCTCCAGAGATTGGAGAGCCCAACCCAAAGTCCCCAGACTCTGCTTCCACCCTGGAAGACGTACCGGTGGGATTGTTGAGGTCTTCGAAGTACTCGGCCCACCGATTCACAACGTCCCAAGTCGAGGTCAGCAGCACACCCTCCCCATTGTAAACAGTGTTGGTAGTGCACTGCTTTCCCCTCCTGAGACGCCAGATGGTGGACCAGAATCTCCTCGAAGCTGTACGGAAGTCTTGTTCCATGGTCTCACCGAACTCCTCTCACAACACGTTTGGGTCTGCCAGGTCTGACCGGCATCTTCCCCCACCATCGAAGCCAACTCACCACTAGGTAGTGGTCACTTGACAGCTCCGCCCCTCTCTTCAGCCGAGTGTCCAAGACATGCGATCGCAGATCAGATGAAACGACAACAAAATCGATCATCGACCTGCGGCCTAAAGTATCCTGGTGCCAAGAGCACACATGGACACCTTTATGCTTGAACATGGTGTTCGTTATAGACAATCCATGACGAGCACAGAAGTCTAATAACAAACACCACTTGGGTTCAGATCAGGAGGGCCATTCCTCCCAACCACACCTCTCCAGGTCTCACTGTCGTTGCCCACGTGAGCATTGAAGTCCCCCTGCAGAACGAGGGAGTCACCCGAAGGAGAGATTTCCAATACCCCCTCCAGGGACTCCAAAAAGGATGGATAGTCTGAGCTGCAGCTTGGTGCATAAGCACAAACCAGTCAGGACCCATCCCCCCACACAAAGGCAACGTACAGCACCAAGATGGGGGGCAAGAAATATGCCCACCCCTACTCGGCACCTCTCAGTGGGAGCAACTCCTGAGTGAGAGAGAGTCCAACCCCTCTTGAGGAAACTGGTTCCAGAGCCAGAGCCATGCGTTGAGGTGAGTCCAACTATATCTAGTCGGAACCTCTCAACCTCACACACCAACTCCGGCTCTTTCCCCACCAGAGAGGTGACATTCCACGTGCCAAGAGCCAGCTTCTGTAGCCGAGGAGCAGACCACCAAGGTCCCCGCCTTCGGCTACCACCCTTTCCACACTGCACCCGACCCCTTTGGCCCCTCCCACAGGTGGTGGACCCATGGGAAGGGGGACCCATGTCTCCTCTTCGGGCTATGCCCGGCCGGGCTCCATGTGTAAAAGCCTGGCCACCAGGCACTCACCAGCGTGCCCCAACTCCAGGCCTGGCTCCAGAGGGGGGCCCCGGTGGCGTCATTTGGAATCGTAGGATGGCCAAGGAAGGTCCCGCCTTTCTCACCTTTGATTGGCTGGAAGGGCTCTCCTACGATTGGCTATTTCATTTAGCAGCAAACCGCCTTCCCTCGCTAAGTGCATACTGTCCTCCTGCTACCAACAGAACAGCTGTTTTGGGGAGTTTTGTAATGAAAATGTGAATTTAGCGATATAATAACCATTTTGTTCTGTTTTGAAAAAGTTTATTTCTGTTCCTTTTATAAAAAAACTGAAATACATAAAATGTGAACTTATAATAAATCTTGTTGCACTCACTGTTGGATTTACTTTATATCTGTTGGCTCTCAAGCATTGAGGTTAGCATAGTACATAGGCTATTTGTGCCTTACCTGAGTATGAAATATAATAAAACTGCCCTATTTTGCCCAGCTGTGTGCAGCAGCTCTGTTTCTCTTCTATAATAATGAAAATTTGTAAAAAAAAAAAAAAAATAAAAGGTCTAAATCATAATTAGCTTTGAATTAAATTTCGATTTAATTATACACATTTAAACAGATGATGAGAGATGTGTCCTAACTTGTAAACAGCCATAACCTATGAAAGTGAAGACATAACATAACCTATAGTAATAAGATAACCCCATGCTTGAGAGCCAACAGATATAAAGTCAATCCAACAGTGTGATAAATGCAACACGATTTATTACAAGTTCACATTTGATGTTTTTCAGGTTCTTTTCTAAAATAAACTGAAGCTGGTTTGTTGTAAAACAGAACAGAATGGTTATTATCTTTGCAAAAAGATGTAGACTGAATATGGCGTCAGTCACACTATCAAAGTTCAGCTCAGGTGAAGGAGCAACTCTTCCCCTGTAACAGCAGGGCTGGATTATGATTGCAAGGGCCCCTGGGCACAAAGTGCCCAAAGGCCCCCCTTCTCTTTACTCCACAACATCCCCCCACCCCTCGTTGTTGTTTTGGCTGTAATCCAGGATGGCACGAAGGTTCTGCCTTTTTAGATTCAACCTCTGTGTGTCGTAGCGTTCCCAAATGACTTATTATTTCCTTACCGGAGCTAACACGTTTAGCCATGTGGCTGCCATCATGCTAATGGGACTTGGAGTCCAGAAGGAGCGGTAGCGGTTCTAGATGGATTTACAGTTGGAATATGTTGATTATATTTTTAGATCAAACCTCTGAGTGAGCAGCCTTAACCAGCCCCTGCAGTCTGTGCATCAGCTGTGCTGTAATGGTCACTGCAGATCTGACAGAAGCTAGTGTTGTGCTTACAGCTCGCTACGATTCTCCTCACAAACAGTAAATTACTTTAATGTTGCTACGTTAGTTAGAAATGCATGTAGGACTCTGACATATGGCTCTGACGTTTTGCTGCAGCTGTAAAGTGATTATCCGTAATCATTGAGAACAAAAAGTTGAGCAAAATACAACTAATCTCCTAGTAAGTAGCAGGAGCAGTGCCTCCTTAAGGCTGGTTTATACTCGGTCCATCTGCGTGAAACGGACGCACGCACCGCCATTTTGCGTCGGCGCAAGGGCTCTCCGACTGGCTCCCAGAGGGTGACGGAGACATGCCCCAAATTTTAAACATCCGTCGAAAGTGACGGAGACCGCAAGCTTGTGATTGGTCAAGATGACGCTTCCTGTAACTTCGTCACCAGCACCGCCGTTGCTCCATTAATAAGTAAAACAATATATAGCGGCAGACCCAGAATAGATTGAGTCCGAAAATACGAACATTTATTCACCCGTGACTGAAGGAGCACAAAATACGGAGCAAATGTGGATGGAAACAACGGGAAACGTGGGTTTAGAGGTGGCGACTGGATGAACAGGTGGAGGAGAATGAAGGACAAATTAGTCCGTGTTAAAAAGTCTCTGAAATACATTAAAACAATGTAAACACGAGTAAATACACTATCGTGAACCGGATACATGAGAATATCACAGAATAGCGCTACACCCTCTGTTGTCCTGGCAGGGAATTGCTTTGCAGCACTCTGCTGCCTGAACAGAAGTTCGAATGTGAAAACCTTTCCGATGCTCCATGTGCGTCTCTCCGTTGCGGAGCTCAAAGAGAGTATAAACCAGCCTTTACACGTATTTGAGTGACGTGTGCAGAATCAGCGCTTTTCAGTGTTTGGAGGAGAGAATTTTGATTTTCTATAATGATTTATGACAAAACTGCTGAACAAAATGAAAAACTGAACCCAGTTTATTTTTTTTATAGATGCTAAAGTGTAGTTAAACTGATATTTTACAATTTTCATGCTGAGTCTGGCCAATATCTTTAAAGCATTAGATGGGAAGTAAATGTCATGTGAAAATGCTTTCCTTCTACATAATAAATAAATACATTTGCAATAATATGAATACTACTACTACTACTACTACTAATAATAATAATAATAATTTGATATTACTATGTTTATTGTAGAAATCAAGTTCCTTGGACTGATACAGGACCGTAAAATCTGCTGGAAATCCAAAATAAAGTTAGATAAAAACAGGAAAAGACGATTGCAGCATTTGGTAAAATATGTTTTACGTTCTTAATTACAAGGCTCTGTTCCTGCTGTATTCATCTTTAATGCTACCTTATTTTACTTATGGTGTGGAGGTTTGGGGTAATGCTATAAAAGTCATATTTATTTCAAAAGAGATAAACCACAAAAGTTCACAATTTGGGTTTTTGGGAGCGCACAAACTCAACGATTTGGAGGGGGGCCCACAAGTCCATTTTGCCTTGAGCCCCCAAATGCCTTGAACTGGCCCTGGGAGTGGGACTGAGCTTTGAAGGTCATCTGAATTGTTTCAAATATGTAAATAATACATGCTTATAGATTGTTGCTTTATGCCTTTTCATTTTCAAGCACTTTGTTTTGGTTTCTTGGTTTTAATTTGACTGTTTTCCATCCTGTCTTTCTCTTTTCTTTCTGGATCTCCTCAAAATCCTCCAGAAAAACCGCTTCCAGGCTTTTCCAATTCATGCGCTATGAACTAAGCAGCTGAAAGTGAGTGCTGCAGCCAAGGCAGAGAGGTAAAATAACTGCAGCACAGCAGTTCAGGGATCTGCACCGCAAAAAGAGTGAAATGTGCACTTGCGCGCCCACAGCAGTGAGGTGATGTCACCCGGGCACAGATGAACTCCGCTGAGGCAGAGCGCGTCAAGCATGAATAAAAGAGAAAGTACCAGAATATTTATGAGTGTAGAGCTTTCCTGTGAAGCATCATGTTTATATGTGTGTGAATATTGTGCAGTTCATAGCATTTTTGTATGCCAAGCTGCAATTTGTTATGAGGACTTATTTTATACATTTGCTAGTGAGTGTGGGTGAATTACATACTTGAAATGTATAAGTTTGTTCACAATGTTGATACTTACGGCTCATAATGGCTTGCCTAACTTTAGTGCGCATGCGCATAGGCTACGTTGTTTACTCGCCTGATGGTCAGGGTTGAGATGCAGTTGTTCTGTGTGTTAATTCGGGTGTTCGTGTGTGTTTACACCGCAGGTTTATGACCTAATCGCTAATCACTACCAATATTTCCGTGACGGGAAGTTGATGACGCAACATTTGTGCCAACAAAGCTAGAGTGACCTTTGGCCGCTATGTTGAAGCAAATGTTGTACGTTTCCCTGTCCAGGGCGATGGTGGCAGAGGAGTTAAGTCGCCGCCTTGCAATCGGAAGGTCGCAGGTTCGTGACCTGCTCAGTCTGTGGCTGTCGTTGTGTCCTTGGGCAAGACACTTAACCCGCCTTGCCTGCTGGTGGTGGTCGGAGGGACCGGTGGCGCCAGTGTACGGCAGGCCCAGCCTCTGTAAGTGCGCCCCAGGGCAGCTGTAGCTACAATGTAGCTCATCCCCACCAGCGTGTGAATGTGTGTGTGAATGGGTGAATGACTGATTGTGTTGTGAAGCACCTTGGGGGGTTGTAGAACCCTAAGAAGGCACTATACAAATACAGGCCATACAGGCCAAGGTGTCAATAAAAGAGTGAACGTGATCGAGTTGTACCCTGACACCCCTTTCAGTTGGGGACTTCTCTATGGCGTCAGACCGGTGCCAAAACAGGTGCACACGCATTCTGCGCGCGTGCATCAAACGTCGCGAACGTGACTGGCGTGAGGAAGTTAGAACCTCTAGAGTGAAAATATACATCGCGAGAGGGCATTTGTACACTGTGAGAGAGCAAACTGTGTCTGTGAGCACACAAGAATGTGCACAAGTGACAACCCTGCCTGCCTGCATTGGCAAACAGCACACGGCAGTGACAAACACGCTCTCGGCAGCCTCACTGCGCGCTCGCCAGCCTCAGTGCGCGCCCTGCTGCAGATTCTGCTCACTCGGCTTCTGGGACTTTTGGCACTCTGGGGGCGGGGCCTGTGGCTGAACTGCTCTGTCCTCTGATTGGTAAGTTTGGTCCTCTCCTTACCACCTCCCTCATTGGCTGATCTGCCCTGTACAGAAGCTAGGGCGACGTTTGACGCGCGCAGAATGCGTGTGCACGTGTTTTGGCACCGGTCTGACGCCATACTTCTCTGGGTATAGCAGGTAGCCGAGAAGAGAACTGAATAATGAGAGGACATGAACGATCTCGTGTTGTTTTCTTTTGGTCGCGTGACTTTGTGCTCGCGGTGCGTGCAGAAAGCAGCCTGGAACGCGACAATCAGCGGTCTCTGTCCTCTCTGCTCTAAAGAAGTCCTGGTGCGCTAGAGTCCATATAAATAATGTTATATTGAAACTGGACCTTTTTTCAGGCTCCCCGTAATCAGAACCCCGAAGAAAACCCACTAATTGATTCCTGGTTAAAATGTGTTGTAATGTGCGTTTCTGACATTTGTACAGAGTAAAATATTGTGAGCTCTGCTGAGGCAGAGTGCGTCAGGCTTGTTAATGATTCCTTTGTGACTATAAGAATGTTACTGGGGCTGTGCGCAGGTCAGCAAGAAGCATCTGGAGTGCATGAACAATCGGTGCTCTCCGTACGGAGACGCTGGAGTGAGCGAGAGAGGCGCACAGACTTGGGAAAAAAGGGTGGAGTAAACTCCATAAATAAAGTCTTTTAATTGATTATCTTTGCTTATTTTATTGTTGTAGTTTCTCAGCTTAAATTATTATGAAATAAGTATTAATTCCATCTGACATGTGTGGAGGATATTTAAGTGATCAGCCAGTTAAAAAACCTACAGGGTGGCACCATAACGCTCTGCTTCTCTCCCTCTCTCTCTCTCTCTCTCTCTCTCTCTCTCTCTCTCTCTCTCTCTGTCTGTGTGTGATCTGTAGGGCATACATGGCAACTTAAGCCGGGCGTACACTGTGCGACTTTTGCACTTTTTGAGCCAAATTTGTCCTCGTGCGAGAATGTACGAGCTCGGGGCGAGTTTTGCGCTGAGCGTCGTGTAGTATACAGGGGGTTACGAGAGGCGATTAACACCACATGACCATCTGCCGATCAGCAATCGTAAGCTTGCACGGATTTTTGGCGTGTTTGATATTTTGCTCGTCCCTCGTGAGGTTATCGCACTGTTGAAGCGGCGCTGCGAGCGTTTGTGACCCAAAAAGTACCAAAACCGCGCATGCGCAAACACAAAAGCAGTAGCGTAAATGAAGGAAGTGGAAGCGAAAACGAACCAAATAGCTAACCCACTTTTAAAATAAAAGCAGCGTTGCTTTGTTTTGATGAAAAATAAAAAAAATTTTCTTCATTTAACAGCAGGAAATGCTGGTAATTTATCGATTTTGATCAAAAGTGGATCAAATATAATACAAATAATATGTTTTCGTTGTTATTTTGTTATTTACGGAACAAACCAGACTTTTATTTTTATGTCAGATTGATTTTTTAACCGTAGCAATGAGCAGCGCTTGCCATGAAGCAACAGAGTACGCTTCTGTTCCAAATGCCGTCCTCATCCTCCCGTACTCAGGCCAACGTGTTGCGTCATATATACTTTTTTTTTTAGCTGCGACGAGTTCATGCCTGACGTACAGTGTGAGCAGTCAGGTCGCATCCGAGAACTGGGTCGTACTGTGCGAGCACATGACTCGTGAGATTTGCTCTGCGAGGAACTCGTACAGTGTGAGCTGAAGCTGAACGCTACGAGTGAAAAAGTCGCACAGTGTACGCCCGGCTTTAGTTTTCTGACTAATTTTATATTCTGCTTTACTGTTTTCTTTACTTCACTTAAAACGAGCAGCTAGATATCAGCAGTTTTTCTTTGTCTGTTGATGTTTTGTTGCATTAAGCAGCAAAATAAGCCCAGTTTTTGTGCTGGAGCAGGGAAACAACTAAAACATGATGAATATGGAAAATTGAGGACCAGGGTTAGAGAGCTGGTGTAAAAAATAGGCGTCATTGTTTTTACTTCAATAGCTGGTGGGCGGGTCTCGGCTCAAAATGCCCGGTCTAATTTTTTGTCCCAGTCCAGCCCTGGATACTAGGGATGGAGAGATTCACCGATCTGAGCCGGTGGTTCGTTCATGACGTTAGCGATGCGACTGCACCGGTAGCTTCAGCGCGCATCGGTTATAACTGACGGCTGTATCGCAATGTATCTTCCCGTACGTGCCTCTCATCGGTTAAAACTATGGTTACATCGATTACTTCATTGTTTTCCTGCTATGTCCTCGTTTTTTGAGGCGCATTGAACGCACCGTCCTTCTCTTTTAGCGGAGGCCAGGTGGCGCGCCGCCGCAGTTAGAAAAACCATCGTGGGACAATATTAACCGACGTACGTGCTTCCTGTCTTGTCAAAATAAAACTTTCTAAAGTCCGTGTGACCGGTTTCTGCAGCAGCGTATTCTTCCGAGCATTCTTGTTGGTCTACGCAACTAAAGCTTTGTGTGAGGTAATCTAAGATAATTCCTTATTATCGTAACATTTGTGCAGAACTAAACAACAGACAGAATGACATTTTAGTTCAGAGAAGTTCAATAAACAGCTGAGATGAACTCACATATCAGCCTGGACTTTTCTCTTAAAGGAACAGTAACATTAGGCTACAACAGCTTTTAGTATTGCCACATATGGATCATTACAATATTTAGAAGTGTTTTCAAATTTTTACTGTTTCATAATAATTCCAAATAATTGAAAAATGATGAACTCTAATCATTTTCTGATTCTGTTGGTTTATTTTTCTGTCTAAACCTAGTGTCAACCCCCTTATTTCAAGTATTGTAGCAATAAAAATATGTATAATATGTAAATATCACTGATGAAGTGCATTGTCTTTTAATGTTGAATTTATTGATTAATCAAAAACAATAGAGGATCAAATACATCCTTCACAGAGGAAAGGGAAAATAATTTTGATATTTAAAAATCAGATGTGGGCTGGAAAATCTTTTTAATGTGTTGAATCGTTTAAAATTGCATCATGAAATGTATCGAATCGAAAATCGTTTTCAAATCATTAAAGAATCGTCAGCAGGGGTGAATCGTATCGAATCGTATCGCCAGAGGGTTTACCGTATCGTTAATGTATCGTATCGCCAGTAGCGTATCGAGATACGTATCGAATCGGCCTCAGTGGTGGAGATTCACATCCCTACTGGATACAGGACACATGTTTGAGCGTTTTTTATCATAATGGGTTTGCTGTGGGTACATATGGGATTCTTATCCACTGCCTAGTGACAAAACCTATAGAAAAAAAGATCAAATACATAAAAATCACAGTCAAACAATGAGAATCAAAATAATTCAAAAAGGACTATATACCAGGTGTGAGATCTATGGTAGGTATTTATAAAAAACACACTTAATATATGAAAGAGAAGCAGAAAGTACTACTCAGCCATTTTAATAAACAATTAATATATACAATATAATTTTTATAGATAACAATTTAAATAAATGAATGTTTCATATACATATAGTACCAATATAACTCAAAGAGAGGGTGAGAGAGACAACAACTAAAACAAAGTCTGAATGACAAGAAATCGACAAACCATCTGTCAGAACTGACTGCTCAGTGATATTCTGGTTCTGTTGTATTTTTGTGTGTAGCTGAACCTATAACGCTCCACCTGTGAGAATAAAATTGTAAGGCTTGTTTTCAATACTCAGACATCAATTCTGATTACTTTACAGCCGAACAGCACACGGGGAGAGAGAGAGAGAAAAAAGAACAAACTGCTTAAAGGAGTTAATTTTATTTGTTTTGTCTTAATTTATTGAGAATTTTTTTAAATAGTAATTGAAAGCTTTACATGAGCTAAAACCCCTGGAAGAGGACTGCTTTGTAGAATTTTATCTGGAGCTCCCCTTCTGCAGTTCAAGAGAGGTGAGTTTGGCCACATGGTGCAGCCTTCTCTTCAGAACCACAGACTTAACCAATGAGATCAAGTCTGACGGCCGTGGCATCCAGCATGACAGCTACACATTTGTGATTAGTTTGGGTTTTCTGGCCCAGCCCAGTCTCATCATCCACCAATCACAGCCTGTAAAGGAATAGAAACATATTTAATATATTTGCATAAGTAATTTTCAAAAATTGAATTGGACAACATTAAGATTTGCTTTGTATTGTGTGGAGTGGGAGGGGCAAAAATAGAGTCTCTCTGAGTTACTTGTTTTTATATGCTGAAGTGAACAAATTTTAACTTTTAACCTGTAGCGTGTGGACATTTCCACATTGTGGGGACATTTGGCTGGGCATCACAATGACAAAATACCCTAAAACATGGTTTTAGAAGTATAGTGTGAATACGCTTTTGGTTTAGGTTAGGGTTAGTGTTATGATGTTTAAATACTCACATCATCAGGCTGAGGTTAGTCTCTGGGAGGTCACAGACAGGCTCTCTTTGGCTCTTCTGGATGTAGTTCTGCACTTTTCTGGTTAAAACAAACAAACATAATGTTTGACAATAATATACTGTTTATAGTACACACCTGTGGTTCTCAGTTTACATCAGGGGGCCTCTGGTGCTGTGAAAACTCTGGGGCACCTAGACATGATTCTTAGGACGTTTATTAAATTAATTAATTTTTGACAAATATTATCAAGACAAGGTATGTGGGGGGATAAGTATTACACTCTGCCTTGTGATTGATAAAAGGATATGTACATTTATGAATGCTGATGGCCTTATGATACACTTACTGTTTGAAGGAGAACCAGGAAGCTGAAGATGAAACAAACTCCATCTGACACAGTCCAGTTCTAATCATAATAAATCAGCTGCAGAAAGCCTCACACTTCTTCCTCACATCTTTTGTGGGAAAACCTAGAAAACAAAAACATGCAATTTGCAACAAAACAGTGCCATGAAAATGCTGCTGTAGCATAGTGACTCCAGCACAGAGAGACTTTCTTAAACCTTTTTGGGTTTGTTTTAACGTCTGCATTTCATCTCTAATTACAACCCGATTTTTGTTTATTTTCCCAGCTGTCCTGTCATCCCACCAGCCTGCCAGTTTAACCTGCCAGCTGCCTACAGAATTAAATATGTGGAACCTTTGACCCTTCATGGTTTTTGAATTAAATGCATGTCAGCGTCTGTACCTGCTGGGTTTTTGAGTCATTAATTGTTGTTATAACAAAAGGGAAAGTTAGACCCTTGGCTGACTCCCAGCTCACATGTTTTCACACACTAAGTCTGTTTTAGTCTGATATTGTTACAGTTCAAAAACAGGTTTACCAAATTACATCCTTTGTTTTTATGTCGACTTGAAAGTTTTAGTTATTAGTAAAAATATCATGTTATTTATTGTTGTCATATTTTCTCTGGATGGTGATTGTAATAGTTTAGCTTAATGTCTGTACACTAAAACCATTCATCCCCTATAAATACTTTATCTCATGCTTATCCTGCACAGAGTTACTGTGGGTTAAAATATATCCCATCATGCACTGGGTCACATGTAGAACTGAGTAATCGCTGCAGTGGATTTTACTTTATATTTATTCTTTAGTTTTTCTTCTCTGTAATATGTAAGAAGTTGAGGCCACAACTCAGAACTGTCAGAAGATTTGTTATCAAAGCAAACTTTACCAGTTGTAATGTAACCCTGAAGTTTTATTTTAGATTTCTATTTGCACTCATTTCAAAAGTGGTTTTAGGATGCTGAATATGTGAAATATTGCTTCTATATTAATAATAACAACAGACACTGTTCATGACTCATTTTCACACTGATTTCTAAAAATATATGGTTTATATGGTTTGCAGGTTTTACTTGCATTTAATGCATAAACACAAAACTCTATATTTGCAACCTTAAAGGTTAAATATGGAACAATTTAATATGAAGCTATATTTTTAAAAAATAACCATGCATTGTTTAGAGGTTTGCAGAATGTACAGTTTTTCCTTTAAAAGATTTTTAAAAAAATCAAATATTTATTTTGACGGGCACAGCACTGGGTTTATGTTTACATCTACCAGCCACTAGAGGGCATCGTTGCCCTAAAAAGTCGGCTCGGCAAGGCGAGGCTGGGACTGTGGAAAATGGCGGACTTGACAAATCAAGCAGCTGATTCTGAGCCCAGAAGATGTTCTAACAGCAAATACTGTTGTAAAATAAACTTATTAGTAGAAATTAGTACTTACCCTGTACGATTCGTCACTTGACATGTTATGTAGAGTCTTCTAGGGTCCTACAACCATGTGGGTTTTTTACGGGTACTTCAGTCTCCTCCCACAGACCGAGAACGTGCATGTTAGGTTAGCTGGTGACCTTAAATTATTAGGTGTGTGTGTGTCTTGTTTGTCTTTGTGTGTCCCTATGATGGAGTGGCGACCTGTCCAGGTTGTCCCTCGCCCTGACCTGGTGGCTGCTGGAGACACCCAGAATAAGCAATACAGAAAGAGAGTGAGTGAGCTAAACCTGTTAGAAAAAAAATAATAATATTTGAACAAATAGCAAAGTGAAAACTACACGACTCAACAAAAGTGAACACATGGAGATGAAATGGTGTGTTTTGACCTTTTAATAAGATCAAAGTCCCATTTGTTTACTTTGGTAACAAAATTTACAATTTGTGTCAGGAACATTTTGTTTTGCCCCTAGACTTTCACATTACTCCTCTTAAGAAATGTTATGCCATTATGGTAAACAACCTGATGACCTGTATTTATACAGAGCCGTCTAGAGTAGCACAACCGCCCAAAGTGCTTTACAACAGAACAGTCTTCACCCATTTAAACACTGGTGGTGAATGTAGCCACAGCTGCCCTGGGGCTCACTGACTGTACAACTCTACAGTTAAACTGTTACTGTCACCACCAGTGCAATAATCAATATGTATCCTATACTAATGTAGTACTCAGATGTATATTTGCATGCTTGTTTAGTTTCTGTACAGTTTTTGTTTTGTAAACTACTATTTTAATCCTTAACTTTTATTCTTGATCCTATTTCATTGCATGTTTTGGTCACTGCCTGTGACCTGTATAAATATATATTCATTTATTCAAACCCTAACAGGCTGTCAACCAATACTGTGGGAGAAAACATCATTTTTATCTATCTTCTCTGTTTCATTTAGCAACAGAAATGCTAAAGAGTTGTTGTTACTTTGGGCTTTTGACTCTTTTCCAGTGTGATCATTGATTTTAAGCCTCTTCATTGTTGTTTGTTAGAAGACAAAGAGATATGAAAACCCTCAGCATCACTAGAACTTTCCCAGTGGGCCAATCAAATGATTTTCCTTTCAGCAGATGACTTTCTGCAGGTCTTTATGCCTACAGGTCTGTAGGTCTTTTCTGTTGATGGTGGGAGAGCTTTAGAGATGCGTTTAGATATAAAACCACTAAAATGCACAAAAACAAGTTTTCTGACATGTTGAAGAACTGGCTTAAAACAACTAAGATAAAAAAAGGAATAAAGTATTTAGTTTTGGATCAGTTTGGTCTCCTCAGACCTGACTTTAGTTCCTTATTTTTTGTGCAATAAATTTTGTGTTTTACACTTTTAATTTGAAGAGCAGCAAATTAAATAAACATATAGGGGAAACACTAGAAAAATGTTCAACTAAACAACATACAGAAAATCATTGAGATCTGCACTTATAAGACAAACTCTCACAATTTACATTTGCTAAAAAGAAAACTGTAGGAGGAACCTGCTTACTTACTTAAGTCCAACTTTCAAGCTGCTTGTGTTTATTAAAATTTGCTCCATTTGCATGAAAATTAGAAAACAGCTTTTTAAAGTGTGCCAAAAACTATTCAGTCATTACAGACACAAATTAATCACACAATAATCCCCTTAGACTCCTATTAAACAAGGACTTGTAATTAATTATGAACTTAATCAAAAGTACTGAAATGCACCATGTGTTGTACATGTCTGTTTATTTTACAAACATATACAGATCAGAGAGAGATGTGTTCAATATTAAAGTGACAATGTGTAGTTTTTACCATTAATCTCTGGAAGAATCCATCAAATGTTGTCGAAAACAAAATAAAATGATGGCCAGTCGTTGAAAAATATTGGCGGTTTCGTAACCATAAAAATTGGGTCTAAATACATACGGCGTGGGTCTAAAGCCTAATTTATACGTCAGCTCCCCGAGGCAGAGACATGCATGCATTGACGGAACCGTTTTGCTTTTGAACTTCTCCGTCACCTGGAGAGTGCTGCAAAGCAGTTCCCTGCCAGGACAGGCAACAGAGGGCGTATCGCTTTTCTGGGGTATCCTGTCATGTATCCGGTCCAAGATTTTATATTTGCAGTTTATATTGTGCTTTTTTTGCATTTAAGAGACTTTTTAACACGGACAAATTTGTCCCTCATTCTCCTCCACCTCTTCATGCGCTTGTCACCTCTAAACCAGGTTTCCTGTCATTTCCGTCTACGAATAAAACGCTTGCTGCGCATCTTTATAATCCTCCAGTCACGGGTGAATAAACGTTCATATTTTCGGAGTTTTACCGCGAGGTATTCTTCAAGCTGCTCCGTGTTTGCCGCTAGATATCGTCGGCTCTCTTTTTATTTTTTGAGGCGGCGATGGCGGAGCTGGTGACGTATTTGGAGCTGGTGACGTATTTGGAGCTGGTGACGTATTTAAAGAAGCGGCGTTCTGACCAATCACAAGCTTGCGCTCTCTGTCTCATTGGACGGATGTTTAGAAAAGAGAGCTCGACTCCGTCCGACCTTGCAAGCCTGCTGCAGGGCTCTTGCAACGACAGATCATGGCGGTCCGTCCGTCCGTACTGACAAAAACGGAGAAGTATAAATTAGGCTTAAGTCTCTGGGGGACGCCATATTAGACGCCATGTTCCGTTCTATGTGAGCCGGCTCGGGGTCCTGCATCTGCCGATGACATCACACTAGATGACTGGCTGGACGTACAACGTACAGAAGTCACGTAGTGTGATGTCATCGGCAGGCGCAGGACCCCGAGCAGATCCAGAACCTACACCACCAGAAAACTAGCATCAGCATTGCATTCTCTCCATGAAATTAACTGAAGGACTATCAAAGTCTGAGGAGTCACGCCAAGGTCACATACTTTCTGCTCGACAGCTAACATTTACCGTAATGTTTTTTTAAACTAGCGACAGTCACGGCCATATGGTGTAAAACTACCCTGAAATGTATGTACTGCTGCTCACTTTATGTATATTGCTTTGCATCTGTTATTATTATTATTATTATTATTATTATTATTATTATTATTATTATTATACTAAAAAGCTAAATCAATACGCAAAATCCTAAGCCCTCAAATAGCCTTTTATTTTTATTAAATTCACCAAACTCTGTTTTCATTTTTATTAAATGTAGGAGAAAAAAGGTGCACATTAATACAAGTAGCAGTAGTAATAAATATATAAATAAAACTCTTACTAGCTTAATTAAAAACTTGCCTTTTTTCACTTTGATGTTTTTTTGGTGGGCGGGGTTCTGTAAGTGATTGACAGCTCCTGCTCTGAGCCTCTGCTTGGCTCCGTCTGGGACTTCTAGCCTGTAACTGTGCCTTGTGTGCCTCTGCAGCGCTCTCTGTCCCTCTCCCCCTCCCCTCTCTCATTATCTTTATCTGTACACACACCTCCACCCCCACCCCCCACCCCTTTTTTTCCTGATTTTCTGTATGCATGCTGCGTCTTTATTCTCTTCCCTCCCTCTTAACGGAGGTGGGCATGCTTCCCAGTGCTGGTGCATCCAGCAGGTGCAGCCTCTTTTCTCTCCTCCCTCCCTCCCTCCCTCCCTTCCTTTTGCTCTACCAGTGTACACTCCGCTCTGTCTGATTTTTTTCTTCCCCTTCTCATTCGTTCTCTGTCTCTCAGTGGCGGCGGCTCAGGGAGGCAGCTGTATGTGTGTCTGCATCACAGTTGCTACAGGTAAAGGCAGCAGCATTGTTGGATGCTGTGAACTCCGATGAGGAGAAGGGGGTCGGGGAGCCTTTTGCTGCTTCATTTGCAAGTCGTCATTCCAGAGCGGGGCACACATTTTTAATCACCTCCCAAACAACATCCTGGATGGAAGGACGGGCAGAGGATCCTCGCCAGCAGACCAACAAATCACAGGCTGACTGAGAGGAGCGCAGGCTTTCAGGGACGTCTTGCAGAGAGAACAGCAGACTCTGAGGAATATTCTGGAATATTCTGGGTTTACTTTTATCTCTTGCCTTCTGATCTTTGCTTTAAATGATTTTTTGTCTCATCATCATCCTCTCACATTTTATCCCTCTGTGGCGGAATGTCCCTACACATCCACGAGAGGAGGTTTTCTGAGTGCTTGCTGCAGTATTAAACAGCACACTGAGACATCAGCGAGCTGAGCGGACAGCTTGAGGAAATCTGATACACAGCCTGCTGGAGAAGGAGCAGGATCACTCGTTGCAGTTGCAGATTTATCCACCCTGTGATCTTGTGACAACACCCTTCATTCTTTCATCCCTTCTCCCTCACTCTGTCCTGATGTAAAGTCATTCTTTTATCCCGATCTTGGAAAGTTACTGAAATTAGATGGTTTCTTTGAAGGTTTTCTGTGGATTTGGAGCATTAATAACGGAAAGGCGGCTGTGGATTAAAGAGTGATAAACAGGAAATAAAAGGATAGAACTGGGAGCGGAGCATCGACGGATGCTAATCTGAGATAGGAGATATATGTGATAGATCTTCCTTGTTTTTCTGCTTCAGTCATAAAAGAGATCCTCGGCAGTGAGGAAAGCTGACTTGGCTAAAGGTGCCAAGACTCTAAATTGGGAACCATTGTACACTGTTTTGGACCTCCCCTGGGTGAGAAAGCAGCTATTCCCACCCTACAAGTTTTCCTGGTTGCTGTCCCGTCATAGATTGTACACGAAGGCTACATCAGGAGATGATACCTTTGGATTTCTGCTGCAGCGGCATCTGAACACTGATGCCATGGATGTTTCACATGCACACAATTGAAGTCATCACTATCCACCCATCTTTTTCCTTGTTCCTCTTTTTTCCTGGCAGACACATCACTTCATCCTCCTCTCCTCTTGCTTCCCTTTCAGTGAACATTCGTGGAATTTGCTGTTGGAAATCAGGACTAAACATGAACTAATCAGGCGATTATCCTGCTACACCACCTCTCCTATATCTCACTGGGTCTGTGAGTGTGCATTTGTGATTGTGTGTCTGCATGTATCTCCTGCACCCTCCTCCTCTCACAATCCTTTGGAATACATTCTGATATATTTGTTACTGAGAGCTGGGAGTCTTTGGGAAAATAATCAACTTATTTTTTATTCCATTTGTTTTTTTGATCTTTGGCATTGTTGAAAACCTGTGCACCATGTGCTGTCAACACTTATTGTAGGGTTAACCCTCAATGAGCCATAAAGCCCAGCAGGAAATGATGAGTGAGTGTTCTGGGGCAGGTGCATCTGGGGCAGTCATCCTGGAGGAACCTGAGGGTTCAGGGGCGGCTGGGGCCCGTGGAGAGGGGCAAGCCCAGGATCAGGGTCCCCTACGTTGTGCAGTTTGGCCACGCCAGCAGACATGGCTTTGTGTGGTGCCCTTACTCATTGGGTTTATTGGCCTTGGATTGAGCCTGATGCTGCTGAAATGGATTGTTGTGGGTACTGTGCGGGATTACGTGCCAACTGACCTAGTGGATGCTAATAGAATAGGCCAAGATCCCATTTTTCTTTCAAAACCAAGTGGGATCCCAAAAGGTCCTGATACCACCACTACAACTACTCCTACAATGGATGGTGGGAACCCCACACCTAGAACTGCAACTGTGGCAAAAGGTAGAACTCGAACTACTTCTACGACCACAACTATAAACCCCAGAGGGGGTGGGGCCTCTGGTAGTCAGGTGACTCCTCGGAATCCTGGAAATCGTAATGGACGTATACCTTCAGGCTTTACTACGACCATCGCAGCACCACGAACAACCTTCGTAATTGGAGTGGCGACTACCAGCTCAACTCCATCCAACCCGACGGTTCTCCATGACTCAACTCAAATGTGGACTACAGGGCATACTACTACTGAAGCGGTTTCCACCACACTGACAACACGTACACACAACCACCGGAAAACACGTAAGTCTTTTGTGTATTTTGGCTATTCTTAAGTTGGAATGGTTAAAGAGATTCCAATGATCTTTGTTCAGGGTGGATTTAAAGAAAAAGTTTGAGAAAAGAGGATCAACATTCTGTTGACAAACATCAAGGATGTTTGGGTTTCTGAGCTGTGGATGGCTCAGCTATGTTTCTTTGGTGCAACCTGTTTGTATAAAACCTGTGAGCAGAATGGTCTAAAAATGAGCATAAGTACAGATTATAATCTAATGGCTGAACTTTGGTCACAGACAGAGTGTATCAGCCTCTGTCTACAGCAATGCATTAAAAATTGAAGGAAGATTAGCACTGACATAGACAGGAAGCACTTTGTTTGGTGATGACTGGAAAAGTGAAATTATAAGCTACCGTGTGAAGATTTCTGGGACTATGCCATTATTTGCTTTTTATTTGATAGGAAAGAGAATGCACTGGTGCTGCATGTACACTGAGTGGTGTTGTTTACCTGTGGCGTTATATTTGTGGCTCTGGGATGTGGTAGCGCCCCCCCCCCCCCCCACACACACACACAGCCTTACTAACTTGGTATCTGACCCAACAGATTAAAACGTCCATTAGTCATATTTGGGTTAGTGGTGAGGGACTGCAGGCAGATCTGTTTGTTAATGGATGCTGATTTTTCTCATTCCATGTTTTCTATCACCTCTGTCCTTGACTCAAGTTATGTGAGTGTCTGGGTTATTGATTAAAGCTATGGGGGGAGTTTCTTGCAAAAATCAATGACACGCACGCACGCACGCACGCACACACACACACACACACACACACACACACAGCTTCCTCTATGGTGGATGGTATCATGTTGTGTGCTGGACCTGCTGATGAGGTTCGTTTATCTGATCAACACAGTTAAAAGCTCAGAAGTGACTTTATTTTTCATGTACCGTGTATCTTATGTGAGGACGCCTGAGGACACTCCCCTCTGCCTATTCTGCACCAAAGGGTGAGGAATAAGTAGACTTTTGTGAAAAACCTTGTTTTTTTTTTTGGATGGTTCTTTTAGACTTAATAGGCAGATAAGTGCAGTAGTCCAGTCTGGTTTTATCATTTAAGGCAGCTGGCAAGGGTCAAACAATATTTACCTGTTACGGTCTTTGAACATGTTATCCATCTGTTTGTCTCTTGTCAGTTGGACTACTGTAATTCCCTCTATTATGGCCTGGCACACTCCTTTAAATCGCTTACAGCTGGTTCAAAATGCAGCAGCCCGACTTTTAACAGGTACTAGGAAGCGTGATCACATCACTCCGGTGCTCGCTTCCCTTCACTGGCTTCCTGTATGTTACAGGATCCAGTTTAAATTACTGCTTTTTGTTTTTAAATCCCTCCATGGCCTAGCCCCACCCTACATAGACGATCTGCTGACAACCTACACTCCTGGCAGGAATCTGAGGACCAGTTCCCAGTCCCTGTTAGTTATCCCAAAGGCTCGTCTGAGGACCCGAGGAGATGGAGCTTTTCAGTGGCTGGCCCTCGGCTCTGGAACAGTCTTCCCTTACAGCTTAGGACCTCTCAGAATTTGGAGCAGTCTAAGTCGTTGCTTAAGACTTATTTCTTTGACCTAGCTTTTAATGTTGGCTGATCTGTCTAGCTATTCTTTTACTTTTTATCTGGTTTTACTGTGTTTTTATTATTTGATCGTGTAGTTATTGTTTTAACCAACATCTCATTTTATTCACGGTTTTATTATTTTATTGCCTACTTTTTATTTTTTAACATGTTCATTTTCTTGGGTGTGTGTTATGTGGTTTTGCTATGTACAGCACTTTGGGTTGCGTGAGCAACAGTAAGTGTGCTATAGAAATAAAGCTGACCTTGACCTTTTGATGAATAGATTTTGCATCAAAATATCACGTTGTCTCATCTCATCTTCTGATTATCTGGCTTTGGGTCACAGCCCAGATTGTCCTCCTCCCAACTACTTCTGCTGAAAACACATCAGCTGATTCCTCTCCATGTTGAGGAGGAGCAGCTCTTTGCCACTAAGGCTAAGTCTAGTCACCCCGTGGAGGCGATCTTGTTCTAATGGTCATTAGCTAAACCATACGTGAGTCAGAACATAGACTGACCACGCTTCCCTCTTAAACTTTAACTCCTTCGCTTAGGGCAGGGCTGTAGTTTGATTTTGTGAAAGACGTGTTCCTCTTAGCTTCATCAGACGAGATCTCCCTGCCACCAAAGCTGACCCCTCACCCTCTACTGACACCAATAGCATTTTACCCAGAATCATTTTCTAGGTAATGCTATAATCTGGACCTTCTGGTCACCTATTTGTCTTCACTCCAGTCTGATGATGTGGCTGATTCTTTTACCACACAGACCAGGGAATATTCTCCCTGACAATAAGAAAATGTGCATTATTTCATTAACGACAGAAAAAAGGGGGCCATTCGTCACCATCCATTCATTTATTAATCATCATTAATCATCATTTGAAAAAATTCCATTTTTTCAGCACACGCTCAAGAAAGCCATGATATGGAAAATGTCACTCCTCCAGCGCGCCTGGAAAGTTCTGCCACAGCGGAGTTGGTTCGATAATCCTAAACACCCTTCACCCTCCCACCCCTTCGATTCCACCACCCACACGCTGCTTTGATTTGAAAAGGCCATCATTGTCACATTAACGTTCTAGTCTGTGTAAATGTCTTCTGTGGTGTTACTGAATCGAATGTGTTGGACTGGATTCAGAAACACTGAGAATTTTGGTGGAGTCCATCTGTGTGTTCTCATCAGTGCAAAATTAAGAGTGACATAGATTTTTATGGGCTGTGTTGAGCAAACCCATCCAGCATGGCCCCTAAACTTCTGTATTTATCGCTACTCCTAACTACTCTCTCATTCATTTATGGAAAATCTGTTTTCATATGTTTAGGATCATATTTTTTCTTGGTAAGACTAGAACAAACATTCATTTTAAGCCTGCTGATTCCAAGCCTCTTATCACAATGCACTCTTGTGTTGGGAACCACTTCCACAAATCCAAACCTTCATCTTCTTATTAAGCAGACACATGCTGCCAACACACTCTCTAATCTTTTCCCATGTGGACAAACAGCCATCCAACCTTTGGACATGCAGATTTCAAGGATTTTACTTTTATTTTTGAATAATGAATGGAAGTCTGGTGTCATGAAGCTCTGGTGACATTCCAGCTCATCCTAACTGTCAACAAGTCAAGATCTGAAAAGTGCAGCACAAGAGGTATGATAGTTAAGTTGTCACACATCTAGCAAATGTCACTTTGCAAGAATGAGTGACATTAAAAAGAAACAGCTGGATGTTTTAACATCTGGAGATATCCCCAAGCGATGAGATGCAGAATAAAAACTTGATACCATGATAAGTAATGCAGAGCAAAATGTCAGATGAGGTCACTGAGATAATGACACAAGGATACAAATCAGATCTGAGCCCTCTTAAGATTAGGTGACAATCAAAGATGGAAAAACGGTAAAAGAGATCCCTAAAATTGATTTCCAGAATCAGCTTTACTTTTGTTCTCAAGAACATGATGATGACTGCTTAAGGGTTCTTCTGGAAGCAAATAAAAATCAGATTTAGTGGTTGCTATGATGCCTTCATGAGCCACTGACACAAGCTTTAACAGTATTTTTCTTTTCTAATTATTTATATTGGAACTCCTTTAAATTATAAACTCAAAGGATCAGTTGAATTATGGCTTAAAGCAGCTGTCCGGAGTTTTCCCCTTTCAGGAATTATGTATGATTTTTCAGAAATCCGTAAAAGTGATTGTCTTATCATGTAGTGTGAGATAATAACCAGCTCCGGTGGCCTAGTGGTATGAGTGTCCTTAATGACTTAATTAATTAATTAATTAATTAATGGGTTGGATTGGGGGGTTAAACCACCAAATAGTTCCCGAGTGCAGCCACAGCTGCAGTTCACCGCTCCCCACCATGGGGATGGGTCAACTGTGGAGATGTAATTTCACCAGTGTGTGATGATGACTTGGGACTTTAACTTTAATGTAAGCAATATGTCTTTTTGTTTTTTGCTAAGCCCGCCCCCTGTCCTGTAAAATTTGTGCAATAGGAAACTGAGTGGTGACCAGAACTAACCAATAGCGTTAGACTACCGCTTACGTGTTTCAGAGTTAAGGAAGCACCTCGGCTGATGCAGCGTTGATGAACTTTTCACGGACAAGTAAGTCTTTAAAATTTAAATATATGAAAACACAACATGACATCAGAATAATACTTGTAAAACAACGTGTTTTAGCTCTGTTTGTCGGCTACAGAAGCACAGTCATAAACAACAAACGTGCAGTCGCCATCTTAAATTATCGAGTCGACCGACTATTGGTGTGATACGCTTGTCAGCCACTAGATGGTGCCATCAGATAAAAGAAATACTTTGGAGAGCTACTTTAATCACAATTGGAAACTGTTCTTTGATCCTCTATATAGCACATGAAATTTTGTTGGTGCTCACAATGACCCAGGAGCCCTGATTAGTGGATAAACTCCACCCCATCGATTAGAACAAACTTGGGGGATCTCTTGTCCAACAAGAGCATTAGCAGCTCACGCTAGCATTAGGCATCTCTCCCTCGCCGTTTCAAGATGGCTTATTTGCACAGCAAGTAGGTCGGACACTGCTCTGACTTTTTATTCTGCTACATTAGACACCCAGAACTACCCATTTTCAACAAGAACAGAGTAAACGTGCTTTAAAATGCTACTGACCCTTTAAAATGTTGACATTTTATACCAGTTTGTAATATTACATTTTCAAGTTATTATTGGGCTTCACAGAAATTGTATTTTTTTGCCATATCTGCAGTGGGACCTTTCAAAGCTAGTGTGAAATATTCTAGTTTTTAAAGTAATATTTGGATAAACATGCAGGGAAATGTTTAGGCCATGTTAGTGAAAAGGTCTGTCTATTTTAGTGAATAAAACGCTTTGACTGTTTTACAATATGGTGGTCAAGTGTGTGAGGTTTTACCTCTGTGCCACTAAGCAGGATTAGGTTTCAGAAAAACAGTGTTCTAGAGGCCTAATCCAGATTAACCATCCAACACTGCAGCTGTGAATATAAAACCGAATCAGAATAATGAACGGGGCTGTATCAGACAACCTATCAGTCACCCTCTACATGGTTTTACAAGCAGCAGGCTGACTGCTGAGGGATTGTGTTGATACATGGACTGCAGCGGGATGTTTTTCATTAAATGATGCCGAGGTGACATGTTTAAGATGGCGCTTTCTCATAGCTGTGTTTCAGGATCTCTCAAGGGTGCTGCGACAAGGGCTGGGGAGCGAGTTTGTGCTTCTATTATCAACCCAGACGTGACAACTACACAGAAGGAAACTGTGATTGTTCCTGCTCTCTTTGACATTTTTATATTGTGCAGGAAGATTTTTCATTTTTTGACAATTTTATGACATTTCACACTTTCATACATGATTAAAACTATGAAATATGTTGGAGAATTTATAACTATTTCCATATAATTGGCACATTGAGCTATCATGGAGTTAGTACTGCATGAAGAAATCCAGGTCTTAGCTGTGCAAATTTTATTTCAAAGCTGTAGTATCTGATTACCGGTAACCAGATCCATCCTTTTTTGTTTTTTGCATTATCAGCACTCAAGTCTGGCTGCACCACAGAAACATTCTGGGACACAAAAGGGATAAAAGCACATTGATTTGTTTGCATTTCTTCAAATTATAATGATTTTTGGGCAGCACTAAGTCAAGACTGCAGCAACGCGTCACTGTAAAAAAGTAGAAAGACGAGGTTTTGTAGGAATTTGTGTTTACTTCCATGCGTAACTGCCTTACTGCAGAATCTAGAATTACAGAAAAATGCTTTACCATGAAAATTCCATCTTGGAGGATGATAACTGTAACCAGCAGGCTCACCTCACCTCGCTGCCGACATCTGGTGAGTCCGACAGCTACACGAGTTTACATAGGCTTCTGTATGATGGTTATGTAAACATCTTATTATGTTAGGAGAAAGATGGATAGGGTCTCAGTATGGCTTAAGAAGCCTCAATATGCTTATAAATACATGAATCTAAATAATATTATTCCTCGTGTCCCGTATGAAAGTTTCATCTTGGCAAAACTGAATCCCCTGCAGGAATTTTCCTGATTTTACATTTTCACTGATATTCTTGGTCCCTGCAGTCTGCTTAAAGGGGACCTAGAATGTAAACCAAGGGGTTCAAATGAAGGCAACTGGACCTCTTTGGTTTCTTGAAGACGTTTCTCTTCTCATCCGAGGAGCTTTGTCAGTTCTGACTGGAATATGGGAGGGTCGATCTTATAAATTGTAGCTGTCTATTGTTGCTCAACGAGCAGCATCTGCCTGTGAATGCCCCTCCTCCCTACCTCTTGATGAGTCGTTAGCATCGTTAGCCTCTATTGTTTGGGAGTCGTTGTTAGATGCAGGAGGGTGTGAACTGGACTGAACTGGTTTGGAATTTGGTTCAAAGCTGCATTGTAGGTGCTGGAAATGTGAAACCTGAGTCCTTCTCCTCTATTTAAGGATGGTTTCTCCATTTTGACATAGATTGCTTCCTTAACTCCTCAAGCGCATGGCACAGCACAGGAGAGCCACCTCTTCAGGCCAAGACTCTGCAGTCCACCTACACCTGAAGGACAAGGGTCACACCTTTGAAGATGACAAAGTCCACATTCTGGACAGAGAAGATAGATGGTTTGAGAGAGGAGTTAAGGAAGCCATCTATGTCAAGAATTGACAAAGCTCCTCGGATGAGAAGAGAAACGTCTTCAAGAAACCAAAGAGGTCCAGTTGCCTTCATTTGAACCCCTTGGATTACCATGACCTGGATGACTGAGAACCTTCACCAGCACTAGAATGTAAATCAACATGTTCCTTGTTGTTGTTGAATAAGACAGCTTGGGTGGTCAACAGTAGCATACCAAAAAGTCAAAGCCGTGTTTGACCTACTTTTTATGTAAATTAAAAGTTGAAAAAGGCGAGAGAAAAACTCCTGTTCTGAGAAAACCTTCCTTAACACGTCATAAGGGGGAGCCACGCCTCCTCAAACCTGCATGTGTCTGAGGCCTTCTGGGGAAACCAACCAATCAGCACGTCCTGGCCAAGTGGGCGGGGTCAACAGCTCATTTCACTGAGGGCCTGAGTAAGGGGGTTTAGAATGGCCTGTATCAGGGCTCCTGGGACAGATGAAAGCCAAAAAAAATTTCTTATGCTTTTTGGAGGCTCAAAGCTCTGTTTTAGATTGTTGATTAAGTGCATTCTAGGACACCTTTAAAACCCCTCGTGTGAGGATCTGCTCCTCCTCCCTCTGACGTGTTGTCCTGTCTCCCCTCGTTACGTGTTTATTGGACTCACCTGCCCTTTGTTATCCTACCCACCTCATTCCTGATTACCCTCATAAACCCTCTGTGTGCTTGTCTTGGTCTGATCCTCGTTGTGTCAACCTGTTGTATCTACCATTATTCATATTAAACAGTTCTTTTACCTGCCAGTCTTCATTTGGGTCCTATTTCAACAACCAGCATCATGACACCTCGTCTGCTGTGATCCAGAGTTTTGCTGAAATTTGTTAGCTATCCTAGTGTTATTAACACAAATTGTTTTGGAAAACTTTGACATTTAATTTTGTCCCACATTTAAATCAAACTTGCACATCAATAAACTTCATCTCCATCACTGCTCACCAATATCAGAGGCATCGATCATTATCTCTCAAGGAAAGTTCAAAGGTTTTAAACCACATCTTCTGTTCAAAAATATTAAATCGTGGATTATTATTCCACAAAGCTGCTACTTCCTATTGGGTCTGTCCTGTCTCTATAGCACCATGCACTGAACGTTTCTGTGACAACAGGTGCTGGTCATAAAATCAGAATATCATGACAAAGTTGATGCATTTCATTAATTCCATTCAAAAAGTGAAACTTGTATATTAGATTCATTCATTCCACACACACCTATATATTTAAAATGTTTATTTCTTTTATGTTGATGATTATAACTGGCAACTAATGAAAATCCCAAATTAAGAATCTCAGAATATTAGAATAGCAATTAAGACCAATGCAAAAAAAAAAGGGCACGACATAACAGGTCATTGTTAAAGAGGCTGGCTGCACGTCAATAGAGAGGAGAAGGGAAGGACAAGATGTGGTAGAAAAAAGTCTACAAGCTAGTGATGGGTAGATGAGGCCTCGTGAAGCGTTTCGGCACATTTACCAAACTGTGTCAACACGGTGTCACTGTTTGTCTACTGACACCTGCTGGATCATACACATCATTGCAGGCAGACCTAATAGCGAGACTCTCTACTGTCTCGCTGTGCCGTTTACCCCAAACCCACCCCCCACTCTCACAGCCGGTGGGACGGCCAAACTTCAGCGTTCATTTTCTATGCGTTTCTATGCAATGTCTCAGCATTGACGACATTCCTTTATTAAAGTCCTTTATTAGTTTGAATGCTTGGAAAGCATTCAAAGTATTGAGTTCCTCCTCCTCCATTTTTCAGTTTCTGTGTGTTTTTTGGCATCTAACTAGTGCCACAATTTTTACACTATTTACACAAATTTGGTATCAAACCGTTCAGCTCGTTCAGGTCATTCCGGGAATGACTTTTCGTATTGATATCTTCAACCGTTTCCAAGATATTCAGCTTTTTCTGCGATTTTTCAGCCCATTGAAATGAATGGCAAATCCTTCAAAACGCTCAATTTTTCACAAAATCCATTCAGCTCTTTGAACTTTAACTACTTCAACATACTTCAACCTAGAGACTTCATTCAACTTTTAACAAACCCAGAACAAGTTAAACTATTCTTGAATGACTCTGCTTCTTAATATATTTTACGTTTTTTCTATGATCACAGGTTAAACTTGAGGTACAATTTGGAAAAGTTCAGGTATTTCTCCTCCGTCCCCCATTCAAAAGAATAGGGCCGAAAACCGACTTTGCTCATCTTCAGACAGTGTCCTGAGAGAACCGTAAAACCGATGGAAATGAGACTTGCGCTGGATGAAAGCTGACGGATTTTCCTCCGTTTTGATGTATAATTTATAGATGTACTCCAAAAATTGTGGTCGTAGCATTAATTAGTTTGGAAAGGTTTTAAAATATTTCTCCTTCCAGCCAGTGAGGTCTGCTAACCCATATATGGACATTCAGCTCCCACTTTGACTGACAGCTCCAGATCTCAATCCAGACAACAAAATTCTGCTACGACCACATCTTTTAGGGTAGACGCGTAATTTTCTTAAAAACAGTAGGTTTCTTTGTCTGCTTCGATGGGATGTCTTCGATTTTGCTGTAGCTGCCACGGTTTTTGCGCTACAAGGCTCAGAAGGAGGAGTAAGCCAGATTTTCTCCCATTGCCGGCCATTCAAATGATTCAGAGATTTAGTGCTCTTTGTCGCTGTCAAACAGCTAAAATGTTCTCCTCATATCTCCTACAATATTCAAGATAGGCACACAAAACTCCACACAGAGCAGCATCAAAGCCTTCGGTCGCTGACGCTTTTGGAAGTTTTCGAATCGGTGCAATACTTTTGGAATGGTGATGCGAGGTTCGAAGCCTGCAATTTGACGTTTGGAGCTGCAGATCAGGCGATCTGCAGATTCTGATTAATTTCTCTAAACAAAAATCTGCTACGACCACATTTTTTAAAGTACACTCATCAATTACTCAAAAACAGTAATTTTATTCGTCCGATTCGATGGGATGTCTTCGTTTTAGCTGTAGCTATCACGGTTCATACGCTATGAGCCTCAGAAGGATGATTTAGCCAGATAATTCGCCTATTCATTCCCATTCTAAATAACAGCATTTTCTGCTCCAGACAGTAAAAATCATCTCATCATATCTCCTACAAATATTCTAGGTAGGCATACAAAAATTCAGACAGAACACCATCGAAGCCTTCTGCCGCTGACGCTTTTGGAATTTTTCAAATCGGTGCTATACTTTTCGAATGGTGATGAGAAATTCGAGGCCTCCGATCTGACATCTGAAGCACAGATCCAAAGCCTTCCTCATTAAGGGGCCTGCCTGCTGCATCTAACAGCAGCACACCAGTGGTGTGATAATGGAGCTTTCTGATTGGTTCAGACTGTTCCCGCAATTTTGACTGTCTGACAGCTAATATACAGAAAAGCTATTTTAAGTACAATCCCACTGGAGACTTGTGGCTTCTCTATCAGTCTGTCTGCTTGTTTCAGCAAACCAGTATCAGAACCAGCATCTGGTTTAAGACCAGAACCAGGATCAGAACCAACACCAGAACCAGGTCCAGACCAGAACCAGCATATGGATCAGAACCAGGGCTAGATTAGAACCAGGCCCAGAACACTGACCAGAACCAAAGCCAGATTCAATATTGTCTCTCTCCCTCTCTCCTTATATCGCCCACACACACACACACACACGCACACACACACGCACACACACAAACACACACACACACACACACTCCCTGATTGGCTGAGAGTTTTCAAATGTTGTCTGGCTATACAGACATACACACCCACACATATTATACATCAAATCAAACAGCTTGGTCTCAGGAATCCAGTGCACACCCCCCCAGCTCTCTGATTGGCTGAGAGAGCTCAAGCACCTTTTTGGATAACAGAAATACGCCATCCATCCATCCATTGGACGTGCCCGGAAAACCTCACCAGGGAGGCGTCCAGGAGGCATCCTAATCAGATGCCCGAGCCACCTCAACTGGCTCCTCTCGATGTGGAGGAGCAGCGGGTCTACTCCAAGCCCCTCCCGGATGACCGAGCTCCTCACCCTATCTCTAAGGGAGAGCCCAGCCACCCTGCGAAGAAAACTCATTTCGGCCGCTTGTATCCGTGATCTCGTTCTTTCGGTCACTACCCAAAGCTCGTGACCATAGGTGAGGGTAGGAAGGTAGATCGACTGGTAAATTGAGAGCTTTGCCTTTCGACTCAGCTCTCTCTTCACCACGACAGACCGGTACAACGCCCCCATCACTGCAGATGCAGCATCAATCCGCCTGTCGATCTCACGCTCCACCCTTCCCTCACTCGTGAACAAGACCCCGAGATACTTAAACTCCTCCACTTGGGGCAGGACCTCGTCCCTGACCTGGAGAAGGCATTCTACCCTTTTCCGACTCAAGACCATGGTCTCGGATTTAGAGGAGCTGATTCTCATCCCAGCTGCTTCACACCCGGCTGCGAACTGCTCCAGCGAAAGCCGGAGATCACGTTCTGACGAAGCCAACAGGACCACATCATCTGCAAAAAGCAGAGACCTGATCCTTAGGCCACCAAAACGGATCCCCTCACCACCTTGGCTGCACCTAGAAATTCTGTCCATAAAAGTTATGAACAGAATCGGTGACAAAGGGCAGCCTTGGCGGAGTCCAACTCTCACCGGAAACGAGCCCGACTTACTGCCGGCAATGCGGACCAAGCTCTGACACTGGTCGTACAGGGACCTAACAGCCCGTATCAAGGGGCCTGGTACCCCATACTCCCAGAGTACCCCCCACAGGGCCCCCCGAGGGACGCGGTCGAACGCCTTCTCCAAATCCACAAAACACATGTAGATTGGTTGGGCGAACTCCCACGCACCCTCCAGGACCCCCCCAAGGGTATAGAGCTGGTCCAGTGTTCCACGGCCAGGACGAAAACCACATTGCTCCTCCTGAATCCGAGGTTCGACTATCCGACGGACCCTCCTCTCCAGAACCCCTGAATAGACCTTACCAGGGAGGCTCAGGAGTGTGATCCCCCTGTAGTTGGAACACACCCTGCGGTCCCCCTTTTTAAATAGGGGGACCACCACCCCGGTCTGCCAATCCAGTGGAACTGCCCCCGATGTCCACGCGATATTGCAGAGCCGCGTCAACCAACACAGCCCCACAGCATCCAGAGCCTTAAGGAAATCCGGGCGGATCTCATCCACCCCCGGAGCCTTGCCACCGAGGAGTTTTTTGACCACCTCAGTGACCTCAGCTCCAGAGATTGGAGAGCCCAACCCAAAATCCCCAGACTCTGCTTCCATCCTGGAAGACGTGCCGGTGGGATTGAGGAGGTCTTCGAAGTATTCGGCCCACCGATTCACAACGTCCCGAGTCGAGGTCAGCAGCACACCCTCCCCACTGTAAACAGTGTTGGTAGTGCACTGCTTTCCCCTCCTGAGACGCCGGATGGTGGACCAGAATCTCCTCGAAGCCGTACGGAAGTCTTGTTCCATGGTCTCACCGAACTCCTCCCACGCCCGGGTTTTTGCCTCTGCGACCACCCGAGCCGCATTCCGCTTGGACTGCCTCCGGAGTCCCACAGGCCAAAAAGACCTGATAGGACTCTTTCTTCAGCTTGACAGCATCCCTAACCGCCGGTGTCCACCAACGGGTTCGGGGATTGCCGCCACGACAGGCACCGGCCACCCTGCGGCCACAGCTACGGTCAGCCGCCTTGACAATGGAGTCACGGAACATGGTCCATTCGGACTCAATGTCCCCCGCCTCCCCCGGGACGTGTTCGAAGTTCTGTCGGAGGTGGGAATTGAAGCTCCTTCTGACGGGAGACTCTGCCAGACGTTCCGAGCAGACCATCACAACACGTTTGGGTCTGCCAGGTCTGACCAGCATCCTCCCCCACCATCGAAGCCAACTCACCACCAGGTAGTGGTCAGTTGACAGCTCCGCCCCTCTCTTTACCCGAGTGTCCAAGACATGCGGCCGCAGATCAGATGAAACGACAACAAAATCGATCATCGACCTGCGGCCTAAGGTGTCCTGGTGCCAAGAGCACATATGGACACCTTTATGCTTGAACATGGTGTTTGTTATGGACAATCCATGACGAGCACAGAAGTCCAATAACAGAACACCACTCGGGTTCAGATCAGGGGGGCCGTTCCTCCCAACCACACCTCTCCAGGTCTCACTGTCGTTGCCCACGTGAGCATTGAAGTCCCCCAGCAGAACGAGGGAGTCACCCGAAGGAGCGCTTTCCAGCACCCCCTCCAGGGACTCCAAAAAGGGTGGGTAGTCTGAGCTGCAGTTTGGTGCATAAGCACAAACCACAGTCAGGACCCGTCCCCCCACCCGAAGACGGAGGGAGGCTACCCTCTCGCTCACCGGGGTAAACCCCAACGTACAGGCACCAAGATGGGGGGCAAGAAGTATGCCCACCCCTGCTCGGCGCCTCTCAGTGGGAGCAACTCCAGAGTGGTAGAGAGTCCAACCCCTCTCGAGGAAACTGGTTCCAGAGCCAGAGCCATGTGTTGAGGTGAGTCCAACTATATCTAGTCGGAACCTCTCAACCTCACACACCAACTCCGGCTCTTTCCCCACCAGAGAGGTGACATTCCACGTACCAAGAGCTAGCTTCTGTAGCCGAGGATCAGACCGCCAAGGTCCCTGCCTTCGGCTACCGCCCTTTGCACATCGCACCCGACCCCTTTGGCCCCTCCCACGGGTGGTGGGCCCATGGGAAGGGGGACCCACGTCTCCTCTTCGGGCTATGCCCGGCCGGGCTCCATGGGTGAAAGCCCGGCCACCAGCTCGCCAGCGTGCCCCAACTCCAGGCCTGGCTCCAGAGGGGGGCCCCGGTGACCCGCGTCCGGGCGAGGGAACATTGGTTCCATTTATTTTATTCATCATAAGGGGTCTTTGGGCTGCACTTTGTCTGATCCCTCACCTAGGACCTGTTTGCCATGGGTGACCCTACCAGAGGCATAAAGCCTCAGACAACTTAGCTCCTAGGATCATTGGGACACTCAAACCCCTCCACCACGATAAGGTGGCAGCCCAGGGAGAACAGAACTACGCACCCACGCATATTATACATGAAATTGATCGGCTTGGTCTTAGGAACCCATTGCCCCCCCCACCCCCACCCCCAACATCCCTGCTCTCTGATTGGCTGAGAGAGTTCAAGCTTCTTCTGGGAACAAGGAAATAAAAATAAGTAAGGCTCAGAATCCACGTTGCTGGAGGTCCAGTGTAACGTTTCCAGTCAGTGATGGTTTGGGGTGCCATGTCATCTGCTGGTGTTGGTCCATTGTGTTTTCTGAGGTCCAAGGTCAACGCAGCCATCTACCAGGAACTTTAGAGCACGTCATGCTTCCTGCTGCAGACCAACTTTATGGAGATGCAGATTTCATTTTCCAACAGGACTTGGCACCTGCACACAGTGCCAAAGCTACCAGTACCTGGTTTAAGGACCATGGTATCCCTGTTCTTGATTGGCCAGCTAACTCACCTGACCTTAACCCCATGGAACATCTATGGGCTATTGTGAAGAGGAAGCTGCAATATGCCAGAGCCAACAATTCAGAAGAGCTGAAGGCCACTATCAGAGCAACATGGGCTCTCATAACACCTGAGCAAGGAAAGGAAATGGAAGAGAGACGGTCTCCAAGTCTCTTGTGAAATATTCAGAGAGTCCTTGTTTACTTACCAGGAAGCCGTTAAGGAAGCGAGGATAAAGTTCTTTGCTGATATCGTGGAAAAAAACTCTCATGATCCACGCACCCTTTTTTCTGTGGTGAACTCGCTATTGGATTTTTCTGACCCTGGTTCTTTGTCTCCCACGGTTAAAAATTGTGACGACTTCCTTCACTATTTTGTTGATAAGGTCACGGCCATTCGAGCTGCTATTACAAACTCGCCACCCGTCTCTGTGGTTCCAGTGCCACCTCAGGCAACACTAACAACATTTGAGTCAGTCAGTGCGTTTACATGCACATCAGAAAACCGAACTTTTGCCCTAAAAAGACTAACATCGTTTTTTTTAAATGCATGTAAACGCGTTAGTCTGGCTGAAAGTGAACTTCTTCTAGTCGGGCTGAAGCACCCAGATAATGCGGTAGTTATCTGACTTCCTTCTGCATGTAAACGGGTCAGCCGAGCTAAACCGAGTAGACGCTCGCGTTCCGGAAGTGACGCGACCAGAGTAGCGTTCGTCTGATAACATCACCGCCACAACGTTCCACGCGTAACATCATCTAACAGCGCAGTACGTACCAATAAGCTGTGCTGCAGCATTGTTGTCGTCCATTCTTTCATCCACGGTGCATATCCTGTTTCAATTCCGTCTCATTTACTCCCGCCAGCGTTTGTTTACAAGTTGTGTTGCTACAAGCTACCCGGAAGTGACGCGTCCGCAGTAGCGCTCGTCTGATCACCGCCACAATTCAACACGCGTAACAACATCTAACAGCGCAGTACGTACCAATAAGCTGTGCTGCAGCGTTGTTGTTGTCCATTCTTTCATCCACGGTGCATATTCTGTTTCAATTCCGTCTCATTTACTCCCGCCAGCGTTTGTTTACAAGTTGTGTTGCTACAAGCTAACCGGAACAATGCCTGACATAATAGGGCGCATGTCGCCCCCTACTGTACCGGAGTGGAACGAACTTCATTTGAGAGGACGGTTTTCTAAAGCGCATGTAAACGAGGATAAAGACTCGCAGCTTATTATCATAAGTTTGACCAGGATCGACTTAGATGTTGATACTGCCCATGTAAACGCACTGAGTGTCTTTGTCCGAGTTAGAAAAATTGGTCACTCAACTCAAGCCATCTGGCTCCCCCTGTGATGTTTTGCCGCCTAGGATCTATAGGGAAGCTTTTCCAGTTTTAGGCCCTTTTCTTTTGGCAATTATAAATGGCAGTCTCACTTCTGGTGTGGTTCCGTCCTCATTGAAGAAGGCCGTTGTTCATCCTATGCTGAAAAAGCCTGGGCTGGAATCGACAACCTTAGCTAACTACAGGCCCATATCGAAACTCCCATTTCTTTCGAAGCTGCTGGAGAGGGTCGTGTATTCACAGCTGGTACCTTTCATGAACACTAATGATTTATGGGAGACGTTTCAGTCAGGGTTCAGGGCAGGCATAATGTGAAATTTCATTTTTACGCTGATGATTGCCAGATCTATCTTCCCCTCCGACGCGGGGAGGATAGATCTGTTTCTCCATTACTTGACTGTTTGAAGGACATTAAATTCTGGATGGCTTCTAATTTTCTGCACTTAAATGAGAGCAAAACTGAAGTCATTAAACTCAGAACCTGCAGAAGAAATAGTTCAGGTTCTGATGTAGATCTCGGCTCATTGGCCCCGTACGAAAAGACGGTAGTCAGTAATCTGGGGATAAAAATTGATTCTTCCCTAAAGTTTGACACACAAATCAACATGGTTGTGAGGTCCTGTTTTTTTAATCTGCAACGGTTGTCCAGGATCAAGCCTTTGCTGTCCAGAGCTCATCTGGAGTCTGTGCTGCATGCTTTTGTCCTGTCCCGTTTGGACTACTGTAATGCTTTGTATGCTGGTCTGAGTCAGCGAGCGGTGGCATGGCTGCAACTTGTACAGAACTCAGCTGCTAGGTTTTTGACAGGTACCAGACGCCGGGATCACATCACTCCAGTGTTAGCTGCTCTGCACTGGCTCCCGGTGCAGTACCGAGCAAAATTTAAGATCCTGCTTTTTGTGTACAAGGCTCTTCAGGGCAGTGCTCCCCTTTACATTTCTGCACTTTTGCACAGGCATGTCCCATCTAGGTCTCTTCGCTCAGCTGAGCAGGAGCTCTTGGTAGTCCCCCGATCGAAATACCGATCAAGGGGTGATCGTGCATTCTCTGTTTTGGCCCCAACTCTGTGGAACGAGTTGCCATTGAGCATTAGGCAGGCGCCATCTGTTCAAGTCTTTAAGTCTCGCTTGAAGACTCATTTTTATTTGGTAGCCTTTCAGCAGTAGGGTTCATGGTACTGGCTTGATGTTGTGGTTTTTAATGTTTTTTAATTTGTTCTTATTTTTGTTTAATCGACAAGCCCCCCCTTTTATTATTCTATTGTTTTTTATAATTGTTTTTATCTCTTGTTTTATGTTTTTATAATTGTGTTTTTGTATTTATGTTTTTTGTGATGGTGTTCAGCACCTTGGGCTTCCGATAAGGTGGTGGAAGGCGCTTTATAAATAAAATTGAATTGAATTGAACTGAGCAGTGCCACAAACTGATGGACTCCATGCCACGCCCCATTGCTGCAGTAATCCAGGCCAAAGGAGCCCCAACTAAATACTGATGCTGTACATGATCATAGCTTTATGTTCAGACTTTTCAGTTGGCCAATATTTCTAAAATCCTTTTTTTGCATTGGTCTTAATTGATATTCTAATATTCTGAGATGCTGATTTTTTCTTAGTTGTCAGTTATAATCATCAACATTAATGAAATAAACATTTGAAATATATCAGTCTGTTTGTGATGAATTAATCTAATATACAAGTTTCACTTTTTGAATGGAATTACTGAAATAAATCAACTTTTTAATGATATTTAAATTTTATGATCATGCACTGCACGGTACTCAGTTCTGAACTCTTGTATTAGTGCAAAGTGAAATCAAAATGTTTCTTAATGCCTGATTGCATTCCTGCAAAAGTTTCCAAACAAAAACTTTCTAGTGGTGAAAAATATTCAAAAGAAATCTTTTTAAATACAGATACAAGCTCTTGATGCAAATATTGTTGATATCATAAACAACATTAAAACAAAAATGTAACAATATTAATCACAAATGATTGACTGAAGCTCTTAATATATCCATAGACTGTGTGATGTGTGCTTATTTACCCATTTTCCATTCTTAAACAGCTGCAACTTCTGAAATGCATACATTGATCAGAATAGTCTTTTTTTCTGGTTAATTAAAGCCTAAAATACCCCAAATAAACACTTTAATAGGCAGGTGTGACCACATTTGGTCAACAGGTGGCAGAGTTGAGTTCCTCAGTGGTGATTAAGACTTTAAGTACAATAAAACAGACCAGCTTTACTTTTATTACACTGGAATCAATACCAACTAATACATTTTCTACTAGAATCGATCGCATGAAGAAAACATGGACAGATGTTGCTGCCATAAAAGCAGAGAAGAGCTGCTACGTGAGCCCAGTTTTATAAACAGGAAGTTAGTTAAGGATAGACATTTTATTTTTCCCTCTGGGATCTTTGCTGTTTAAGGTTGGAAACCACATGAAATGATCACAGGACACTTCACCAGAGGGTGTGAGTCATGGTGGTGTAATTCTGACACTTTTTTCATCCAGTTCTTTACAAAGCAAAGGCAATATAGTGCTTTATTAACTAATGACAGTTATAAAGACATTTAGGCAGTAAGAAACATATTTAATACCAAAACCTACTAAACTCTTTTCAAAACCCATGTGTGGCACAACGGTATCAAAAAAGATGTGCAATGTATTTTGTCCAAGTGGCTTTGCCGTAGTGTGATCGTCATCGGCAGCAGGCGGTGGACCCCAAGCTGATGTGGCAGCCCGAGCAGATCCGGTATCTACACCGGTTCATGACTCATTCAGGCTGCTGCTGGGCCTGACCACAAGCTGAAAACATCAAAAAGCTGTCATCTCACCCAAGTCAGACTTTTAATTTGGAGTTGATGCCATGCAAATAAAACTTAACATCACTTTGATTCATTCTGATGAAATGACTTGCAGGGGGAAGAGTGATGAAACTTTAATGACACGAAAGAGAAACATGTTCAATATGTAGCGGAGAGTTTAAATAATTGAAGATGCCCCTTTTTGCAAAATATCCCGAGCCGAGCAGTTCTCCGTGCATCTTCAGAAAATGAAGGTGCTCTGCTCCTTCCACGTCTCATTTATGGAAGTTTGAGAGGGATTGTTTTGAGATTTATCATGAAATCTTGATGCATGACCATTTAAAACAGAAATGAAAACAGTTTTTCAGGTTGCAGCTACCTTGATTAGGAGAGGTTTGCAGCACATTGTTCAACATCTGGGGGTTGAGAAAAGCTGACGAGAAGTTAAAGAAGTTAAAGAAGTTAACTTCTTTTCCAGGACTGACTCACCCTGTGTCAGTCCTCCACAGAAAGCTGCCAGCAGCTCGCTAACTGCTCCGATGTCCTCGTTCCCTGAGGTGTTCAGTCCAGACTGCTGATGGAAAACGCACACATTGATAGTACCAACTCTCATTTAGCAGATTTGAGTGAGTGGATTGACTTATCTCGACACAAATTCACAACAAAACACTTGAATAATCACATTGTTAGAGTTGCAGCAAATCTATATCGATGTTTTTTATTCAGAAATATTTAATAAAGCTTTATTAAACCTGGATAGAAATATTGACTCTGCATTGTTTCAGGGTTGGAAGAAAAATAATTGATTTTCATGAGATGTTAATTAAGAGATAACCCACCATCACCTCTGTCCTATTAAATCTGTCAGCCTGCAGCAGAAACTGTTTAACAAGAGAACCCAAATAAACATCAGGATGTTAGGAGTTCCATCCTAGCCAGCAGCTCGTGTTGCAGCTTGTTTCTCTGTAGTTACATCAGAAGGAAGTGTGTTGCAAAAAATAAAACGTTCTAACAAATAATCTGACCTGCAGATGCTCTCAAAGAACAACACGACTGATTATAAAGACACCCACCACCATTCAGAGCTGAGATTTATCTTGAGGAATGATGGGATTATAGTTTTGTTATCTTGACGTAGTGCTCAATCTCTGTCAGTATGTTACAACTCCCATTATGTGGTGGGGATTGATCTTAACTACTGTGTAAACATACAAAAGCTACTTGAATATTTGTGAAACTAACAGAGTTGTACCATTTTTTTCAGTTCAGTTAATTTTTCCATTGAGGATGAGTTTCATGTATTTTGCTCAAAACGTGTGAAATTTAGCACTTTTTGTTTTTGTCAATGTTGAGTAGCTGCAGCAGTCAGCTGTAGAGGTTTAATTATTTTCTGAAAGTTTTATTAAAATACTTTAATGGCTTGATGTAGTTTTTTTTCCTCGAGATGTTTCTTCGTACTAATCATAAAAAGCTTCTGACGAGATCGTCGAAGCAACATCTCCAAAATGCTCCCACATAACAGTCACACCACGAGACACTGGCATGTTCAAAGTCTTTGTCGACATTGAGAAGCTACAACTGGAGTTTACAAAGAAAAACAAATTAGAGAATTGTGCTTTTTTTTTTCCTTTTTGTGATGCTATGATGTTTTTTGCTTTGAGCCAACTTTGATGTTACAAGTTGTGTGTGAGATGAGGTTGGAACAGAAGAGGCTGCTGGCTCTCTCAGCAGTGAACCAGCTTGAATCACTTGTAATTTGTTTGTGAAAGCATCTCTTTGTGAATTATATTTCCCAACTCTGTGCAACAAATCTGCAGTAATAGGTTTTTGTTCATTCAAGGTTTTCTTTCAACAATAATGCTGCAATTTGTTCAAGTCTCGACACACTGCAAAATCAGCGTTTAAGCCAAGATCAGACAAACCTTTGCACACTTTTAAATTTGCACATGAAGACAATGAAATGATTGGATTAATTGTAAAATTATGCCACAGGTAATACTGCAACAAAATACCTTCAATTAGGAATTTTGTGGAAAGGAAACATTCATTTAAAAAATAAAACTACAAACTTTGCTAAACCAAGTGTTTTCCCACTAACATCTTTTTTTTAGATGTTTGTCTTTTAACTTCTTTGTTACCACAAACCAGCAGCAACCTGCACACTACTTTGAGTTTATCTAGCCCAAGGACCAAATATGGTGGAGATGTACGTATTCCAGACAGTGGTCCTCCCTATAGATGCCCACCCAGCTGGTTCTACCAACAGCTATGAAATGTGGCCAAAATAAAGAAAACAGCCTGAAGGAGGTATGCTCCAAATCCTTGATGAAATCAACCAGTTTGGAGAAACAATTCCCCTTTTGGCACTTTGCACACACATATTTAAAAAAAAAAAAAATGTTCTCAGACATTTTATTTACTCAGACAACCAGCTCAGTGGCCTAGTGGTATGAGTGTCTGCCCTGGGACTGGGAGATCCCAGTCGGGTCATACCAAAGACTTTGAAAAAAAAGGGACCCAATGCCTCCTCACTTGACACTCAGCACTAAGGGGTTGGATTGGGGGGTTAAACCACCAAATAGTTCCCGAGCACGGCCACAGCTGCCCACCACGAGGATGGGTCAAATGTGGAGATGTAATTTCACCAGTGTGATGATGACTAATGGGACTTTAATGTATTGTATTGTTTTAAGATATTGGCCCATTGTTGTGACCATCCATGACCATCACCTCATGTTGCAGCATGATAACGTACGGCCCCATATTGCAAGGATCTGTACACAATTCCTGGAAGCTGAAACCATCCCAGTTCTTGCATGGCCAGCATACTCACCAGCAGTGGCGGGTCGTCCATAGGGGGCGCTCGGGCGCCGCCCCACCAGCCTCACAGGAAGGAGAAGAAGATAGGAATCACAAAATATATTTAAAAAAACATAAAAAGTAAACTAAACGATCTATACACCATATGGACTAAGTGCTGTGTGTAATCTTTGTTTAATAATGTTCTTTTTACTTTTAACACGGCCGAATCGTCGACGTACTTGTCATGTGTCCTCTCGCGGGCGCAGCAATCTTTACCATTGGGCTAACTGGCACATGTGCAGTGGTTCCCCAAACCGTCCACAACGAGAAAGAATAGGAGAGTGTTTGGGCGCATCTTGTAGCGATCATCACCGCCTCACCGGGTGAATTCTGCTCAGACCAGGGGGAGGAAATCGCTCATTGGTCAGGTTGTTCACCCCGCCCAGAGGGGAAAACTTTCCACAGGCTAGCGCGTCGTGCTAGTTCAGTTGTTTGTTGTTGTAGCTCAACTATGGAGAAAACAAATACAGTTGCGTCTTTGAAAAGCGAGCCGTTTAGTAGGAGGACACAACAGAAAAAACTTGGCCTTAAAGAGCTTGGACCCGACCAGCCGGATATTAAAATAAAGCAACAAACGCAGGACAGAGGGAGAAGTTACACAAGGACATTTTCCCGGCAAAACAATGCCAGCAAACAGTCTGATCAGCTCAGCTTTTACGTTGGGATATAGAACTTCACGAACCGAGTGGATTTTTTTAACTACACCACACGGATTATGGCCATAACCTGCAGGTAAGCCTCATTTTAGCTTTTGGCTTCAGGAAATTAGCATGCTGCCTCGTTAGCGGCTAGCACGCTCCATACGGTTTGAACTAAGAGTGGTACTTCTATTCTTCTTGTTTGTGAGTCTAGGCTTTAATCTAAACGCCGGCTGCTTCTGTGAAGATCTTGCGTTTTGTCACTGTGTGTTTTTCTGGATATGTGTAGCGTCTATTTTACGGCCTCACGTTTATTTACAGCTTATTGGGTGTTGGTAGAAAGTGGATTCTATTGATTAGATTAGCCTACTCCCCTTAAGCATGTGTGCAGTTTGTGTAATATATGGGTGAATGGATGAATTTTTTGTCAAAAACATGCTTAATATATTCAAAAACTTTTTGAACAACTTTGTTGCCGGAAGTGTTACTGTGACCGTCAGTTGTGTGACGCTGATGCATAAGAATCAATGGTAATTTGGCGTCCCCTAGTGGTGATATGTGGTTAGTGCCCCACCCAAATAAAAAGTCACTGGCCGCCACTGCTCACCAGACATGTCACCCATTGATCATGTTTGGGATGCTCTAGATCAACGTATACGTCAGCGTGTTACAGTTCCTGCCAATATTCAGCAACTTCACACAGCTACTGAAGTGGAGTGGACCAACATTCCACAGGCCACCATCAACAACCTGATCAACTCGGAGATGTGTCGCCCTGCGTGAGGCAAATGGTGGCCACACCAGATACTGACTGGTTGTCTGTCCCACCCCCATAGCAAAACCGTGCACATTTCAGGGTGGCCTTTTATTGTGGGCAGTCTAAGGCACACCTGTACATTATTCATGCTGTCTAATCAGTATGCCACACCTGCCACACTAATGATATGCCACACCTGTGAGGTGGGATGGATTATCTTGGTGAAGGAAAAGTGCTCACTAACACACATGTAGACAGATTTCACAACAATATGTGAGAGTCATGGGTGTTTTGTGCATGTGGACAAAGTTTCAGATGTTTGAGTTCAGCCCATGAATAATGGGAGCAACAACAAAAGTGTGTTTATATTTTTGTTCAGTGTAAAAGTCAGCCAGAGCAGAGGTGAGATTCAGACGACAGGTTGTGGAATCTCTCCTCTGATTGGCTAACAGCAACATGGCTCTACCACTGACTCCATTTGCTCTTCAATGTTAATGTTTTATCTCCACCAATAACACAAACCTGAAGGAGTTCTGCCATGTTCTGGAGTTGGTCATGCTAACGGATAGCTTCTACTAGCTGCTCTGCTCTATCCTGTACGCTAAACCAACACATCAGTCACAAGCCAAGATGGGTGAGTCCATGAATGCTAGTTTTCAGTGTGACGTGCAATATGAAGCCTCCTCCCCTCATTTGTAGTCATTAAAAAGACTACAAATCAAACATTGCATATATGACATCATCACAGAATCTCTTCTCCCCCAGCGTAGCTGCTACTTACCACATGACCAGATTTATGGTGGTTTTCTCCCCATTTAACTCATTCACTGCCAGCCATTTTCTGATCAGAAAGCCCCTGACTGCTAGTGTTTTTACTGTTTTTGGAAGAGTCACAGAACATTGTGTTCTGTGATCATGTAAACGCCAAAACTACCAAAAGAAAGAGTAGACTCACTTCTTACATCAGGAAGAATCACCGTATTTCTAGCGTTATCCATCAATGGCAGTGAATTAATTAATGTTCCTTCTGTCAGCCTGGAAGAAGGATGTGAAGCTCACAAAACTCACAGCCATTTTTCTTTTCCTCTTCTCCGTGTCTGGTTTGATGATGTCAGTTTGTTGAGACGAGCATTTGTAGTCCGCTACATCTTTTCACACAAAACCTAAAGTAACTTTTGCCGCCTGTAGAAAATCAGCGCTTTCTTGGCATCAAAATGTGTCTTTAAAATTCACGGACATCATGTGTGAAATCCACGGCTCATGTCAAACAGGATCAGAAAAAACTTTTGTCCCTGCATAGACTCCCATTCATTTTTTTTGGGCAGCAGGGGACCCATGGTCTGGCCTTAGGCTATGTTCACATCAAATCAGATTTTTTCCCATATGTGACCCGTGTCTGATTTTTTAGTGACAGTCTGAACAGCACAGATCCGATTTTTTTCAAATCCGATCCAGGTCACTTTCGTATGTGGTGCTGAATCCGATACGTATCTGATGTTTTTAAAAGCGACTTCAGTCCAAACGGTCATGTCGCATTAAATCTGCCTCCTACGTCACTGATCTGCGGAGATGAGCGTTGTGTCAGGACGTTCCTGAGGAGCAACACTGACAGAAGGATCCAGAGCTCTGTCTGGATGTCCTGTCAAGTTCTGGCATTAAAAATACAGAAGAGTATGAGAGAGCGGGAGCGGGGTGCTGCTGGAGCGAAGCGTCTCTCGGTCATCGTGAGAGCGGGACCTGGGGCGGGATCCATGAGTGTGGGGAGGGGGCGTTCTCCATGAATGAACTTAAAATGGGAACATTTTCAGAGAATATAAGGAATAAAATAGTTTATAGTTTTTAAAATAGTTTCCAGGCCAAAACGTGAGACCTGACAGATGTGATCCTGACGTTGTGGAAGAACTGTCAGTGAATGCTTTCACATCACAACTCCACCTCTCCTGGTTCCGACTCCACAGAGCGCGTTGTGTCTTCTTCTGTGAATGCGGGTCATTTTGGGATCGTGAACTGTTCACACCGGAGAGTGTTTGCTGTTGCATTTCAGTTACAATGTGAACAATCACACAAAAATCGGATTTAATCAAAAATTGGAATTGAGTATTAAGACCTGCAGTGTGAACGAAGCCTCCGGTTTCCTACTGACAGGCTTTACTAATTCGAGCTTTTCCCCATCTATTTTCAAACGGTGGCTAGTGCAGGAAAAAGAAGTCTATTTGCACGTACAGTCTGCATGGGAAGGTCAGAGTGACCAATCATATTTAAAAATAACAAGTAAGAAATTGTTTCTCAGTGAACAAAAAGTCATCCAAGTTGTGATTGGGGGAGGTGGTGAGAGTGCCACCAAGATGTGAGTCCTGTGCTTCACTGCTAGTAGTTTTTAGTGGTTTTGCATTACCTGACATCCTAAAGCCCTATACCCTCCCTGAAAAACACAAAACAAATCTTCCTGCCAGAATCATTTCCAGAATAACCTTTCAGCAGCAGTGCATGAGTCTCTGGGTGGACCGAGAGACTAATTATCTGCCAGCTGTGAATGTGCAGATAAAAGCTTCGCCTGGTGAGGTTTGGAATGGCCAGTTTATTACATACTTGTTGGTGCAACACTTAAACCTCTAAAGAATGAAATTATACCCTAATAATTTGTATAAGGGAAGCATGCATCAGTAGTATAAACAGTAGGGAGTGAAACATTAAGGATTACTGAAACTATCTCCATTGCAGTCTAAACTTTATTCAACCATACCTGCTGTTTCTTTCAATAACTGTGTTTAACTTCTAAGCTTTCATTCTGAAATAAAATACTGTTTTTATTCCGGAAAGGGCAGATATTACCTGGAAATATTTGGATTGATGGCCTGACCCCATTCTAGCACCAAGCTTCTGTAAATAATTCCCAGTATAAAGTCTCTCCTTCCCTTTTGCTCATTATGCTGCTTGCACCTGGCAGTACACAGTGTCATTAGCAAAGATAAAATGCCTTTGTGAGTGCAGAGACAGCAGGGAGCCAAATAGCTCTGTTCAGAACTGGTTCTGGGTTGATTTTTCTATCACTGTGGCGCTCCATGATGACGCTTCTCTTCCTTCTTTTCGCTGCATCCACCCCTCCCCCCCACCTGTATTCCTGCTGCAGATGCTGACAAAGAAATGCCATTATGGGTGGAGATAGACAAGGGAACTATCAATGAGAAGAATATTTTCAATCATAACACATCAACGATAAAAGAGAGTTCCCTGTTTATTGTTTTGCAGCCATTTCCAGAACATAATTACATAATATTTTAGTGCATAAAGGGAAAAGATGCAGCACAAAGGTACTTTTATTACTGCTGCATAATTACTTTTAAGGGCAATTAGTAAACTGTAAATGAGTCTTTGTGGTATTGGTGAGATGTCACTCAAATCCAGGAGTTTTATTGCTAAAAAGTGGGTTATTTTACATGGAAGCAGCTATTTTTGTTAGGGAATAAAAACATGAACTGATTATGAGCTGTAACCCACAGACGTGTAAATCAGCATCATGTATCAACATATTTGACTCATTTACTCATTACTCTTGTTCACGTCGACATTTAAAGCAACATTTTAATAAGTTTTCCCACTTCTCCCTCCTACTGGTTGAAAGTGGAATTACCACTGTCTTAAAGAACCCTGCTGCTGCAGCCTGCTGTAGCTAGCGCTAACAACGAGCTAATGCTAACATGAGCCAACTAATACTAAAATAAACCATGAAGTAAAAAGATCCACACTGTTGGAAAAAATATATAATTACTTACAAGTCCAGCAGCAACAAAGCCAGGTCACCATCAGTCCATAATTTCATAGCCTCCTTCAGCTCTCTCAAACTAGTGTAGGCCACGCTGATGTTCACTCTGGTTTTAGCTCTTTGCTTTGCCTCCAAAGACATTACTCTCCTAAGCCTGGACCACACTGTACATTTTGTGGCTGTCGCACAGGACTGCTCATGTCACACTGTGAGAGGTGGCACACTGTACAAGATTTCATCGCACGTTCAATCATGAATCTTTTTTTAGTTTATTTGCTTTCCAGAAGAATCCTGGCATAGTGGTTAATGACTCGTAGTTTTGTCTCTGCCTCTACGAACTTTGGACACCACCGGTATCAGAGAACTTACATTTTTACAGAAAGTAGGAAAGCAACAGAAGTGATGCTGTAGCACTGAGTTGGTTCTCTGGTTGTGAGAAATCAAACTAGCCCCCTGCTGTTTTGAAGAACCAGTTAAGACCCCGCTCCTACACACGCCCTGGTCCAGCTCTTTGTTGGAACAACCCTACAAATGAAACTTCTATCCAGCTGAAATGAGCACTCATTTTCAGAAATGAATCAGAAATATGAAGCTAAGAAAATGAATACCTCATCTGCTGACTCAGTAGTACTTTTTAACATTTGTACCTCTAAATACAAACCTGACTACAGAGCTCTTCACACTAATCTACCTTTTTTTTCCGCCCATAATGTTCCATCTGTGGCAAGAGGAGGTCCTCCCTACAGTTTAGTTACAGCTGATGATTCTGTGTGAGTGGGCGCGTCAGCAGCTGGTGACACATTTTTTATCTGCCTGATATGAGCCACCTACTCCATCCTCCACCCTCCCACAGGATATCGATCCCACCCTGATTGTATCCAGGCCCTTTGCCACTCAGCACTTTAGCACGCAGCCCTCCCACCAAATGGGCCTGCACATGGGCGTGGGTTCTGATTATCCCGAGCTTGCTGCATTTTGCTGCAGTTATTTTTAGCTTCAAAGATTGTTGCCAGCTTCGCTCTAGGAGGCTGCACGGTGCTAGCATATGCAGTGGAGGCCTTGGAGCTGATGGTGCAGGAGGAAGCAGAACAAAGAGATGGAGGAGACAGCCAAGGCAGCAACTTTAGAGTCTGTGGAGGAAACGTTACAGTTAGCCAGGATTTAGCAGGTTTTGCTCAGTGAAAACCTCTGTTCTGTATTTGTTTACTTTTGGCATGCCAACACTGAAATGTATCTTATTATGATTATTAGGTAAAAGTAGGCAATAACAATGATATCATTATGTATGAGGCTGTTTCTTAAGCAAATCAGAGCTGGGAATTATGAGGTTTGTATGCAGGAGACTTCTCAGGAGGTCACCTTGGTAGAAAACAACAATCTGACACAAACGCATTCACATGCAGAGAGCAGAAGCTTGTGAAAGTTGTGCAAGTTGCTACATGCTGGTATTCACAGCTCTGTCCTCGGGAGAAAAATAAAACATGCTGGACACGATCAGATTAGATGGGAGCTTAACATTCACTGTTCTGTCAAAATGGTTCAACATTTGCCTTTGGTTTCTTGTGCCCACAGAAAAATCACGTTTCTTTGTGTGTCTAAGTGGGAACAAATCATAAATTGGTTGTGATGACAGCTAAAAATTATATGGCCAAAAAGCTTTTGTCACTACGCTAGCTGCTTTAGATGTTTTCGTCAAATGTTTCTCTGAAAAGAATCACCAGCACCTCATGAGTTTAAAAGGCTTTCTGACAGTCACATTAAACTGATGCAGAGTCAACATTTGAAGTGTGTGACCTCTACAGTTCACCCTGACAAGCTGTCAATCAAATTCTGGTCCAGATCCTGACTGATGGAGGCCCATTCATGATGAAAGCTTGGGTTATGTCAGAATTTGTGCGCTTTTTTTGCCCCCTTGCCGCTTGACAATTGATCACAAGTTATCAATAGACTTTAGGTGTGTGTGTGTGCGCGCGTGGGGGCCTGTTAATCACCTGTGTGTTGAATCTGAGACACCTCTACAACGTGCTGGATACCGGCTCTCTAGGACCGGAGTTGCCTACCCCTGCTCTGGGATGATGTGCATGGTGGTACACTGTTGCAGAGAGTAGGTTGCAGGTTCAAAACTCAGCTGTGGCCTCTCTGCACAGAGATTGATTTCTTTCACCATGCATGTGGAGTTTTCTCTGGGTACTTCGGTGTCCTCTTACAGACCAAAACACACATTGACGTTAGGTTAATTAGCGACTATATTGCAATCAGGTGTGAATAGATGCATGTCTCATTTGTCTAAGTGAGCCTGTGATGGACTGGTGTCTCCCACCGCTCTAAGTCTTCAGATGCACCCATGCCTGCTGCCAGTAGCCTACTGGTAAAGCGCTGCACCAGTGGTGCCCCAGACCTATAGCAGGATTTACTTAAGGAGACGGTCCTGGTTGCTGGATAGTCTTGGACGTACCAAAGCCTTTCTCAAAATGTATGAAAAGTATGAAAGGACCCAGATCATGCAATTTTAAACCTTTGAGAGCAAAGGTAGGCACAATGTATGATAAAATATCACAACTGACTCTACTGAGCAGTTATTTTATCTTAAATATGAGTTATTTTCGTCAGCCTGAATTTGAACCCGGAAATGAAACGGTTCGTTTCAGTGAAGCTCCGCTCTGACAAAACATGCCTACAACAGCGTCTTAGGCAAGTGAATTGTTGTATTGAGATTGGTCGTGTAGCAGTTAAAGCATCTGCCTTTCATCTTGTTTTGCCATGTCCTGACGCCGGTTCGACTCCTCGTGTCAGCAGTAATTTATTTATCCAGCTGAAGCAGATTTTATTTTTTTATATTTTAGTTTTATTGATTATTTTCTGCAAAATATTTTATGTCTCTAAAGATCTTTGAATTTGGTCATTTCCAAGCAGCATTTAGTTGATCTACTCATGCACTGATTGACATTTACTCGTGGACTCACAAAGGGGCTTCAGCTGGCTAAAAAAGCAAATAAAGTAAAACACTTACACACTAGCAACTCTACGCTCCGCCGGCCCCAGCCTGGCCGTGTTTGTTCCACACTGCCTTGCAGACGTAGTTGAGCACATGGGCGTTCTCCAAAATCGGCGCGAAAATTTGGTGCGAAGATATCAGTGATGTCATGAGCGCATCTCCGAGCATATGGGCGGGTCAAAGGAGCTCGGAGAAGGCCATGGTGTCTTCCTTATTAAACAAAGGCGGCCTGATCAGTCTTGCTTTTGGAGACTCTCTGACTCATATTGCATCCTGCTTTGCTGTGTGTGTCAGCCTGGCAGCACTGTCTCTGTATGTGTGTAAGTGTGTGTGTGTGTGTGTGTGTGTGTGTGTGTGTGTGTGTGTGTGTGTGCTCCTCACAGCACAGTCAGAGGCTCGTTAACTCCTCAGCATCCAGAATGATAATGAAGCACACAGCTCCCCCTGGCTGGTTCTATCCGCTAATCGGAGGCTCCCCCTATGGTAGGCGTGAATTTGAGCTGATCAATCAGTCGGCAGTGGGTGTGTGTCTTTTGGCCCAAGGCAGACCACCTTAGGAAGACGGCTGAAAACATGTCCGGTTCGGAACCAGAAATTCCCGGGCTACCTGGATGTGAACACAAGATACCCTGACTAGGCTGTGCGGTGATGATGCTAGTGTGTAAGCGCCATTAGTTTCTATCGACGCTTTTGCAGGCCTTTCCAAAAAAATTGAAAAATTGCAGCTGAGACAGGAAAATGCATAGCCTAGTGAACTAGACCAAATTCTTGCTTTGCAGAGTTTGGTCTAGGCACGCTTCATAGGAACCCTCGCAGCTTGTGGCTGTCCAATCACAGCTCGCTATAGTTTTGTTTGGGCCAATCACAGCGCTCTATATCATGGGCCAATCACAGAGCGGGATTAGCCGATGACGTCAGCGCTGCGGCCGCGAACCCAAGCAACATGGCGGCAACTCGGGAACCACGTTCGTTTGAAACGGCTTTGTCATCAACATTGGATTATTTAGACTCCAACGTGCGTAAGTCTGTCTGATATACTTAGCGGCTTCTTATTTTTATCAAACAAAGTAGTGCAATGTCCCAGTACACCTGATATTCGCGTGTTTTTCATACAAAAACGACAGAAATCATTGATGTTAGACGCCATTAAAGCCTCCCGCTTTTCCGTCGCCGTGATTACGTCATGTTGTTTGTTACTCTGATTGGTCCTAGCGCTATCCAATTGCGTGCTGACATTTTGAAAGACAACCGTAAATCCCGCCTCACGACTGAGAGCCGTCAATGGTTCGTGGCCAGACTATATATTCACATATATAGGATGGCTTGCCAGGCTAGAAAATGCATGCATGCAGCCAAAAACGGGGTTGGGGTATTTTTCATTCATAACAGTATCACATGGTAAAAAGCTCCAAAAAGTGGATTTTCCATTATATGGCTCCTTTAAGCTCATCTTCGCTAACAGGTATTTAGCAAATAATTGTTTTTCGTTTGATGAGTCTTTCCAACATTTTTGAGTTTTTTCAGTTCCAACATTTTATTTCAAATGCATGAAAAGTTACTTTTGATTTTCACTATGTAGCATTGTTTTCTTTTCTTTTTGACCTGAGGAAACCTGTCCCAGATTCTGTCTGATACAGAACTAGTTCTCCGTACAGGTATAAAAACACAAATGTTTTTGTCAGAGCAGCGTCGCTCTGCTATCAGTGGGACTGAGAACTGAATGAACAAAGTAAAGTCTTTGCAACAATTACTGATAACACTTTACAATGAGGATCCATTTATTAACGTTAGTGAATTATTAAACATTAACAAATAAAGGATCCCTTTTTTAACGTTCCTGATATTGTTAAGTGTCCTTAAGGTGAGGACAAAGGGTTGGGGGCTGCTAGGTACTGCATTACTTAATATTAACATTAATATTTAGCAGTTGTTAATACTTTAATAGTTTATTAATGCATAAAAATGCACTTAGTAATGTTAATAACAGGACTCTTATTGTAAAGTGTTACCCATTCACCTATGTATTTTATTGTGCAGCTAATCTATTAAGGAATACGAGTAACAAACAGAGGAAAAACTGAGCGTATCATGAGGTTTAGATAAAGAATATGAGTAAAGAGCCTAAAGCGCTTTTTTTCTGTTCCTGGGGGAGAATGGACGCCTTTTCTTTCCCTCTTCCCTTTTCTGCTGCTATTTGTCCTGTCAGTGTACCCGGAGTGCCTATCTGCATCTTCCTCTGGACCTTTAACCATGGATCTGCTCAGCTGGTCTCTGAATGCAATTGATGAAATTTTCTCTACATTAAGAACGGCAAAGGAAGCACCTTCCTGCCCTGATGGAACGCACCCGGCTGGATACATGATGGATTCCTGGGGTGAGTGGAAGATCATATGTCAGTCGCAGCTGTCCATGGAGGATGTAGAAGATATTTATATATTTGGATTTATGACAACTGGGTTTCTGCTACTTGGAGCAGGTGGGTTCCTGATGTATTAGAAATTTCAGAAGTTGTTGGCAGAAGTTGGCAGTAAAAGGATGTGTCGTGCATTGAACTCATGTTGCATGAACTAAACCATAAGCTGGATGCTCTGAGCAGCAGTCTGGCTGCGGTTTCGGACCTCATCCGTGGAATGGAAAACAACATGGAGTGATGCGTAGCTCGGCTTGATGGAAACTGAGCCACTGATTTGGCTGTTTGGAATCGCCCTGGCAGGGTTTCCCCCAGAAAACTTGCTTTGTTTCTGAGATGTAAATTAGTCATGCTTTCAGAGGCTAATCCTTTTGTGAGGCTAAAAGGCGCAGATACATCGCCCCCGAAACTAGCCAGAACTACGTTTCTGAATCACTTCTCCCCTGAGAATCTCTGAGCAGGGGGGGGGGTGTGAAATTTGTCAAAGTTTACAGAGCACTGGGTGGGCAAACGAACACATAAAACTTAATGTCTAAAAAAGCGAACTTTTCCTTTAAAGTCCCCTATTCATTTTAAAGGTGTGCTTCACTGAACAAACATTTTTTATGATTATTTCTGATTATAATTGATCACTCTGAGTTTTTCATGCAGGCTGAACATGAAAATAGTCTCCTACACCTATCTCCTGCATTAACAAGGGCTACAGCTATTTAATATTTTAGTATTCTAATATTCTATCTAATCCTCTGTCAATCAAATATTCTATTTGACGACCTTTCAAAACGGAGGAAAATAATTCTGAGTTTGTGTTTCAAAATCAAACTTCAAGTAGAAATGTTACTAATTTCTACTAGTAACAATGCATCATATTTTTCTAAATATACACAGATTGGCAATGATTCAACCTAAAATTATGTTCAAAGATAGATATGTTAGTAAATTACATGCTATAACGGCCTGCCGTATATGCAGCTTCACACTGAGCTGCAGTAATGACTCCAGTTATTAGCTGCGTCCCTGCTCCACTCCGCTGCAGCTGCAGCCATCTACATAAACAGGATGATGGAGATTTTTCTTTCAGTTGTAGAGTTTATTCAGTCTTAGTTTAACGTGAACACGATTTTTTTCCGGTCCCTACATGACGCGAAAGTTAGTGTGCGTGCTACGTATTAGCTTTGTCTATGGTATTAGCATTAGCCTACCTGGTCGTGGATTCGGCTGGCTGAAGCGGTTTCCTGTTCAAGCATAAAGTTGTGCTGTTATGGTAAGACAACTCCGTTTTACAGTGGAGACACTCGACCGTGTTTTCACTTCTTCTGAGTTTAAAATGGTCCCAAACTTTGGATCGCCTTTGCCTTTTGCCTTTATTGTTTTCTCCATTGTCCTCCATGCTGTCGCGATCACCGGTGATATCCAACGTTGTGCTCCAGTAAAATGTGTCCGTGTAAATTAGAGTCCGGCTGCGTTACGCATTTAACAACGCCTCGAATCAGTAAATAATAATGATTTGAGGAATGTTTTTAATAGAAACATTTGAGTATTGTTTCAGCGCTAAATTTAACATTTTAAATGTTAGTTTGGTGCATTAAAAAAACTTTAAAATAAATAAATAAGTGACGCTTAGCCTGGCGGGGTGGCACACAAAGCCTGGCGGCCCGCCAGACTAAAATAGCGCTGGGGGAAACCCTGCCCTGGAGACCACGGAAGGACACAAGGTAGAGCAACAAGCTCTAGTCTGTACCACAACAAAGTCCCCTTATCTTAATCTGGCTCCCCCATGTTGGCCTTGAAGGCTGAAGATCTCAAGACTTTCCTGCAGGATATTATGCAGACAGGTGCTCTTCCACTCCCTCCCCTGCTCTTAACATGAGCCTGTGAACTCCCTGGATGGGCTCACCTGGAGGTTGTATCTCATTTTAAACGCCAGACACTGAGACTGGAGACCACGGAAGGACACAAGGTAGAGCAACAAGCTCTAGTCTGTACCACAACAAAGTCCCCTTATCTTAATCTGGCTCCCCCATGTTGGCCTTGAAGGCTGAAGATCTCAAGACTTCCCTGCAGGATATTATGCAGACAGGTGCTCTTCCACTCCCTCCCCTGCTCTTAACATGAGCCTGTGAACTCCCTGGATCGGCTCACCTGGAGGTTGTATCTCATTTTAAACGCCAGACACTGACACTGAACTGGGAGATAGTTTATGGTCTCACTTACTACTGACGAACACACATGCACCCCCTCACCCTCCATGGTTTCAACGCTCTACCCTCTCCCTTTCTCTGAACCCTCCCCCCATGTGCTTTTATAACTTTTGTTTTAGTGAAGCCCCCACATCACCCTTTACTTTTGATGTTGGTTTTAGTTGACTGGTCACAATTTGCATTCTGTTTACTTTATCTGTGATTACAAGTGGACTGCTTCCAAATTGTATCCCTTTGTATCTTACCTGCTATTATAGTTTTATTGCCACCCCCCCCCCCCCATTGTACTCGTTTTACTGTTTGTTTTTCATCAATGTATTAGTTTTATTGTGTTTTTTTGTGAATCACTTTGTGATTTTATCTGTGAAAAGTGCTACATAAAAAATTTCTTCTTCTAAACTAAACCCTTCAGTAGACAGGATGAGGATTTTTAGGGAGGTTGGACCTGGCAATGTTAGCTTGAGACCCAAAAATAAAAATATTATTTAATTTTACTTACGGTTGGACTTGATTTAGATATATTTTAATAGATATTGCATCTAATAAAGTTTGTGTGCCATTTTGTGGTACACACACAGAGTAATGTAATGTACTCCAAAACAAAAAGACATTTCCACAGGATCCATCAGAAGCTATCCTTCACTCTTTGTTTTTTGTTGATATTTTATAAGTCAAAGTAATCTGTTCTATTTGGGACTTTTTGTTCCAGCAAATTAACAAAAAACAGTTTGTGTGGAATTCCTCACTCACAATCACCTTTCTGTGAGTAAACAGGATTGTAGAGAAACGTGTAAACTGTTTATCTGAGTGTGCACATAAGAAAATGGGCTGCAGGAAACCTCTCCACTATGACAGGAAGAGGCCAAAGGAAAGCAGCCTCTCATGTATATAACAGCACTAAAACCTCCCCCCATCTTCTTTGGCCCACTCAGTTCATTTACATTTACATTACTCCCAGCCAGAGTTGATTTGGTGGGGAGTGATAGATGGATAGCTTGTGATGCCTTTTATACAAATGGGCTCAGGAGGGCTGAGAGTGCTGGTGTTCTGTGCTAGGTTGCAAGTGCATTCTCATATAATATTGTTTGCTCATTAGCAGTTAAGTAGCTAGATGTTTTTGTTTGCTGGACATGAGAATTCAATATCTGAATTAAACTAGTTGGTTAGCCCAGGATGAGACACCAGAATAATAGAAGCACGGCCTTGAAATGACTTCTGTTGTTTTATGATTGCTGCCTAAAGGGGAAATGTGAGAGGTAATGTTTTTGCCTCTGTGTGTCTTCATTAACTTGTAACATTAACATGAATCACTGGACAAGTTCTACTGAACTAATTATTGGGTATGCAACTCTGCCTCTGACTTTAGCCATCACAAACATGGGTATAAGTCGGTCAGATTTACAAATATTGAGCTAGAATTTATGTTTCAGTAGCCAAGAAATATTCACAACACATAACCTAAGCACACACAGATGGAGAATAAATTAACTTTATCATTTCTAAACAAGTTTTAAAACTCTGACAGTAAAGATGACGAGAATGTTGTCATGTATGTATGTATTCATTCATTTATTCATTCATTGTGTTTCATAACACAACAATGATTCATACCAATAAAATCAAAGAACATTTCTACTTGTACACAGCATGTTAGGATAGATGAGAGTGTGACCCCTAACTAACGCCCAGAGCCCCAACAATCACCCTGCTGTTTATTTTAGTTTTTCTACTTGAAAAATTTTATTTGCTTTTACAAAAAGAAATTCAGTCAGTTTGAAGTCCGATCTCTTAGTTGTTTGTACACAATGAAAGAAGCAAGAGGCTTGTATAATAAAGGTATTTCTGTTGGGTCACCCTCATGTGGAGGATAACTGTAGGAAACTAACACGTGGCTTTAGCACCGTACCTGTGAAACAGACTGAGTTCTAGTCACTCTTGTGTTTGCTTCTTTTTAGCAGGAGTGGAAGGATGGTCAAAGGAAGCCATGTTTGATGAAAAAGAAAAGCTATTTTATGTTCATACTATCACTTTTTTTCTTTCATTTTACACAAACAGGAGTTGTTTTTTTACCTTCTTATTTCGCTGACGTTTCGATCGCAGCTGCGATCATCCTCAGAGCTACATCGCCATCTTGGCGACGTCACTTCCTTCTCCGTTTATCTGCGGGCAGCAGAGGACGGTGTCGCCCTCTGCTGCCCGCGCCCTCCTTGCCGATGACACTGTCCCATGCGTGATCCAGTGTATAAACCCCTTCATCTCTGTTCATGGTTGCGTGTCCACGTCTCCTTATTTCAATCGCTTCCTTGATCCATCTTTTGTATTTTTGTTGTTCTGTGTTTATGATCCTTGTTTTGTCCCAGTCCATTATATGATTTTCTCTTGTGCAGAGATCTGTTACGGCTGATTTTTTTAGTGTACTTTCTGCTTCCTGTTTTGCTACTCTTGTGTGTCTTTTTCTCGTCTCCTTCTCACACTCCTTTCTGTGTTCTATTGTTCGTGTGTTGAGTTGGCGTCCAGTCTCTCCTATGTATGTTTTGTTGCATAATTTGCATGGAATTTCGTATATGACTCCACATTTATTTCCTGTTGGTATCTTGTCTTTTGGGTGTACTAGTCTTTTTCTAACCGTTGTGTATGGTTTTGTTGGTGTGTTAATGTTATGTTTTTTCATCGTTGCTGTTATTTTTTCTGTTATGCCTTTGATGTATGGAAGGGTTATCACTGGTTTTGGTTCTTGTTTTTCTGGATTTTTTATTCTTTGTTTCGGTTGTTCTTGTCTTTCTGTTGTTATTTGTTGTTTACCTTTGTTTATTGCCCATGTCGGGTATCCGCAGGTTTTTAATGCGTTTTGTATATGTTTGTCCTCTTGTTTTTGGTCTCGTTCTTCTGTTATGATGTTTGCTCGATGGTATAACGTTCTGATCACTGACATTTTATGTATGGTGGGGTGTTCTGATGTCCATAATAAGTATTGGTCTGTGTGTGTTGGTTTCCTGTATGTGTTTATGTTCAGGGTTCCGTCTTCTTGTCTGCTTATTTTCATGTCCATGAATGTTATGCTGCCTTCAATTTCTTCCTCATATGTAAATTTTATGTTGTTTGTGTCGTCTATATTGTTTAGATGTTCTGTTAGTGTCTCCGTTTGTCCTTTTGGTATAATTTCTAGTATGTCATCTACGTAGCGTTTCCATAATTTAATTTGGCAGTTTGGGGGAGTAGTGGCTATGGCTTTTTGTTCTAGATCCTCCATGAAAAACTCACAAAGGGTGGCTGACAACGGGTTACCCATGGCGAAGCCTTCCAGTTGTTTGTATATTGTTCCGTCGTATGTAAAGTATGTGGAGTTTGCTACCAGTGTTATCAGTTGTGCTATGTCGTCTGTTGTGAGGTTTGTTCTTTTGTGTAAGGATTTATCTTGTTTGATTCTATGTTTTACTATGTCGATGGTCTTTTGTGTTGGTGTTTTTGTAAACAGGGATGTGACGTCATGTGAAATTAGTATATCGTTGTCTTCTATTGTAGTCTTTTTTAGTTCTTTTGCTAGTTCTGTGCTGTTCTTACAATGTTGATCTGTGTTACCTAATAGCGGGCTAATGATTCTACTGATTTCTTTTGCCATGTTATATGTCGGTGTACCTATGCTGTCTACTATTGGTCTGAGTGGGATGTTCTGTTTGTGTATTTTTGGTGTTCCATATATTCTTGGGATTATGTTTGCTGTTGGAATCCAGTGTTTGTACATTTTTTCTGTTATTTTTCCTTTTTCTTGTAGTGGTTTCAGTAATTTTTTCATGTTTTTCTTAATGTCCTCTGTTGGATCTTTTTTTAGTATTTTATATGTATTTTTGTCTTCCAGCATCTGTTCCATCTGTTGTTTGTATTTTGGTTTGTCCATTATTACTGTGGTTCTTCCTTTATCTGCCGGTAGAATAATGATGTGTTCATTTTTGGATAGTGCTGTCATGGCTATTCTTTCTTCTTTTTTAACGTTACTGTGTTGTATCTTGCTGTTCTTTAATATCCCAACTACATTATTTCTGAGTTCTGCTTTCTTTCCTTCATCTGTGATCTGTTGGAATGCTATTTCTGTTGCTACAACGAATTCATCGTATGGTATGTTTCTCGGTGTTATTGCAAAGTTTAAACCTCTTTTTAATATGTTTTCTTCTGCTTCTGTTAGTTTGTATTGTGAAAGGTTACATACCCATGCGTTTTGTGTGGCGTTATCTTGTTTTTCTTTTTTTCTTTTCTTGTTGATGAGTTTGGTTAACTTCTTTATATGTCTTTCCTTAACTTTCATAAACTCTTTTTCTTGCTGTTCCATCATGTGTTCTTTTACTTGTTCTTCCGTTCTTTTATCTAATTTGTAATTTCTTTTTAGGTCCAAATATCTTCTTTCCAGTTCGTCTTCTACTTGTTTCTGTTTGGTGGTGACGTTTCTTATCCTTTCCTTGAGTAGTGCTTTCTGTGCTCTTTCCATTATGTGTTGTGCTGTCCTAGTTCGGATCGGTGTTTTCAGCTGTAGGCTTGTTGGAATGATGTTTTCGTCCCGGCATCTCAAGTTGAAGCGGAGGTGGTTTCTTAGACGTGCTCGTTTTCGATGTAAACTTTCCAAACGGCGGAAGTCCTTTTTTCCTTGTTGTCCGTAGTCATCATATCATATAATGGACTGGGACAAAACAAGGATCATAAACACAGAACAACAAAAATACAAAAGATGGATCAAGGAAGCGATTGAAATAAGGAGACGTGGACACGCAACCATGAACAGAGATGAAGGGGTTTATACACTGGATCACGCATGGGACAGTGTCATCGGCAAGGAGGGCGCGGGCAGCAGAGGGCGACACCGTCCTCTGCTGCCCGCAGATAAACGGAGAAGGAAGTGACGTCGCCAAGATGGCGATGTAGCTCTGAGGATGATCGCAGCTGCGATCGAAACGTCAGCGAAATAAGAAGGTAAAAAAACAACTCCTGTTTGTGTAAAAAGAAAGAAAAAAAGTGATAGTATTTAGAAAAAAACACAGAATGAACGCTCAAAAGAAGGATATTTTATGTTCATTATTTAAAAAATAGGAAAAAATAACTCTCAGCTACCCTATTATACTTCTGTTCTAGTAACTCAGTCACAGTTGGGGTGACGGTGTCTCAGGGGTTAGGAGTTCACCTTGTAACCAGTGGGTTGCAGGTTCAAACCCAGGCTCTGCCTGTGTCGGTCATTGTGTCAGTGGCGGCTCGTCCATAGGGGGCACTAGGGCGCCGCCCCACCAGTCTCACAGGAAAAGGAAGAAGAAGTTGGGAATACCAAAATATATTTTAAAAAACGTAAAATCTAAACTAAACGATCTATACACCATATGGACTGTAAGTGCTGTATGTAATCTGCATTTAATTGTAGTTTAATAATGTTCATACTTTTAACACGGCCGAATCGTTGACATAATTCCTTTCACGTGTCCACAGCGGCGGAGGAAGGCGAGGCGACAGAATGATCGCCCAAGCCTGAGTGAAGCAGCCAGCCATTTACTGACAAGTAATTCAAACGTATAGCAACGGGAATTCATCATCATCGATTCGGAAGCCCGAAGGGTGATAGAGCTACCGCCCAAGGCTGGTGTTGTGTGCGGCGAGATCAGCGCCTTTCAGATACAGAGTTCAGACACTCCCATAGGCTTCAAGTAACGTCGGCCATAGTTGATTCTCTGCGTTTTGGAGTGTTTTTCCTCCGGTAAGTTAATGAAATTACAACATGTTGGCATTGTGAAGCGTTAGCTGACTGCCTCGAACCAAAATAAGTCAATAAAGATTTTTAACGTATCAGTTTTAGTTAATTAATTGTGTTAACCGGCTAACTGCAGCTAGCTAGCTAGTTAGCGGACGGTCATTGTGTGTTTAAACGGGCCGATTTAGCTTCTTCACTTATTCAGCGCAGTTATAAATATCTGTTTAGAGTTTTGTAAATTATTTGGAGATTTCTGAGTTTAAAATGAATTCTAATGAGACACAATAATGTTCGTGTGTAAAGAGGAGTTACTAAACTTTCTCAACTAGAGAGAAGCTGTTTTTATTCTGAGACTGCCATGTGAGTTATAGATCAGACAGCAGCATCATTTGGGATATCAGTAGCTGTAGAACAGTAACTAATCAGTTACAGGTCACACTGCTGCCACTGCATTTATGTCATAACATGTCTGTGTAACTGAAAAATTTTGTAACTAACTTTTGCTGCCTCTTGGCCAGGACTCCCTTGAAAATGAGGTTTTTAATCTCAATGGGACCTTCCTGGTTAAATAAAGAATAAATAAAAAAATAAATAAAAAATGTCCATCAATTTAATGTTTTCAGAGGGACTGATCATGAGTGGTGAGCTGAGCCATGAGCAGGTTGGTGGAACCCGCCGGTCCAGTCTTTACCATTGACTTAAAACGGGCTAACTGGCGCATGCGCGCTGGATCCCCAACGACAAGGAATAGGAGAGCTTTTGGGCGCATATGGTTGCGATCGTAAGCAAACGGGGGGGAGTCTGTTCAGATCAGGAGGAGGATGCTGATTGGTCAGCTCACCCAGCCCAGACAGAACCGGAAATTTCTCCACAGGCTAGATCACCGTCCTTTGTTGTTGTGGAGCTGCTGCTAACGTTGACTATGGAGAAAACTAGTAGTTTCATCTTTTTATCATTGGATTCTACGAACCAAGTGGATTTTTTTTACTATAAGATGGATTATTTTGACCAGCAAGGTATGACAGAATTTAGCTTTTGACTTCATGAAAATAGCTTTGTTTTGCTTTTCATTTAGCAGTCATTGGGTGGTGTTGAGGTAGAAAACGTGGATTCTATCGTTTAAAAGAGCCTCTTCCTGTTTAGTGTGTGAGGTTTGCATATATTGGTGAATATGAAGCATGTTTTTGGAACAACTTTGTAGCTAAGTGCTCCTGGACCGGTCCGTAGATTTCAAATTGTGTGACGCATAAGAATGGTAATTTGGCGTTCCCTAGTGGTGATATGTGCTGCTTATTTTACGTTACACATCATGACATGAAGACTGCAGCTTTCTAAAAGACTTGCTTCTCTCTCTAGAACATCCACCACATCTAGGAGCTCCATGAAAGCAGCAGCAGACACCTGGTTCAGCTGAAAGTGTTGACTTTGGTGGGTTCTGATGTCAGAGAGAGGGATCCTCATGTCCTGAAGAAGTCTGGAGCCTGTAGAGCTCACTAAAGCAGATGTTCTTCTTTGGGGGCTCGTGCATTTGAAAGTAAAACGTGTCGATCCCTGACTGAAAATGTTTATGCAGATTAAACCTATTGCACACAGTTTACTGTGTGACCGATGGCTTTTAATAAATAAATGTATGACAACTGGCAAACCAAAGAAGCCCAGTTGCCTTCATTCAAACCCAACTTGGATTAAAAAAAAGAATAAAAAAATTCGCCCCACCCCAAAAAAAAAAAATCACCAGCCGCCACTGCATTGTGTCCTTGGGCAAGACCCTCCTAACCTGCTGGTGGTGGTTGGAGGGACAGGTGGTGAAGATTGTGTGGCAGCCTCACCTCTGTCAGTGCGCCCCAGGGCAGCTGTGGCTACACTGTAGCTCATCACCACCAGCGTGTGATTGTGTGTGTGAATAGATGAATGATGCACTGTAGTGTAAAGAGCTTTGGAGTCCTCTGACTTAAAAAAATGTGTGTTCAACTGCAGGTCCTTGACTTATGTTAATGCTGGTTAAAATCAGTTGGCATTTTCAATCAGGCATAAACTGTATGTTATGCTTTCCATTCCTCACATTTAAAAAAGAAGAAATGCACACATGATGCTGAGGAATCAAAGCCTAGAAATCTAGACCAACCGTAGCAGAAGCAAAAGATTTAGCTCTGGATGCCGGTCTAGCCACGCTCCATTGTAGCCTCAGCAGGTCTACCATGGGCCTGAGCAGGTGTGTGTCTAGTCAATCACAGCACTATACGGGTGGGATTAACTTCAGAGCTGCGATGGAGAAAACAAAATTTGTCATTTGTGGATGTATTTACTTCTTAAAAAAACAACATAGGTTCTGCCCCACGACTGGATTGTTTCAGTGGCTCATGGCCAGATTATATATTTACATTTCTAAAATGGCTTGCCATGCTAGAATAATCCGTTATTACAGAATAAAATCACAAATGGACCCAGAAATGTTGCAGTCTTGCTTTAGCCAACTTGTTTTTTCCACACACAAAAGAAGCATGCTGTTTGTTACCCTGCAGCTTCAAGACTTCTTTTTAGTAAACAAACACTTGTATAAGTCCAGCTTTGCTTCAGCTGAGGTATGAGGCACTGAGAACAAAGCCCAAAAAACACTCAGCAGTTGAACGCTTTCAGGGTTACATGTACAACCGCGAAGGTTTTTCATTTTTATAGTTACTATTTTCTTTTTGAGTTTTTTATTTCGGCACATGAAAACGTTTCATTTCTAGTCTGAAGCTGGTTTAGCATCACTTCACTCCTGGAGAGATGAACACATCAGAGTCCCGAGCTGTCAACACTCCATCCGCCACTTGTCAGGACTGACTGATGTCTGTAGCCAGCCTTCACTGCTTGTCTTTGTTCTCTCTGTTTCACAAATCACACACACCAGCTGCTGCACGCACGCGAGCACACACACACACACACACACACACACACACACACACACACGGACATTTGGGGAGTCACATTCCTGGCTTGGAGCCCCGGGAGAAGGAAGATGGACAGGCAGGAGCTGTCAGTGAGGACACAAGGACAGGAAGTCAGCTTCTCACTTCAGATAATGAAGCACATGTGAAGCATCAACTCGGCTCCAATTAGATTGAATGATAATTATCTCAGCACCAGTCACTTGGCCTAATCAGGGTGTTGAAGTGCCGGTCGAGCGGGGAAGCAGAATGAAATGTTTTAAGTCTCTGAGGAGTTTCAGCTACATCTGCACCTCTTGGGGTGGGATTGGGTTCTGTCAGGTAACGTCAGCTTGTTAGAGTAGAAGTAAGTTTGCCAAAATCTAACGGTTGATGTTTGAAACATTTCCTGAAATTTCCAGGAGATCAAATTCAGTGTTTGTGAAAACACGTCGGCCAGTCGGACATTACCGACATGTTTTAATAATGTCAGACGAAAAACTATAAATTGTCGGACATTATGACCGACGTGCCTCTTCTCTGAAAACACACTCCGTGACACAGACATGTTTTTCACTAATCCATCAGAGATGGTCTCTGGTCTCTGCAGCAGCTGCCTGCAGGAGCACTTCTTCCAAGTATTTTAACTGATCAGCGCACCAGAAGCTTTAAGCAGCTGTATTACAAACGCGAGGCAACGTAAGATAATTTCTTCTTATTGTGATATTTGTGCTGAACTAAAGACAGAATGAGTTTTTGTCCTTAGCAGCAGTTTATTAGAGTAGTTTAAACGTGTCCTGGAATGCAATTAATCAACAATCTAAAACAGCTTTGAGCCTCCAAAAAGCATAAGAACATTTTTTTGGCTTTCATCTGTCCCAGGAGCCCTGATACAGGCCATTCTAAACCCCCTTACTCAGGCCTTCAGTGAAAAGAGCTGTTGACCCCTCCCACTCGGCCAGGACATGCTGATTGGTTGGTTTCCCCAGAAGGCCTCAGACACATGCAGGTTTGAGGAGGCGTGGCTCCCCCTTATGACGTGTTAAGGAAGGCTTTCTCAGAACAGGAGGTTTTCTCTCGCCTTTTTCAGCTTTCTAAATTACATAAAAAGTAGGTCAAACACGGCTTTGACTTTTTGGTATGCTACTGTTGACCCCCCAAGCTGTCTTATTCAACAACAACAAGGAACATGTTGGTTTACATTCTAGGTCCCCTTTAAATCTTTCATCAATTTGTATTTTTGTAGTTCTTCTCTTTCCGGATGTGGTCAAAGCTTACTACGAGTCTAATGCATTCATGGGGAAACCATTATGATGTTAACATGTTTTATTCTCACATAAGAAACCAGCAAATTTTCCAAACTCTTTCTGAATCAGAGTTGAAGGAAACCGCAGATGAAGGAAAAGGAGTGACTGGGAGGTTTGATGCCATCACGTCTGCAGCATCATCATCTCTCACATCTGGTCTCTTTAGGCAGCTACTAGGCCTCCAGCTCTTCACCTGGGCTCACCAATCACAGCTTGGTGTCAGAACTGAAAACAGGAAACCGTGGTTTTTGCCTTTAGAAATTTTAATTAACCGCAATTCTTGATCGATTAATTTTTTCTTTATAAAAGCCCCACCCTCGGTTCTGTTATTTATTTCCGTGAGTTCCTCGTTTTAAAATTTAACTTGACATCAAGGCTGTGTCGATGCACTCTAACCCTAACCCCAACATGCAGTCCAACCCTTGATCACATTAAATGGTCAAGCTAGAATTTAAAGAGACACACAACTTTTTCTTGACACGGTCTGAGTTAAACCCTCTCAGAAACGTTCAGGAGACAGAGCTTCAGCTGAGCTGTGTGAATGACTTCTGCTTCTCCCTTTTAAACGTCACCTCTGTCACCAGGCTAGTGTTTGTTACGTTGAGTAAACCCTTTAACACTGAACCCACAACATTATTAATAGATACGTCACTTCTGCAGCGTGACACTCTAGATCTTTGTGGTCTACGGCAGCTATAATGTTAGGTTTGACATTTTGGACTCACTTTTATTCATTCATTCATCTTCTGCTGTTTTGGAAATAGTCGAGCTTGGATCATTCTCATGATTCAGAGAATTTATTGAGTTATTTGAAGCTTTGTTTGGATTAAATTTGTGTATTATTTGTAGATAATGAGAACATATGACGTACATGTTTGTATACAATGATGACATTGTTATTTAAATACAGTGCAGCAAATGAGGCGCTGACCTGCGCGTCTCTTTAAACCACAACAGTGTTATATTTTTCACTAAAGCAGCTGTGTGTGAAGGAGAGTTTGAGTCTGAGGTTCAGCCCAGCGCTTACCGGCTCTCCTGCACAGACGTCACTCTGCACAGAGACACCATTAACCTCTGCTTCAGTGGGATTAATGTGATCTCACTTCTGGCCCTGATCTCTCTGACTCTCTGCAGCTCTTCCACTCGCCCCTCTTTCTTCATGCTATCTGTAATCTGATTGTGAGAAGATACAGCATGTTACAGATGTTTCTATCCGCCACAAAAAGCTTCTTTATAACCTGTCAGCTGCACTGAAGGGTCTAATCTGTCTTTCCTGCAAACTATACACTTTACATATTTATGTACCAGATGAGAAAAAAAGAGAAGACTGTAAATCAGGTCACAGAATTCATGAGTCACTAGAAGTGCACCCAGAGGAAATTAAACCAACACTAAATAAGTTTCTCACTTCTCCCTCCTGCTGGTTGAAAGTGGAATTACAACTGTCCTCAACAACCCTGCTGCAGCCTGCTGTAGCTAACGCTAACAACGAGCTAACGCTAACATGAGCCAACTGATAAACCACAAAGTAAAAGGATCCACACTGTTTGACAAAAAATATTATTACTTCCAAGTCCAGTAGCAACAAAGCCAGGTCACCATCAGTCTGTGATTTTGTAGCCTCCTTTAGCTCCCTCAAACTAGCGTAGGCTGATGTTCACTCTGGTTTTAGCTCTTTGCTTCTCCTCCAAAGACATTATTCCCTTACTTTCAATTCAATTCAGTTTATTTATATAGCGCCAAATCACGACAAGAGTCGTCTCAAGGCACTTCACAAAGTAAACATTTCAATACAGTTCAGTTCATAAGCCAATCAGTAAAAAAGTTTCCTATATAAGGGACCCAGCAGATTGCATCAAGACACTGACTAGTGTCATTGTGTTGGTACAATCCTCATACTAAGCAAGCATGTAGCGACAGTGGGAAGGAAAACTCCCTTTTAACAGGAAGAAACCTCCAGAGGATCCTGGCTCAGTACTTTTACTTCCAGGCTCCACCATGATGCATACAGAAAAGCAAAACTTGTCTTCTTCTTCTTGTGCTTTTTATTAACAATCTGACAACGGAAAAGCTAATTGCTAGCCTTTATATTAGCTACTGGCACAGTAAACAGCTATTGCCTATAAAGCAGGTAGAGACCTCACACTAGTGTTCCTACCAGAACCACAAAACTGTTGAATGTGGTTTCTGGTCAGCAGAGTTCTGTCCAATGTGAAGTTGCTCAAGATTCTGCCTCAAGAATCACAGAAACCAGTGCTAAAATGCTTTAGTGTTGGTAAATATGTGCATGGATATTCACAGAAGGGTAAAACATATTTTAACTTAAATAAAATTAAAAGATTAGGCAAGATAAGAAGAGACTAAAGAAAGATGTCATAAATTTCCTATGTCTTCATTTTTGACCTCAAATGACATTAATATATTATTTTTGTGTGAAAAATATAATATTTTATGTAAAACCCCTGTGTTTAAGAGAGATTTCAAGTCAACTCAAAGAAAAACTTGACATTTTGAATTGACCTACCCCTGTTGCATAGAGTAATTTCTGCCTTAAATCAGTTAAATGATCAGCTATGTCCAAATATAAAAAAGTATTGGCAGGGTGCCAAATTTTCAAACTGAAATCATCTTTTGAGTCATGTAACAGTTGTTTTGATCAAATGTAGAAAAAAAAGTGACGCCTGTTATTACATGATGTCAAAATATCTCACAAGGTTGGTTAGCACTCAGCTCTAACTCTCAGCTACTAACGCATCAACATTTAGCTCATATTCTCTCACCTTCAGATGTTCATTAGGCAAAGAGGCTGACAGATCAGTTTGCAGCTGTTGTGTCCATCTTGAATCAGATTGATGCCAAAAGGTAATCAGCTGATGAACATCTAATGATGACTTCCTGTGAGTTTCATTACAATCCCTCCAGTGGTTCATGAGATATTTTGCATCAGGTCAAACAAAGAGCACTCAAACCAAAGACTTCTACTGTACGATAGGATCTATCAGACTGATGTGTTTAACCAACTTTCTGACTCTATATATGTAATTTCTGCTCTTATTACAAATACACTGTTGGTGATTCTCAGCTATGCATGCGTTTTGAAAACATCAGAGATTTTGTCTTGGTTGTAGTCTCATACGCCTTGATTGGTGTGGTTTGCAGTAATGGCTTTAATTGTCCTCCATCCTGACACAAACAAGCAAATTGGATGAGGCAATCCTGCTATTAAAAGAATGCGGAGCAGCATTTACATGTAATGATCGGTTTTCTACAGTCAGCCATTATGATGCTCATTTAGTTTTATTTGTATCCATAGGAGAAAAATGTACATGTTTTTCCATGATGCTCATTTTCTACTGCATTTGTGCAGTGAGGTCAATGAGCATCACGGCGTGCAGCATGTTTGTTAATCACATACATGTAAACATAATGTGTAGGAGCAACAATATGGAGCACATTAGATGGTCAAGCAGAATAACAAAGTTTCACATCAGCTTCTCCATCCATGCAGCAGGCACAGTCATTAGCTCCTTGGTATCAGATAAACAACATCCTGTTACGCTGAGGTATGTTGACATCTGCAGGAAAAAAGCTTTTCAACCCAGTAAACAGCAGCACCACTTTTTCTCCCTTGCTCTCGCTCTTTTTTTAGAAATGACAAATTTGCGTCTTAGCATCACCATGACAATGTTCACAGATGTGATATCCCCAGAGACTTTGGTTGCAATCCCAAACAGGAATTTTGTGAAATTTGATCACAAACCGGAACAAAAAGGTGAAATTTGAGCCTCATTATGGAGACTCGGTAGTTGTGTCATGATTCTTTCACATTCACAGAAACTAAACTGAAACGGCTCCAAAAGGGTTCCAGATGCCTGCTACGACTTTGGGCCCAGAAAGGTTTTGTCCACATCTCACACCCTTGCAGCTCACACGATGAAAACTTTTTTTTTTTAAGTTTTTGGAAGATTCTCTCATAAATGTCATTTGCAACTGTTGTCAACCCATTGTAACCCAGTGAGATACTGGTTTGAGCATTAAAAACTTCAGTAAAAAAAGAAACCAAAGTGAAGCTCCATCCAGCAGCAGTTCTCTATCATATTTCAGAATTTTTTAAAGCAAACAAACTCCAGAAATTGTGCTATGTATTTTGGTTTTGGTGCCACCCAGAGAATATCAGGGCCCCTCTTTCTGCACCTTTAAAATCTTTCCAGAGACATCCCTGTTGATGGGTCATTTGTCAGAAAATCAAGTAAACACTGCGACCCTGATTGGGGAAAACCTTCAGTCAGAATATGAAAAACATCTCATTCCATGTATGGTTGTATCATCCAGCTTTCACCTCGTCTGTTATTCATGCCTTCTCTCTTTAAGACCAAATGCCATCTTGCTGGTTGGAACTTACTCTCACTCTCATTAGAGCACCAGATCCCCTCTGGCAACCAACATCCAAACACACATTAACCTTTACAGAGATGCTATTTTTTCTTTCTCTCACGATTTCTCATTCTCCTCATGCTCTCCTCTTTTCTCTGGTTGAGACTTTAATTTGCTGGATCGCTCTCTTTCCAATCACTCCCTCTGCTTCTTATGTAGCACAAGCTTATATCATTTTGAGGATTTTGTGTAACAGCTGCACTGACGTAGGGTTTGCATGCTGGACCCCATCCAGCGGTGAAACTGTATGGCAAACGTCACCATAGTCACTGCGTTCTGATGCAGTTTGTGTGTAAAATAAACCAGACACCGTTACAGAGATGTGATGTTTCTTTGAAGGTGCCTGTTCATTAATCTTTATACTTTGTCATAATTTTTATTTTGCATCTCTTCCTGCAACTTTAGACAAATTCAAACAACAAAATGCATCAGAAGCTCATTCAGCAAAGTGCAGGAGGACTTTTTTAATCAGCACATTAGATAATCTGGATGAAATCTGCAAAAATGCCTACAACTTTTGGCAAAATGTGCAAAAAAGCCCTGGCATATTTCAAGTTAAATGGCCTAGGTACACCTCACGTTAGAAATAATATTTTCACCTTTACAACTGAAAGTAAGGAGAATTAATCATGTGACATTTACTGTAAAAATCAAAGTAGAGAGAGAGAGAGAGAGTTGAATTTAATAATCATGCCGTTTTTTTACCTGATCCTTTCCTTCTGACAGTCTTAAGGAAGCATCGCCCAATGAACGTAACAACTCTTAAGATAATCTTATCAGATAATCCTAGCTTTGTGACGTGTTACGAGGGTCTGCTCGGAAAGACTTTGGGATCACTCCGCTCATAAATCTGGGCTTTCAAACGTGTTGGATTCCCTTAGTCTGATTAAAACTAACATCCTGTCTGTGTAATGAGATGTGTAGCCAACCACAAAGCAAAGTGATGAAGGAGCTCTGCACGCTTCTCCTCTGCTGTTTGTTTTTATTTAGAAGTTATGTTTTATCTCACAAACTTTCCCATCCTAGTGGGGAATGTCCTTGAGTGAAAGCGGTTTGTGTGTCTGCTCAGTTGCTGCACACCACCATAACTGGTATCTACCCGTGGTTCTTTATCACGTTTGTTGTCTCATGTCTTCAAAAACAAGCCAACAGTTTAAAAATCCTGCCGTGTGAACCGACCTTTAGACATCTTGGCTGAGCTTAGGTTGTAAAATCAAATCCTAAATAAGTTTGTGTGGTGAATGTATTCTAGTTTATTCTTAACGTTGCTTCCACTTGTTCTCCATCTGCATTTGTCTGGTTACTGACCTGAATGATGCTTTTGTTATTACAGACATCTGATGTGTGTGCTTGACTGCTGTATTGATGTACATTTTAGTTCTGCTGCTTTAATTGAAGTGAAACGTTCTTCAGTTGCTTCGATTCAGACTCTAAAGGTGTAAAAAAAATAAAAAATAGACTCCCCATACAGGTGTAGTCAAAGTGTGTGGAGGACACAAAAAGAGTTTCAGTTCCTGCTTTAATGTTCTGCCTTTGGGTTCTTTTGCACAAAGGTTCTTCCCCTGGTGGGAAAGCTACTGTTTAAAGCCCACGGCAAAATAAAACAAAGAACCCTGGTGAAATCATGATCCTGTGGCAGCCGGAGAGAGCGGCTCATTCAAGTAAACTCTTAGAAATGTAAAAGGCTTGCAAGAGAATTTAAATTTATACTTACCTTTCCATCATCCTGGTTCCATCATCCGACGTTTGAACAGGAAAATCTTATAAAAACAAATCCGTTATTTTAATAAAGCTGATTTACAACTAAAGTCATTTAAAGTCATACTTTGCAACTTTTTCATATTCTAAATCATGTTCTTGAGCCAGTTTGTGCTAAAATGACCCTTTACAGGGTTAATGAAATGTCACTCAGACCCCCACCGCCCTCTGTGGCCAGAATACCACACTTGCAACTTCAGAGTGGCGGTCCGGTCCCTGTTGGACTTAGTAAAGTGGAGCTGACATGCCTGGTGCTGCAGTCTGCTTCCAGCATGTTTTAGATCATGAACACAGCTGATGTGTTTGATGCAGTGATGAACCGCTCCTGTAGACTCTAATGAAGGCTGAGGAGACATTTCAGCAGTTAGATTAAGGTGTTAAAAAGACCAACGCACAGCGAGGAGATAAGTTTAACTTTTGCTTTCACTAACGAACACTAGGGGGTGCTAAAAACAAGCTAAAACTGCCTAGTGTTCCTTGTTTTTTATATAAAAAAGTAGTCAGGTCTATTTTAAATCCAAATTCATACAAACCCGTTCAGTCCAGTTCATTCCAACAACGGCATCAGACAGACGATGAGTTGTTTGTAAGGCAGGTTATCCAACCATCAGCTACAATAAAACGTTTATTTTCACAAAATAACATGAATACAATTAAAGTAAAACCATGAATGTTCATAGCTCTGAAGATTTTGAAAGGTTCTATCATGTTGATCTTTTTTCATACAAAATCACGAAACTAAAATCCTAAATTACTGTTGGGATTTATTAAAGCTACAATCCAAAGTCTTCCTCTTTCAGGAATTCTATAATGATTTTTTAGAAACCCACAAAAGTGATGGTCTTAACCTGATCTGTGACATAATGTAGGAAAATGTCATGTTTTTTTTTTTTGCTAAAGCAAAAGCTCATCATCTGGAGGAGGCCAAGGCTTCTCATCTCCGCTCCTGCTCTCTGATTGAACAGAACCAATTACCGTCCTGTCTCAACAAATCCATTTAAATCATGTCAGAAACAATTCGTCAAAAGACACACACTTGTCTAAAATACCACCATATTCAGCCTATTTAGAAGAGGAAATTGTCGACTTGCCTGAAGAAATTCTGAGTTAATTATAGGAACAGGTTGTTTGCATGCTAGTTAGAACTGTTCAGAGGGCTTGTGGAGGACTTTTGAAGTGATTTTCCTTTCAGTCTGTCTCACTAATATGGCTCTGCAACTTCCCGTCACTTTGAGCAGCTTTGCTTGTGGAGTTTCTGTCACTTAATGTTGTTTGTCAAATGCTTCAATCAGCTTCTCAGTCTCTGCAGCTTATTTACCTTCATCTGATCTTCTCACTCAATCTTCTAATCTACACCTTCTGACTCGTGCTTGGTGTCATCCATTATCTCATGACCTTTAGCTGTCCTCATGCTGGTTAGAGATTCCTGAACTGTGTAAAGAATTGTTTGCATGAATGAACATTCTAGAGATGTCCAGTGCCTGAGATTCTGGATGTCTTGTTTTCTGGTCTGGGTGGGCGGGGCTTATCTGTAAGCTCGTATACATTTGAGAAAAACAACTCTGAGAAAAAAATTCCCATTCTAGAATAGTGTAGAAATGTAATTAGATAAAGTTGTAGTTAGAATGCACCTCAGATGTACTTTTTAGGTGTCAGCTTGTTTTGTTTAGGTGTGGCCTTGCTGCTGCTGTATGTTCAAAGATCCATTTTCCTTTTTGCTCTAAGTTGATGTTTGATGCTTAAAAGTCCTATAGCTGTGTGCAGGTGAGTAAATGAGGAGAGATCAGCATGTTTCTAACCAGTGGGACAAAAACCGGAGAGAAAACCCACACATGCATGGGGACAACATGCCAACTCCACACAGGAAGGCCACAGTCTGGATTGAAAGCTGCAACCTTCTTATGTTGAGGCAGCAATGGTGCCACCATGCAGCTCTGATGCTTTTCTTGCGGAGTACAACATCTTACAACCTTTGGGAGGTGTATCGCTAGCTAGAATGCAAAAGTTCCAGGTTTTAGTGCTTGTTGACGGCTTTTGTTTTGTTTTTCTCTCTCTCTCTTGCTTGGGGAGATGGAGCGGTTTCACCAGCCTCTAATGACATGAAGTCCAGTAGACGAGCGTGTTTGTTCTCCCTCCCTCCACTCTCGGCTGCTCTTAGTGTGTCTGATTGCTCTGACCCCCACCTGGGCGTGGCAGGTTTCTTCCCCCATCCCATCGATAGGCAGTGAGACGACGAGAGGGGAGCTAACAAGTGATGGATAGCTGTTCCTCAGGCCTTCTCTTTTCCATTCCCTGACTGCTCGCTGGTCATTGCCTTTCCAGGGTGCGGCTTTGTGAGTAATGCCTTGAAACATGAGATGAATCTAAGCCACCTATTTTCTAATTATTTATTTTTTGCTGGGGGAGAGGGAAGGAGTCAGTGTAAAGCCTCAAACTGAACAACATCCTGATTTTCAGTGTGAATTCCCATCCAGTGCACCAAGAATCAGGAAGGAAAGCCCATGGAAACATTTTAAAATGCAAACTTTGTTATTTTAGATTTAAAACATCAAAATATGTCAGGGGAAACATTCTTAGAGAATCTTGTCTCCAAAAATCCCAACTGACAAACTCCCATAGAACCATAATAAAACAATCATCTGAAATCTAATAATTATAATCTGTGTATTCTTTTTTAAACAGACTGGGTCCAGAAACAGATTTCAGCAACGTAGACAATGAAAATTTCACTGATAACACAAAATGGGTGTGTTAGTCCATCAAAAGGGGTGTTTGGAAGGTGAGCAGGAACATTTCAAACATCTGTCATATTTTTCAAAAGTTCAAGTCCTAGAACGTTGTTAAGGAATAAAAACATGTATAATACTTGACTGAGTGTGATCAATTAGGATCGTCCAGTATCTCGAAGTCTGTGTTGTTAATGACGCAGTCCCCGAATTCACCAGTACATTTGACTTTAACATTTCTGGAGGCTTTGCAAAGCAATATTAGAGCCTCATTCTGCACTGCAGCCAAACAACATTCATATTATTATTATTTTGGGATAAAGAGAAAAAATAATTTACCTGACTCATCTTAACATAGTTGCAACAAAAGCTGGAAATTGGCCAGCTTTGAGCTTTTGAAGTGACTTTATTCTTCACCCTTTAGGACCTGCAGCTCACTCCAAAAAACAGGTTTTCTTTCTCTTTCTGTGACTTGAGTCGTACTTCCTTTGTGGTGCACGGCAACCACTGCCGTGTTAAAATGACAGCTTTGTAGCCATTCTAAACAATAGGATTGATAGCAAGTTTTACGTTTAAAGTTGTTGGTTAGAAACTTGACATCAAAGAGAGTCTTGTGGAGCTCTAATGGAGGACGTCACTTGTCTCATTATTTCCTGAAAAACGTTTTTCTCCTAAAGTCTACAGATTTGTGGTATTCTACCATCTACCTTGGTGATGTTGTGAATCCCCATCTGATGTGTAATGTAATGCGTGTTTAGCTGCAACTGATAAAAGAGGCATTTTGAAACATCTGTAAAAGTGATCAAAATCCCATTTAAACCACCTTGAAATGTGGTTTGTAAACAGTGTCCATGAATCATGTCTTTTTGCTGTTCAAGCTTCCAAAAATCAATAATACAATCTGCATATGCCAGAAACTGGATTTGAGCTGGCAGTCGGCGCACACAACACACCAGCACAAACACTCAGACACAACACAACCATCTGTTTGAGAGACTTTGCTGCGTTTGTTTGAGCTTGTTCACTCGCCAATCTACTTCTCTTTGTCAGCTTTCTGCAGCCCAAACAGGCCCTCTTCAGCTGAGCCCTCTTCAGCTCCACTCGTCTGCCTGTTCTCCTTGCCCCTCTTAACAAACCTTTCACTCATTTATTTATTCTTTTGCTCCTGCCGGCGGTCACTGCCAGCAGCAAACCACTTCCAAACCGCTCTAACCTGACCGGGAGCAGGGACAGATAACAAGGAGGAAACCACAAGTAGCACATGATGAAGGAAACAAGAGACATTTATTTTCACTAGGAGAGGTGCGAGGGATCAGACGTGAGGATTTCACACTCTGCCGCTTCACACAAACAGCTCTGCAGCACACTGATCAGATTTTTTATAAAGCATTTATACCAAGCATAAAAAACAACTTGATATAAATATCTCCCACTACTAAAAAGCAAAGGGGAGTGATCATGTTTTTGCCTGTTTCCGTGCTTTTCTTTAGAGAAATATTTCACTAATGATTGGGTGGATTGTAACGAAACATTCAGAAAGTTATCAATAAATTGACATCAACAACTTTTTAACTTTTAATTCCAACCCAGTTCAAGACGTCTGACACAGCTAACTAACCTGAGCCTACACATTTATGGTGTGCTAGCAGCTGAGAGTCAGTCTAGCTAATGATGTGAGAGCTAACAGATCGGTTTGGTTGATTTGTTTCTGTATATTTCATACCTGCCTCCGTGTCCTTGGGAACTTCCTGTAATATTCTGCTTTCATCACAGATGTCTAACAGATCATTCATGCTGCTTCCATACTGATCACCAAAGTAGCTCCCAAGGACTTGCTCTCATCATCTGAATTATGCATATCTTATATAACCAGGTGTATTAGCACATCCCGTTAGCTGCAGCTCCTGCGCCTCTCCTGCTAGTAATTCATTTTAGTAAAACCATCTCAGATGTCGGATCAGATTCTGATCTGCTCCATCTAACTTGATCATCAGCATGGACTCATTACTGGCAATATTAAGTCCTGTCATCGATGCTGCTAATGCCTGTGAATGACGTTTTCATACACCAGCGTGTGCATTCACTTAGAGTTTTCTCTTTTGTTTGGGGGGGGGGCTGTCATACACGGGTGCAGATGCATACATCTGTTTAGCATCTGGGACAGCAGCCCCTGCAGGAACAGTCGAATCGGCAATAAGAGGCTTAACATGACCGGCCACTTGCCTCGGCCGAGCCTGGCCCGTTCCAGCTTAGTGGATGTCCCTCAGTGGAGCACATCTGTTCTTTTTCCCTCCCCTCACCCACGTACATCTGTGCTGTGCTCCTTCAGGGACACACACACACACACACGCACGCACGCACACACACACACGTCCCATTAGCAAATCCAACACACTGCGATAGTAAAGTTAAGTAAGGATGCTGAATTCTGTGCATCTTTAGAGAAATACTTCACTAATGATTGGGTGGATTGTAACACAACATTCAGAAAGTCATCAATAAATTGACATCAACAACTTTTCACCTTTTTAATCCAACCCAGTTCAAGATGTCTGACACAGCTAACTAGCCTTAGCCTACACATTTATGGTGTGCTAGCAGCTGAGAGTCACTCAAACTAAGAATTGTTTTTTCAATATACCGATATTGCTGACTCTTAATTTTCGATACCGTTATAAACCCATACCGATATATGCTGTGTGCCCCTCTCATAAAAAGAGAAAAACTGAAACATCACATATCTTCTATCATGCATGCTTCAGTTTTAAAAATGACTTCAGTTTAAGCTAGTAACAGGAAAAGTGCCATATTTATTTAGTCTCCAACAGCAGCTGAATCGCAGCCTCCCCAAGTCTCACGCTAAGATGTGTGTATTATTAATGTATTTTATATTTTTCTGTATATTGCAGTTATGGTGGTAAAATATTTATAAAGATCTTCAGATAAGAAAAGCCTTGGGTGAAGATTGTTTTTGTTTTAGTCGTTTGTCACTACGAAGGGTAAATTTCTACTTCACAAGTTGTGTCAAATAAACTAAAATGTCTCAAAAACCTTTCCTCAGATCTGTCATATTATGGCATTTTGAGAGAGGGGGGAAGTAGCTGAAGAGTTTGATGTGTGTGTATGGCATGTAAAAGTTGTGTCATTTGTAACGATAAAGTCTATTCTATTCTAAAAGACTGAAATCCGATACTGATATTTTCCGATATTAAGTGTTAATGATGATATCGGCTGATATTAGTGACAGACGGACAATATCGAACATCCTTAGTGTTAAGCTTCTACATCCCAACCTGTCCTGAAGTCGATCAGGTCATATATTATAACCTATGAAGGAAAATCTTAGGTGGGATGATGAACCTCTACGACAGCAGCTATTTTAACCTGAAATGAACAGATTTTATGACGTGTGCATAAAAGTTCGCAGCGAAAATGCTTCATTTACCCAAAGTATTAAACTTCTCATGTTCATTGCAACGCAAAAGGCTTTACAGAGACAGAACTAAAACAAATACATGATTGTAATTATGATCAGAAATATTCAAGGTGGACCTTCACCCTGAACCAGGTTTTACAGGTCAGAACCACTGTGGTGCATCTGTGGCTTTTTTCAGACTTTCATCCAAAATCAAAGAGCTGTCTTTTTTTTTATCAGCTTGGTTAAATCCCAAACTATGAACAAGACAGCATAAAAACAAAGTTTAGTTAGCAGTTTTTGTTAGAATTACCTCCTTTTTTTTATGGAAATGATTCACAAGTTGAGTTTATAAAACCTTTTTATTTGAAGATAATCTTTTAGTTTTGTTCTTTGAAGTGTTGTCTGTTCTGAAGGTGACAGTCGAGGGGCATCATTTTGGTCAGATGCATCTGACTCAGCAGTAAATGACACACCTGGTGCTTCATTACACCCTCCAGGATATGATGGTGGACGGCCGGCTCTTGCATGGCGCCTTATCAAGTCCAGGTGCTCCAAACTGCTTTAGAGTACAGTCATTCACACTTTCACACAGCGAGGGTGATGAGCTACACTGTAGCCACAGCTGCTTGTGGAGGTTTTATGACATCCTTCATTTTATGTTCTGACATTTATATTAATAAAGAATGCAACTATTTACTATATAAAACTTCATTTAATTTAATCAGCAGTTGCTGACTAAATTGCTTAATTGTCATTGCAAGATCAATAAAGTTACTTGAACCAAATCAGCTCCTAAACATCAACAACAAAAAGACACAAGATGCATTGTAAACAGAATGCTAAAGTAATAAAACCACAATATTGGTCATGCATATGGATCTAACCCTGGGCAGAAACCCGATAACAGACCCTTGGCTGATGTTTACTCCCTGCTGGACCATAATGACCCAGGAACCTGATTCTCATAGGCTTGTTTACCTCTCCAGAACCAGCAGAGTGAAGCTGTAACTGAACAAACAGAGGAGTAGAGCAGACACTCACAGAGCTGAGCTCCAGATAAAGATGCAGTGATTGCATGGGCCAGAGGGCAGCGCTCCGGTGGATGAACTGTATATAGACATCAGAATGACACAGCACAGAGCTGTTTGATGCAGCGCTGAGCTATCTCACTCCTAACGGATGTTTCTGCAGCTCACCTTCTCCCCAGAGTTCCCTCTGTTGTCTGAAATGTCTCTCATCACTCATTTTAAATATCCACATAGCCAGTTACACAGCTGTTGTCATTAGCTTGTAATTGCATAAACATTTCCAACATGGTCGCACTGCATTTGCCACAGTTCAGTTTATGAAACACCAGCACACGTCGCTTGTTAGCGCCATGTTTTTCACGAGTCATTTCACACCATTAATGGACGCCACCGTCGGATGAACTCTTACCCTGACCCCTAACATTTACTCACCAGAAAGTGATGTGTGAAAAGTAAAACATTGTGACGTGATACTCTAAACACGCCTGAGCTCGTGTTATTAGCATGTGTTTACGGTTTCTGTGGTTTGGTTTGCCCAGTTGTTTCAGAGTGGTTCTGTCAGTCACACCTACCATCACCTGTTCTTAAGCCACAGAACACCTGACCCACCTACATGACACGCTGCCTAACCCCGCCTTCTCAGATTACGTTTGTTCCTGGTGCATTCTTCTCTATGCCTGGTTCAGTTCTGGTTCCTCTACATTCTAACCTCTTTTGGATTTTACCTGCCTACCCAGCTGTCTGCTGCACATTTGGTTCAAACCTTTAACCCATTAAAAACAGGACCGGCACGGAGCAGACGTGTGTCTGCCTCACAAGGAAGTCCACACAAATACAAGTAGTAACAAAAAGAATACTTCTTTTTATCAAAGCAGAGAGGATACTTGCAAATATTTTTAATGTGTTTTTTTAGAAAACAAAAAAAGATGTGATGTGTAATTTATATAAAAAGTGAAGAGAACAAAGAAAAAGCTGTTGCCAGTGGTGTATTAGGATATCCGTGGTAACTGGCCTGTATTTATATGGCGCCTTCTAGAGAGCTAGAACCCCCAAAGACGCTTTATAATGCATCAGTCATTCACACACTGATGGTGGCGAGCCCCCATGTAGCCACAGCTGCCCTGGGGTGCACTGATGGGGTGGGGGGGCTACCGTACACACTGCACAGGGCCGGATTATGATTGCAAGGGCCCCTGGGCACAAAGTGCCCAAAGCCCCCCACCTCCCACAGGAACATTGGCTGACCGGACACTCACTTCCTTGAACTTAAATCATCAGATACTAAATGGGAAGTTAATATCATGTAAAAACACTTTCCTTTACATAATAAATAAATACATTTACAATAATATGAATACTACTACTACTACTACTACTAATAATAATTATTATTTGCTATTACTATGTTTATTGTAGAAATCATGTTTCTTGTATTGATACAGGACCATAAAATCTGCTGGAAATCCAAAATAAAGTTAGATAAAAACTGGAAAAGATGATAGCATTTGGTGAAACATGTTACACGATTAATTACAAGGCTCCGCTCTTTCTGTACGCATCTTTAATGTTACCTTATATTACTTATATTACTTATGGTGTGGAGGTTTGGGAGTTTGGTGAGACTTCCGTACGGCTTCGAGGAGATTCTGGTCCACCATCCGGCGCCTCAGGAGGGGAAAGCAGTACACTACCAACACTGTTTACAGTGGGGAGGGTGTGCTGCTGACCTCGACTCGGGACGTTGTGAATCGGTGGGCCGAGTACTTCGAAGAACTCCTCAATCCCACTGGCACGTCTTCCAGGATGGAAGCAGAGTCTGGGGACTCTGGGTTGGGCTCTCCAATCTCTGGAGCCGAGGTCACTGAGGTGGTCAAAAAACTCCCCAGTGGAAAGGCTCCGGGGGTGGATGAGATCCGCCCGGATTTCCTTAAGGCTCTGGATGTTGTGGGGCTGTGTTGGTTGACGCGGCTCTGCAATATCGCGTGGACATCGGGGACAGTTCCACTGGACTGGCAGACCGGGGTGGTGGTCCCCCTATTTAAAAAGGGGGACCGCAGGGTGTGTTCCAACTACAGGGGGATCACACTCCTGAGCCTCCCTGGTAAGGTCTATTCAGGGGTTCTGGAGAGGAGGGTCCGTCGGATAGTCAAACCTCGGATACAGGAGGAGCGATGCGGTTTTTGTCCTGGCCGTGGAACACTGGACCAGCTCTATACCCTTGGGGGGGTCCTGGAGGGTGCGTGGGAGTTCGCCCAACCAATCTACATGTGTTTGTGGATTTGGAGAAGGCGTTCGACCGCGTCCTTCGGGGGGCCCTGTGGGGGATACTCTGGGACCCTGTACGACCAGTGTCAGAGCTTGGTCCGCATTGCCGGCAGTAAGTCGGGCTCGTTTCCGGTGAGAGTTGGACTCCGCCAAAGCTGCCCTTTGTCACCGATTCTGTTCATAACTTTTATGGACAGGATTTCTAGGTGCAGTCAAGGTGGTGAGGGGATCCGTTTTGGTGGCCTAAGGATCAGGTCTCTGCTTTTTGCAGATGATGTGGTCCTGTTGGCTTCGTCAGAACGTGATCTCCGGCTTTCGCTGGAGCAGTTCACAGCCAAGTGTGAAGCAGCTGGGATGAGAATCAGCTCCTCTAAATCCGAGACCATGGTCTTGAGTCGGAAAAGGGTAGAATGCCTTCTCCAGGTCAGGGACGAGGTCCTGCCCCAAGTGGAGGAGTTTAAGTATCTCGGGGTCTTGTGAGGGAAGGGTGGAACGTGAGATTGACAGGCGGATTGGTGCTGCGTCTGCAGTGATGCGGGCGTTGTACCGGTCTGTCGTGGTGAAGAGAGAGCTGAGCCGAAAGGCGAAGCTCTCGATTTACCGGTCGATCTACGTTCCTACCCTCACCTATGGTCACGAGTTTGGGTAGTGACCGAAAGAACGAGATCACGGATACTCCTCCGCAGGGTGTCTGGGCTCTCCCTTAGAGATAGGGTGAGAAGCTCGGTCATCCGGGAGGGGCTCGGAGTAGACCCGCTGCTCCTCCACATCGAGAGGAGCCAGTTGAGGTGGCTCGGGCATCTGGTTAGGATGCCTCCTGGACGCCTCCCTGGTGAGGTTTTCCGGGAACGTCCAACCGGGAGGAGACCCAAAGGAAGACCTAGGACACACTGGAGGGACTATACCTCTCGGCTGGCCAGGGAACGCCTTGGGATTCCCCCGGAGGTGCTGGCCCAAGTGGCTGGGGAGAGGGAAGTCTGGGCCTCCCTCCTTAAGCTGCTGCCCCCGCGACCCGACTCCGGATAAGCGGATGAAAATGGATGGATGGATGGATGGATGGAGGTTTGGGGTAATGCTATAAAAGTGTTGTATGCTCTGCTGAGAAGGTCATTGGCTGCAAACTCCCCTCCATACTGGACCAGTACACCTCCAGGACATTGAGGCGTGCAGGTCGGCTCACAGCTGACCCGACTCACCCTGGACACTGTCTCTTTGACCCGCTCCCATCTGGCAGGAGGTTCAGATCCATTCGGACCAGAACCTCTCGCCACAAGAACAGTTTCTTCCCCTCTGCTGTTGGACTCATGAATGTCAATCCTAGGGCTGCCCACTCCAGTCGCTTGGTCCCAGTCACATGACCCGGTGTTGTGTTTGTACCTGAAGCTGATCCACTCTGATTAGTACCTGCACTGTGTATATAGTAGCTGCTTCTCTAATTATTGCCACCCTTTTTATATTAATTATTTTATCATGAGTATATTATTACTTCTTATATTTGCTTATCTCTTATTTTTTATCTTTCTTTTTGCACCAAGTACCGCAGCAATTTCCTAATGTTGTGATTTCTCACACATATGGCATTAAAACCCTTCTGATTCTGATTCTAAAAGCCATTATATTTATTTCAAAAGAGAGAAACCAGAACAGTTCACACTTTGGGTTTTTGGGAGCGCACAAACTCAACGTTTTGGAGGGGGGCCCCCAAGTCCATTTTGCCTTGAGCCCCCAAATGCCTTGAACCGGCCCTGGGTGTGGGACTGAGCTTTGAAGGTGATCTGAATTGTTTCAAATATGTAAGTAATACATGCTTATAGATTGTTGCTTTATGCCTTTTCATTTTCAAGCACTTGGTTTTGTTTCTTGTTTTTTATTTGACTGTTTTCCATCCTGTCTTTCTCTGATCTTTCTGGATCTCCTCTCAATCCTCCAGAAAAAAAGCTTCCCGGGTTTTTACCTCATGAATTACTTTGAACTAAGCAGCTCAAAGTGAGTGCTGCAGCCAAGGCAGAGGTAAAATAACCGCAGCACAGCAGTTCAGAGATCTGCACCGCAAAAAGAGCAAAATGCGCACTGCGAGCCCGCAACAGTGACGTGATGTCACGGGGGCACACATGAGCTCCGCTGAGGCAGAGCGCGTCAAGCATTAATAAAAGAGAAAGTACCAGAATATTTATGAGTGGACACGAACGATCGTGTGTTAATTGTTTTCTTGTGGTGACGTGACTTTGTGGTCGCGGTGTGCGTAGGAGCGCATTAACGCTCAGTGGTCTCTGTCCTCTCTGCTCAAGTCCTGGTGTGCTAGAGTCCATATAAATAATGTTATATCAAAACTGGACCTTTTTTCAGGCTCCCCCGTAATTAGAACTGTGAAGAAAACCCACTAATTGATTCCTGGTTAAAAATGCGTTGTAATGCGCGCAGGGCCGGAGTGGGACACATTTTCAGCCCTGGAGTTTCAGACCCCAGACCAGCCCACTTCATGACCTATTATCTGATCATCTGATGCTGTGTTGCTATAAGCTGAGCTGAACTTATGATGGCCAGACCATTCAGGTGTTCTTGTTGTTCTACTATAGATGAGCCAGCAGCAGCACCTGTAACAGGGAGAGCTAGGGTTCACTTCTAACTTCAGCATTGACCAGAAATCCATCATACTAGCAAATTAAGATTTGTTCTGGTCTAAATGGGAAATTAAACAATTAAATTATTGCAAATAAGACTACAGCAACTATTAATATGATTATAATATACAGTCAGACCTGCCCAGTATGTATGGATGTTTTCCTACATATTATTTATATATACACCAATAATAATAATAATAATAGTACTACAGCATGGATTGAAAGGCTATGAACCTAAGATATCAGACAGAGGTGAAGGTTTCTGCATTTACCAAGACTTTTCATAAATAGTAACGAGGGCTGCTGTATAATTTATTCTCCACATCCAGACACAATTATCCTATCTTCTGTCTCATGAACAGAAGCTGGGATGTTTATGCCCACAAAGTTTTTTCTTTTTTGTACAACACACTCCTCTGGTTATGACTTTATTCTTTGTGCTCCTGATCTATATTGCCTCTCCACCTCCATAGATCCACCTGTCTGTCGGCACATCTGACCACAGTTGGTCAGATGCTGCGTGATGTTGTCAGTCACTGAGGGAACGTGCACGGTGTCGGATAACGCGTCTGTTTTCTCTCTCTCTCCTCTTGCCTGGGCTGATGGTGCTGTACGCGCGGTGCGCTTCACGGAATGCGACTTTTGCGTATTTGGAGAGAATGTGTCCTAATACGCAAAACAAGGCCCCTCTTGTAGCATGTGTTCTTGGGAGGGGTGGGTCAGCGGCGCTGGGGGGACTGTCGATGGTGTTTACTTGGAGACTGACAGATATTTTTGCAGAAATCTCCGAGATTTTAACTAATAAATGACCAAAAAAAGTACCGGTACTCATCCTACCCTGGAAAAAAAGTCCCGATACGCTGAGAGGTAAAAATAAGAAGTGCCAGTACTGCGTTCCGGTGCGTACCGGCCCACTTACAGCACTGGTTTAGCAGGTAAAGTTTAACATCTTGCCGTACCTGTTTCATCTTCATTTGACGTTACAGACCGCGAGCTCGTTTGAGAAAAAGGTGCTCATTTTTGTACATCTAGCTGCATCTGTTTCCAGCGCTTTCCTCTTTTTAATTCTTGCCTTCTCCGTGCCCTTGCATCTTTCTACTTTCCATCTTTCCATCACCACTGGCTGAGTGCGCTGCGTGTCACGTGGTGCGCCGCGCGCCTGCAAGGAAAAGAAAAACGAGAGCTGCAGGTGGATTCAGAGGCAGGCAGCCCTATAGCAGCAGGGAGCGTATGAGATCAGCCCGGCGGCCCCAGTGCCATGACTGAACACCGGCACAGAAAAATAAAAATAAAATAATAAAAGATATACCGGCCCATGCGGCCCACCGGGAATTCTCCAGACCCTCCCGATTAGCCACTCCGGGCCTGAATGCGCGTATCTGACACCGAGTAAAATATTCTGAGATCTGCTGAAGCAGAGTGCGTCAGGCGTGTTAATGATTTACCTTCGTGACTTTCAGAATGTTACTGGGGCTGTGCGCAGGTCAACAACAAGCATCTGGAGCGCATGAACAATCGGTGCTCTCCGTACCTGAGGAGACGCTGGAGCGAGCGAGAGAGAGGCGCACAGACTTGGAAAAAAGGGTGGAGTAACTCCACCTGTAAAATAAAGTCTTTTAATTGATTATCTTAGCTGTGTGTGTGTGTGTGTGTGTGTGTGTGTGTGTTGTGCCCGGTAGTTGAGTCAGTTAAAAAATGTCTCCCTGATGTTTTTCTGTTAGACCTCTTTTATTCCCCTTCCTTGGGCTGCTCACATGGGCCCCTAGTGGGCGTGGACCCCTGGGCCAGTGCCCATAATGCCCATTGGATAATCTGGCCTTGACACTGCTGGTTCCCTCCGACCACCACCAGCAGGTAAGGAGGGTAGAGTGCCTTGCCCAAGGAGACAACGACTGCAACAGACCCAGTGGGATGCAAAACCTTCAGGTGGTGTGTGGCCACACGCTCGAGTTTCACTCACTGAGAGCAGGCTAAATGTGTCAGACAGGAAAGAGACGAACCTCCAGACAAACAGCTGCTGGGTGAAAACCAGAACTCTTTTAAACAATTTCTTGAACTGCGAGCTTCAAAAGAGTCGTGACTTGTTTTCTAACTTGTTCAAGTTTTATCTCATTAAAAAACATTTGTTTATTTTGGCTTAGAAAAGTTTTTTCTCTTGTGATAAACTGAAAATTACTTCTGAATCAAAACTAAAAAAGCATTTTTTACATCCATGTTGCCACATGGATTCCTTAAAAAAAACACTAAACATTACTCAGCATTAGTGTTGTCAAACACAATCACATAACAATAGCTGTAGCAAAATTAAAAAATCACTTATTGCTGCTTTATTTTTCTGTCACACAAAGCAGATTTATCTTTAAAAAACAAGATTTGTGTTTTTCAGATGATGACATAAATATTCATCTCGAGATAAGGATAATTCATTTAGAGTTTTCACTATCTGCATCACGGGGACATCTGCCACTTTTATTTTTGACTCATATTTAATTGACTTGTGTTGGTTCCCAGTTTCAGGATGTTTGAGTTCTTTCTTGTGTTCATTCAGTTCTCCATCTCCCCTCCCTGTGTTTACACTTGGGTCGCTGTAGGTTTTCATTTTAATTTTCCAAATCCTCTTGTTTACGTGCATTTTCTTTAGTGTTTCTCCACGTAGATAGGAGATCTTATTACCTTATTCTGCTGACGTTTTGACCATCGCTGTGGCCTTCTTCTGAGCTAAGCTGCTCAGAAGAAGGCCACAGCGATGGTCAAAACGTCAGCAGAATAAGGTAATAACATCTCCTATCTGTGTTTTAAAAAGAACCAAAGTTACAGGATTACAGTAGATACACAGAATGAACGTACCGAAGATGTTTCTCCACGTATTTTTCAAAGTCAAAAATGACCCCCCTAGCCTGGCAAGCCATCCTATATATGTGAATATATAGTCTGGCCACGACTCATTGACGGCTCTCAGTCGTGAGGCGGGATCTACGGTTGTCTTTCAAAATGTCAGCACGCAACTGGATAGCGCTAGGACCAATCAGAGTGACGAACAACGTGACGTAATCACGGCGACGGAAAAGAGGGAGGCAGCAATGGCGTCTAACATCAACGATTTCTGTCGTTTTTGTATAAAAACATGTGAATATCAGGTGCACTGGGACATTGCACTACTTTGTTTGATAACAATAAGAAGCCGCTAAGTATATCAGACAGAATTACGCACGTTGGAGTCTAAATAATCCAATGTTGATGACAAAGCCGTTTCAAACGAACGTGGTTCCTGAGTTGCCGCCATCTTGCTTGGGTTCGCGGCCGCAGCGCTGACGTCATCGGCTACTCCCGCTCTGTGATTGGCCCAAAATATAGAGTGCTGTGATTGGCCCAACCAAAACTATAGCGAGCTGTGATTGGACAGCCACAGGCTGCAAGGATTCCAACGAAGCGTACCTAGACCAAACTCTGCAAAGCAAGAATTGGTCTAGTTCACTAGGCTAGATCCCCCCCCCAGCCCACTGTGAAATCTAGTTTAGGTGTTTTTCTGCTGCGGGGGTCTGGAAGCCATACAAAAACTGGACCACTTCTATTCCTCACTCAAAGAGGGGTGAAAAAAAATTCAAACAAATGAGGACATCATTTAGACACACAGCAAATAAAAGGCAAGAAGAAAGTTTGCACAAATGTTTTACGGCAATGAGCATACCACAGAAGCCATCCTACTGTATATAAGTGAATATAGATCCATGCTTGTCTGTCAGACTGTCTCCTCATGCTATTGGACCCCGAACAACGTGACGTACTCACCGCTACAGACGTCAGTCAGCGAGGCAGTCAGCCAAACTCTGTTGAAGAAGACACAAATACATCCTTTTTCTAAATAAAGGACTTAAGAACCTCTATCTGCTCTTGGCTCAAAGAGAAGCCCAAGTCTCAATAGTCCAACGTTGACGTCAAAGCCATTTCAGACGAGCTGCTGCCATCTTTGTTGTTCTGCTTGGTTGCATCATCCCACCCATCAAACTGACAGAGCGCTGTGATTGGCATAACACAACTGCTCAGGCCAGCGGTAGACCTGTTGAGGCTCCTGTGGAGCTTATAGACCGACCTGCAGAGCAAAACCATTTTGCTGCTGTCTGTCTAGACTTCTAGGCTAGTCATCTGTAGCATTTCAGTGTCATTCCAACTGAAATTCCTATATTTTTGTCTCCAACTAGTGCTTAACATTTCTAGCTCAGCCTGGCTTAAAAGCAAAAAAATGTGGAGCAAAAACCTCTTGATGAAAGAAAAAAAGAAAAAGCTTTTGAAGGATAAACCAGTAAAGGCAGACTCAGCACAAAGAAACATCACAGAACAAGCTGTAACTTCTCAGTTGTTCCTGCTATCACTAATGTGTCTGAACCCTCCGATGGTTAAATCCTGTCTGGTGCTTCACAAATCAGCAGGACCTTCTGAAACCTCCGTGTTTTTGTTTAGCTTGTATTTATCACCCGATGAATCAGGTTTTCCCACTTCCTGTAAAACAGGAAATCTACATTTGAGCAGAGAGCAGATCCTCAGGGTTTCATTTAGTGAAGAGAGAATAGATTCTTTCAGGACTCTTTTTCAGATTTACACAAGTTTATTTTTAGCATCTTTTAACAACTGCATGCTACATGTTCATTAGCGGGCACTCACTGTTTTATTCATACGTTTCAGAATCCAGCAGGGAAAATGTGGTATGTGTTTTATTTGAATTGAATAATAACGACATCTTAAGGGCTTTTAGACCTCTTTAGTACGCAGCACCCAAAGAGCTTTGTGTATGAAATGAGGCGTGGAGGGAAAACAGCAAACCGTGTTGAGTTTTAATAGAAACAGAAATATAATGTACAAGTAAAGGCTGCTTGTGTTTTACAACTCACTCACTTCATATTTGCATACTGCATCAAAAACAATGCCTAGCTTTAAAACAAAGGCAATTGTAGGTTGACAGAACTCATATATAGATAAATACCCTGTCTTCATTCTGTTCTAACCCTCATTATACTGCAATAAGACCAGGAAATAGGCCAATTGTTCTGCTATTTCAGGGCATTAAGGCAACGACTTAGAGTTCAGTCTACCAAGCAAAAGTGGCACAGAAAAAGTTTGTTTACTAAATGTTTTCTCTACTTTGTTTTTGTCTGAAGGACAATAACACGCTTCTGTTAACAGATGTCCTTTTCATGTCAGCATCACTCCCAGACCCGGCGCCAGAGGACTTTACCTGGGGGGACGGTGGGTTTTTCTGGGGGGCCCAGCTCAGTAAACCGTCTTAAGTAACCCCTTTGCATGTTTATAATCTGTCTGGTGGACGTTACATACAGAAGCCTCTTTTATAAAACAGTGCGGCAAATTTGCCTCAACGCCGAGGCGGCACCTGGGAGCCAAAGGTCATTTATATGAGCTCAGACCGTGGCGGTAATGTGGCGCAATCGTGTCTGTTTTTTTTTTATAAAAGATTACGCGATGGCGGTATAAAGGGGGTATGGAGGCGGTCTCTTTGCTGTCACGGACTTCCGTTTATTTTGGACATAACCTGCTTTTTATTGCGATCAAAGCCGCGCTCATTAAGTTTTTTCACAAGGCGGCTGTCCTCCACACTCCCCATGATGTCAGATGATCTGAGCTCCAGCTCTAACGGAGAGAACCACCAGGAGCTCTGCATCGCTCCAGTTTATCATCTCAGCTGATTCTGTTTACAAAAGCAAAACATAGCTGCTGGCTGGAGCGCGGCATTAATTCATCACGTGATCAGGCCCGCCCATGGCGCCGGGCCTGATCACTCCGACCATGCATACAAGTCAGGAAGACCCTTCAGCAAACGCCTCCTCTTCCTTCTCCATGAACTTCTGGCCTTTAAATGTTCTGGTCAACTGTTTATCTGGAAGCTTATAAAAAAGACAAAAAACAAAAAGTGTTAAAAAATGGTGTGCACCTTGAGGGCTTGACTTTACATTTTCACTCACTCACTTGCATAGACAGATTCTTCTCAGTTGTCAGTGGAGCTGTAATTTAGAGGCTGACAGTGACGATCTTAACAACTGTCTGAGACTGAGACTGATGGTAGTTTGGACAACTGAGCAGCAGTGGAGCATGCCAGGTCCAGGTTCATCAATCAAATCGAAAAGACTTAAAGACTCGTGTCGTTATCTGAATGACTGCTTTTGTTGAGAGAAGCTTAAAGTGCATTTAAAAGTTTCAGCTGTCTACCATCCAGAGATCAGTTACCACCAAGGCTGAGGTTGTAGTTTTACTTTTTAAGTTATTATTATAATCTTTTGAAGGATGTTCATCCACACCTGTATCCCTGGGTCAATGCAAATGAGATCACATTGCTTAGTTTACTCATATTAATTAGATTTGGTTATTTAGGTATTCTGGTGGCATAAAGAATGTAAGAATGATGTACGAATGGCATCCTGTGGTCAAATTGTATGGAACTCCAAAGTATTCAAAATTAAATAAATAAATAGGACATTATGAAATAAATATCAACATGAATAAATACTAGACATTTATGTAATCTGACAATGAAATTGTGAAATAACAGATTCATTATGAAATTATTTTCATTCTTCTATTAAAATGTGTTTATTAATATAACATTTTATTTCAAAAGTCATTTTTTCATAATAATCCAAAATACTATTGAGGCGTTTTTATTTAATTCTTTCAGTTTTTATTACATAACGTCTTCTTAACAAAGTCAGCTTTTATTTCATAATTGTGTTTTTTCCATGGCTCATTTATTTCATAATGAGAATTTACAGTCAGTCAGTCAAGGCAGTGGGTGTGACCTGCAACACCATTGGCTAATCCTTAAAGATCGATTAGTTTTCCTGCCTATCTGCTCCCTGAACGGTGACGTCATCGCCAGCGCGATAGTTTGCCGACAGAAAGTGAAGTGAATGTTTTACTGAGCGGCGCCACCGAGAACAAAAACAAGAGTTTCTTTGGAGGACCAAAGATTGTTGTCCGCAGAGGTGAGAAAAATAAAAAGGTCACAGAACAACGTAGGAAGAAAATGGAGCTAGACCTGCGGTCGGGAGGAGCAGAACCTGTAAATGGCCGTCTGCAGCAGCAACCACTTTGTCAAAGGTATGTTAGCTAGCTAGCTTTGTTGTGGCTTTGTTTAAATAGCATCATGTTGTTGTTAAATGTAGTCTAATATGGACGTCACTGGGACTTTTTAGGCTGGGCCTCGAGCAGAGGATGGAGCTGAAGGAAGACCACAGATAGTCAGAATGAGCAGAGGCCATGTTGGGTCTTCAGCAGAGAAGCTAGTGGAGAGCGTCGACCTGAAGCAGACAGCTGACAGCCCTCAACCAGAGTTCATCAGTGCGAATGAGACTATAAATGATCAAGGTAAGTTTGTACTAAGATTTGTAACCTGCAGAGGAGGGTAAAGTAGCCTAAGGAGCTGCTACTTAAAGATAAAATTAATCAAAACTAAAAATGTGTCTCCTACAAAACACAGGGAGTTCATTAAGTCTGTTGAGAATTGAACAAATGTATTAAAAATTGTAAATGCATAGACATATATTTTGAAACTTTTACAAAATGAAGAGAATGTCTTCCTTATTTAATAAATTGCTACACATCATTTGGCCTGAGTACCTGGCGGAGTTTCAGCTTTTAAGCCTCTCAAGTGTTTGTGTTTTTAATAACAAAAAGGTTTTGTAGACAACCTGTTTTATTGGACCAGACAACTTGCTTGTTTGTAAAAAGATAAAATTTCACCTGATTAATATTCATGAATGAACTAACTATGCTCCCTACTGCAGGCTCTGCAGATGCCAGACTGAACTGGATGACATCGAGAAGATGGAGGATGTTCAGAACAACAGAGCTGGGAGATCTGCAGACCACAGCGCTGGACACAGTTTAACCAGGGCTCCTTTGGAAAAAACAAGACCAAGTTCTACACAGGGCTCCCTAACGTTTTAGTTTAAAGGCAGATTTCTGAGCTGTGAGCCCTACATCATCTGTGTCTGTGTTGTCTACATTTGAGCAGCTCATTTTAGTTTTGATGAGGTTGTGACTAAATCTCCCACTGAAAGATTTCGTTTTCAAGATTTCTCTGTCCTCTGCTTCCGGAGTTTGTCATAAAGCAATTTTCAGACCTCATGAAAGGTTAGAAATTCAAATGGAGTGGCCAGATCATGTTGGTCAGGAGCTCCTGTTTGTCTCACAGGAGACAGAAGAGAAGGGGTACTGTCCATGACCTGATGGAGTAGTGATGACATACATCAGGCAGTAAATGAATAGAATAGAATAGACTTTATTGATCCCACAGTGGGCAAATTCACTTGTCACATCAGCACCATTACTCAAAGGGTAATTAGAAGAAGATAAAAAAAAAAACAAGGATACATGTATATACACATAGGCAGTAATCTACTATTGTAATCCTAGATCACTAAAAAACCACAAATAAAAGATGAAAACAAACTTGGTACCAACACTATGCAGCATACTGTAAGAGACACAGACAACAATGTGAATCCGGTATTGCACAAGTATAGAACACATGAATATTGCATTGGTGTTATTGTGTACCAGGATGATACCAGTACAGCTTAAACTGAGGAGTTATACACTATTACAGCAGAGGGGATGAAGGATCTGCGATAGCGCTCAGTTTTGCATCTGGGATGTCTCAGTCTACCTCTGGAGGAGCTGTCCATGATCTCCACAGTGGAATGCAGAGGATGGGAGAGGTTTCTTAAGATGGAGGTCATCTTCCCCAGCATCCTCCTTTCACACGTCTCCTCAACAGAATCCAGCGGGCAGCCCAGAACCGAGCTAGCTTTGGTAGCTAGCTTGTTCAGTCTCTTTCTGTCTCGGTCAGAACTGCCTACACCCCAGCAGACCACAGCAGAATGAATAACAGAGCCAACAACAGAGTGATAAAAGGATTTTAGCAGCTGGGATTTAACTCTGAAGGACCTCAGCCTCCTCATGAGATGGAGGCGGCTTTGGCCCTTCTTATACAGAGCATCTGTGTTGTGGGACCAGTTCAGTTTACTGTTGAGGTGAACACCCAGGTACTTGAAGGTGTCCACCACCTCAATGTCTGCTCCCTGGATGTTTACTGGTGAGTGAGGAGGAGTGTTTCTCTGGAAGTCAATCACCATTTCCTTTGTTTTACTGGTGTTCAAGCGAAGGTGATTACGCTCACACCAGTCAACAAACACACACAGTCCACAAATAGTATTTTCCTGTAACTGTTCAATTATGTGTCTGTTATTCCAGTTTTTTTTATCACTATATGTTCTCAAAGTTGTTTAATTGGTCAGAAATCTAATCTTGTAAATAAAGATTTGTGTTATTCTGTCTTCTGAATCACATTCACCATTTTTATTAATTTTCCAATTTGTGTAACTTAATGTACATTATGACACTTAGTGCTCTCACAGCATATGAACATACGGTAAATAATTTGAGCTTAATAACTAGTATGTACGGCAAATAGTAAAACATCCAGGACTCAAATACCACACTCAGGTCTTTACTATTCAAATGGGATCCTGTGTCATACAGAAGTATTGATAACAGCCATAAATCACACGGCCCACTCCTAAGAGTGCCTGGATGTAAGTTCATTTCCTTTAATCACATTTCAAATGTAGGTTTGTAACTTGGTGTTCCAGTATTTCTGGAAGTAAACTGTCTAAAGAAAAACTCAACTAGGAGTTCCATCATCCCAAAATTTAAGATCAGGCAAAATCCTTTCAACAAAAATGTCATTGTGGTTCCACACCAAAGTCACAGTCCTCTACTTCTACGATGTGGAGCTGAGGATGAACATAGAAGGTAGTAGTCATGATGACTCTGGTCCAGCATAACTTCATCTCCATCGAGGAGGCAGAAGCCCTTTCTCCCAGCACACAAGTGCAGATCGGCCTCTTCTTGCTCAGAGTGTGGACACTAAAATCATGATAAAAACATGTAAATAACAAATTATTATATTTCTGCTCAGTTCACTGATTCTTATAAAAGTACACGTATATGGCTCCAGCAGTTACTGTAATTTTTAAACCTCAAATGCAATCAACAACAATATTAGACAACAGTAAAATACTGATATTGCTGCCTTAAATATCTAGATGCATTGATTAAGGAGTATATAGTTATGAAAGGACACATCTGGAACATGCAGTAGTTGCTAACACCGTAGCCTAAATCACTTACCCTGTCATGCAGCTGCAGTGACTTCTCCATCCTCCTTCACGAATAATCCAGGTCTTCAGAGGTGTTTCCCTTGATCTCTGAGAGTGTTTTACCTTTAGACATAAACGACTGTCAGGCTTACGATGTCATGAAGATGTGTAAGATGTTTGTTTACATAGCCGATAATGCTAGCTGTTAGCATCTTGACCCATAAAACAGGAAAAAAACAAACACTCACCCTGACGAGGACCAAGCAGTAATCATCACGGAGCCGTTTGGTACCGAGTTGTGGACCCACCCGCTGACAAAAAAGTTAAATGCCTCCAAACGTTTAAATGTGTTCATCTGTTGTCTCGTGTAGAAGAATGCTGAAGGACCAGCGGTGGTCTCATATCAACAGCCTCGACTGTTGGTAAAAATCCTGGTTCAGTTGAAAACTCACTAATGTTCGTGATATACGGGTCACGTCCAGCATATCTGTTGATTAAATCCGTGTACCTTTGTCTGGAAATTGGGTCTAAAGCTGAGTAATACGGACTTTGCTACGGTTTCCTCCATTGTCCTAGCCTGGCAAGCCATCCTATATATGTAAGTAAGTAAGTAAATTTTATTTGTATAGCACTTATCACAGACAGAGAATCACAAAGTGCTTCACAAAGATCAACAAAACACAAGATGGTCATCATAAAATGATCTTAAAACAAAACAACAGAATATCATAAAATCATTAAAAATCAGAAAACAGAAAGTCATAAAATTATAAAAATGATAAAACAAATGAAAGATTATTATAAATACAAGTAAGAAAAAATGAATAAAACATAAAAGATTTAAGTAAAAGCAGTTTTAAACAAAAGGGTCTTCAGCTGCTTTCTAAAGGTGACCAGACTGTCAGTAACACGTAGGGATAAAGGAAGTTCATTCCAAAGTCGGGGTGCAACAGCCTGGAAAGAGCGATCACCTCGACTTTTATATCTGGTCTTTGGAATTTCTAGAAGGTTCTGGTTGGTGGACCTGAGGGCTCGGGTTGGAGCATAAGGCTTTAACAGTTCAGTAACATAAGGAGGAGCTTGGCCATGTAGAGCCCTGTATGTTATAGTAAGGATCCTAAATTTAATTCTAAAGTTAATGGGTAACCAGTGCAGAGACATCAGAATAGGAGTGATGTGAGCTCTTCTGTTTGCTCCAGTTAGGAGCCTCGCTGCAGAATTCTGGACCAACTGAAGGCGGTCAAGGGCTTTTTTGTTAAAACATGTGAAAAGTGTGTTACAGTAATCTAGACGGGAGGAGATAAAGGCATGGATAACCATTTCAAGCTCATGTTTTGACACCAACCTTCGTAGTTTGGAGATATTTCTCAAATGACAAAAACAGTTTCTGACCAGCGTTTTTGAGTGGCCTTCAAGAGACATTGATTGGTCAAAGACAACACCCAAATTTCTCATGTTTGACTTGACAGCAGAAGCTAAATGACCAAGTTGTTGACTAATCAGAGGAGCCATGCTCTCAGGGGCAATGATCAGACATTCAGTCTTTTCAGAGTTTAACTGAAGGAAGTTATCTTCTAGCCAACTAGTGATCGCTGATAGACACTCTAGTAGTTCAGCCAGTTTATGGAGCTCAGATTCCTTAAAGGAGCAGTACAGCTGAATGTCATCTGCATATAGGTGATAAGAGACATCATGAAAAGCATCAATTATCTTTCCAAGAGGGTGTATATATAATAAAAACAGGAGTGGACCTAAAACAGAGCCTTGGGGTACCCCACAGAACAGGTTGGTGGAATCTGACATAATTTGGTTTATACAGACACTGAAACTTCTGTTAGAAAGGTACGATCTGAACCAGTCTAGAACAGTTCCAGAGATTCCCAACGAGTCATGAAGTCTGTTAATTAAGGTGCTGTGATCAACAGTGTCAAAAGCTGCAGAAAGATCCAACAATACTAAGACTGTAAATTCCCCGTTGTCTGCAGCCATCATGATGTCACTGGAAACTTTAAGCAAAGCTGTTTCTGTTGAGTGATTTTTACGAAAACCAGATTGGAATTTATCAAAGTTGTTGTGAATTTCCAGAAAAGTAATCAGTTGATCGGCCACGACTTTTTCTAAGATTTTAGAGATAAAGGGCAATTTAGAAATGGGTCTGTAATTATTAGGCTGAGAGGAGTCCAAACTGGGTTTTTTCAGGATCGGTTCAACAACAGCATGTTTGAAAACAGAAGGTACAGAGCCAGATTGGAGAGATAGATTAATAAAATCCACAATGCATGGGCCAATTTGGTCAAAGACCTTAAGAAGCAAAGTGGTTGGGAGAAAATCAACAGGGCAGGAAGTTGGTTTCATGTTTTTCTGAATGAGACAGATGTCCTGGAGATTTACAGGAGTAAAGAAGGACCATGACTGGGAGGGAGGTGGCTGGATGGGAGAATGGGAAGAGGATGGGGGTGGAAAACTTGCCCTGATATTTCTGATTTTATTCTCAAAGAATGCAAGAAAGTTGTTACAGTCAGACCTTGAGAATACAGGCATGTGAGGGGCGTGAGGTGAAACAATCTGGTTTATGGTGTCGAACAAGACTTTAGAATTATTTTTGTTTGAGGAGATCAGCTGAGCAAAGTAAACAGCCCTGGAGTTTGTGATCATCTCATTCAGAGATGTTATGAGTTCCTTAAAATGCAGCCTATGAACCTCTAATCTAGTTGACTTCCAACGCCTCTCAGCTTGGCGGCATGTCCTTCTGAGACTATAAATATTTTCATTCATCCAAGGACTTTTTCTTCTGTGAGACCCAGTGCTTTGTCTAACCGGAGCCACGTTATCTAAGATACAAGAACATTGCTGATTAAGGGAATGGATAAAGGAGTTTGGATCATCACCATGAACTAAGCTGCTGTCAAATAATGCAGAAAATCTATCCACTGCTGACTGATTAATGATGCGTCTTTCTGATTTCAGTTTGTGAGGGACAGGATTAATGATAGACTGGACATTAAAGAGAATGCAGCTGTGGTCACTCACATGAAACTCTTCAACATGTAAATGGTTGATGTTTAGTCCTAGAGAAAACACCAGATCCAGAGTATGACCCATTTTATGTGTGGGGCCTGAAACGTGCTGTTCAAAGTTAAAAGACTCTGTAATAGATATGAACTCTACTGCTGTGCTACAAGCAGCGTCATCAATGTGTAAATTAAAGTCACCAAGAATTAAAACCTTTTCTAGTTTGAGCGTTGATGATAAGAATTCAGCAAATTCAGAGAGAAAGGGGCCAGCTGGACCGGGAGGTCGATAAATTAAAATACAGTGAAAAACATTTTGTAATCCAACTTTGATGACCTGACATTCAAAAGTAGTAAAAGGGCCACTTTTCATCAAATTACAGACATGTTTGTCCTTAAAGATCACAGCAAGACCTCCACCACGACGTGACGGGCGTGGTGTGGTAAACACAGAGCAATCTGGTGGACAGAGTTCATTGAAATGCACAAAATTTCCATCTTCCTGCCACGTCTCCGTGAGAAATAAATATTCTAAGCCCTCTTTGATGAACAGCTCATTTAAAATAAAGGATTTGTTTGAAATGGAACGGGCATTTAAAAGAGCACACTGAACTGAATCTTGGAGATCATTTGTCTTCTTAACCTGTTGGAGAGGGATGGGTCGTAAGCATCTAGTGCGTTTCTGGGTTCTCCGGCCATA
>SSNS01000133.1:1284440-1415333 GCA_006937985.1 Aphyosemion australe | reverse complement strand
TTTAAAGCTAAATGTGGCTAAAACAGCAGTAACATAGAAAATAACATAATGCTTTGATATTTGCTTGTTTCTGTTTTGACAACCAAGTTAAAAAAATCACAATTCCAAGGCTGACACGCATGTATGTGAAAACAAATTACTTTTAAGACCGTGTCAATTTCCACTCCAAAGGTGTCTTCAAAACGCCACCTCCAGGCTTCATAATCGTGAGGTTTGAGGTCCACCAGAATCTGACTGACAGCGTTGTCCAGAGCACCTGTTCTCCATCTGTCCTCGCCCTCCAGAAGGGACTGGATCTCTGCCATGGTCTGTTTGGACAGCTTAACTTGGGCATCATAGAAGACGTCTGTGGAATCGGTCGGCTGGAGAAAAATAAACAAAAAATGACTGAACAAACATTTCCTTGGGTTACCATTTAAGAATAATGGATTTCACATCTGTACAGGGCACAGTAAATTAATAATTGAGACTAAAATATATGAGAAGTTGACTTACCACACCAACTCTCTCTATCTCCTTTAGCAGTCTGCTTAGGAACCTCTTGAATACAGGACTGCAGGTAGGTTGTTGTGATATGAGTGTTATTTTTTTCTTTTGGTCTTCAAGCTAAATGAAAGCAAAAAACAACATTTTTAAAGGCATGAAAATTTGACTTTTCTGAGCTTTTTACCATGTGATATTGTCATTTCCTCGTGAGAAATACCCTCAAACCTGTTTTTGGCTGCATTCATGCATTTTCCTAGCCTGGCAAGCCATCCTATATATGTGAATATATAGTCTGGCCACGAACCATTGACGGCTCTCAGTCGTGAGGCGGGATCTACGGTTGTCTTTCAAAATGTCAGCACGCAATTGGATAGCGCTAGGACCAATCAGAGTGACGAACAACATGACGTAATCACGGCGACGGAAAAGCGGGAGGCTTTAATAGCGTCTAACATCAATGATTTCTGTCGTTTTTGTATGAAAAACACGCGAATATCAGGTGTACTGGGACATTGCACTACTTTGTTTGATAAAAATAAGAAGCCGCTAAGTATATCAGACAGACTTACGCACGTTGGAGTCTAAATAATCCAATGTTGATGACAAAGCCGTTTCAAACGAACGTGTTTTCCGAGTTGCCGCCATGTTGCTTGGGTTCGCGGCCGCAGCGCTGACGTCATCGGCTACTCCCGCTCTGTGATTGGCCCATGATATAGAGCGCTGTGATTGGCCCAACCAAAACTATAGCGAGTTGTGATTGGATAGACACAGCAGTGGTTTGGGCTGCGAGGGTTCCAATGAAGCGTGCCTAGACCAAACTCTGCAAAGCAAGAATTGGTCTAGTTCACTAGGCTACCATTGTCCATCTGTACAGTTGAAACTATCATGTGTGACTGCTTTTGTCTGACTGAATGAGTAGCCAATCACAAACTAGCCCCACCCTGTTTGTCTTGACTGACTGACTGAGCCGTTCTGCTGTAAAATGTCATTATGAAATAAATCAGCCATGGAAAAAACACTATTATGAAATTAAAGCTGACTTTGTTAAAAAGACGTCATGTAATAAAAACTGAAAGAATTAAATAAAAACGCCTCAATAATAATTTGGATTATTATGAAAAATGACTTGAAATAAAATTTTATATTAATAAACACAAAATTATTTCATAATATTGAGCTTAGATTTTACATAATGTTCTGTTATTTCACAATTTCATTGTCAGATTACATAATTGTCTAGTATTTATTCATGTTGATATTTATTTCATAATGTCTTATTTATTTATTTAATTTTGAATACTTTGGAGTTCCATAAAATTTGGGTTTTGCTGCCCAAGAAGTTGATAAGAGTTCATGTGTGTGCTTAGCCTGGCAACCCAGCCTATATATGTAAATATATAGCTGGCCACAACCCATAGACAGCGCTCAGGCGAGGGGCGCAATCTACGATTGTCTTTCAAACGGTCTCCGCATGCTATTGGACAACATGACATACTCACCACTATGGATGTTAGTCAGTGGGTTAGTCCTTCATACATCGTCTAAGGAGACACAAATACATCCTTTTTCTAAATAAAGAACTGAAGTACCTCTATCTGCTCTTGACTCAAAGAAAAACCCAAGTCTAAATAGTCCAAAGTTGATACCAAAGCCATTTCAGACGAGCCGCCGCCATCTTTGTTGTTCTACTCTGTCGCATCATCCCGCCCACCAAACCAATAGAGTTCTGTTATTGGCATAACACAATACTGCTCAGGAGACCTGCTGAGGCTCTAATGGAGCGTGGCTAGACTGATATGCAGAGAAAAATCATTTTTGCTTTGGCTAATGTCGGTGTAGACGTCTAGGGCAGTGTGCACTCCCTTCTTTCCATGCATTGCTATTGCAGGCACCAGTTACATAAAAATTAACTAACTTTTTCTTACTTGGGGAAATTCATCTCTTCTGCTGAGTCCATGGATGAGGTAACACAACTTGCAAATGTTCATGCAGAATCAGGTTATGAACAATTTGTTTTAAAAGTGGATGATTTATGGATGCATCGTTGTCCCAGTAGGGTAGGGGCCAGTATGCTTGATTGGTGCTACAGTCTGGTATAAAGCAAAATAAAAGAAAGATTAAAGTTGTTTTTGTTTTGGTTTTTTGTGACTTGAGATTTTTAAGTGGTGCTGTGTGGGTCTGTGGTTTGAGAGCTGAAGAAAAACTACCCCTGGCTTTGTGAAATAGGCCTGAGCTAAGCTTTTGGGCCAGTTCTATAATAATCCACTAAAAACTGCTGATCAGAACAACCTGCATAAATGAATGATCACAGTGCAAACCTGCACAGCACAAACTCAGTTTAAATTACTATCCAGCTCAGGAAAAATGTGTGATGTCGTATCATTGTACCATCTAGAGAGTTTTTTACTGCCAAGACTTTGCTCCACTGAGTGAGTTTAGTTTGAACCTTTTTCCTTTCAGTGAAAAGTAGAATGAGCTGTAACATATTAATGTATGCTGTTGGTGTGGTACACTCATGTACTTCATTTATAAAATTACATCTTGTTGGAATAGTTATTATCTCTGTTGAGCAAAAAAACACCACTGCTAAAGGTTAAGGCAGTACGTAAGAGCTGTGACTGGACATTTTGTTAAATCTCTCATTCACTCATTATTTCAATCAATCTGCAGTGGTCTCTAGTATAAATAATGCCTTGGGAATCATTCTCTGTGGAAAAAAAACTCTGGTGCTGGAAGTAGAAGTTAGGCAGAGCAGGGGGTGGGTGGCAGGATTTGGAGCCTTACTCGTTATTCCTGATATGTGGACATCTCTGATTTGCTAACAGCAACACGACTCTACCACTGACTCTGTTTGCTCTGCAACGTTGATGTTTTATCTCCACAAATAACACAAGCCTGGAGGAGTTCTGCTGTGTGGTGGAGTTGCTAATGCTAATGGTTAGCTTCTACTAGCTCAGACGTTCTCTGCTGTTTCCTGGACGCTAAACCAACAACAGCCTTCCCCGTCGTGAGTCAAGATGGGTGACTCCATGAATGTTCAGTGACAAAGTGACGTAGATCTGTCAGGATTTTCTAATTTGAGAGTTAGCTTGTTAATTTTCTATCAGCAGTTAATGCAGGAGATAGGTGTAGAAGACTATTTCACTTTCAACCTGCATGTTAAATTCAGAGCAACCGATCATATTTCAAAAGAACAAGTAAACAATCGTTTGTTCTCTGTGAACTTGCTCTTCCTTCTTACTTTTCTGCAACATGTCTAAAATATTTTCCCCCAGGTGATAAAAATGGAACTTATGGCACTGTTTTTTTCAAACTTTGATACCAGACATGTATTTTTTTAACTTCAGGCTATATCGGTGTTCATCTGACTTTAACTTATAGAAAGTTCCTATCAGCTACAGTGAAAACGTAGGTGTTTAAAGTCTTTATGTAACCAGAGTCAGCTCACTCTGTGAATTTTTATGGTGATGTGACAGTTCATGCCACAGAGCAGCCCCACTCTCCAACCCAACTGTGGTTCTCTTAACTAAATTAGCCAAAGCAGGCGCGACCGCTGAGCGTGTTAACATCAAAAAGTAATCTGTGGCCCTGCAGGACTTGTCGACAGTAATCACTGTTCAGCCTGAATGCCAGACTCTGGATCACCTGACGACCCACATTTATTGTCAGCTTAATGTGTCAGAATGTGAATTTCTCCTTTTAACTTAGAGGACAGTCAGAAACGTGTCCTTTCATCATTCACTGTCTGTCTTTAATCTCATTACATCTTTAAATCCTAGTCTCTCTTTGATTGCCTGCAATAAGCAATCATTTATATCAATATTTTTAAAAAACACATTTTATTTAGGTGATATATGCAAATCAAATTAACCCTCAGCAGTTCAAGGCTTTCGTGTTTATTTGTGTTCATCTCATCAATCTTCAGATCTTTATCTCCATCTTCTTATTTGTAGAGGAAAACTTCCAAGAACAGATAATTTCCCTTTCTGTTTCATGTTACTTCAGTAAGTACTGGTAAAAGCATAAATATGAATGTTTTCATCCAGTCTCATGTAGCAGACTGGATCACAGTCAAGGCGTTCTTCACTGATCTGTACGACAGCAGCCTGGTGACATTTAGCTCCTGATGTCTGTTGTTGACCTACGTTGACGGTCTTCTGTCAGCCGGGCAGTAACGCCACACCAAGCCTTTTCTCAGCTGGAGGAAACAACTGCTTCCATCAGGAGGGGAGGGGAGCTAATAAAATTAAAATGTTTTGAGTTTAAAATCTCTGAGTTTGATTCACTTTTACTTTATTTAACTGAAACCAAATACGTGGCTTAGCTGTGAAGGAACATAACAAGCTTACCTGTCATGTTTCTGCTTTCATGGTTGTGTTTATTTTCTTTTTTCTGATCACACATAGTTAAAACTGGTCACTAGTGCCTTCAGTCACTGTTTTTAACAGAATTCATGAACACCATTTGAAAAGCTAGTTAGAAACCATCATCAGCTCTTTTAATCTCACCAGCCGGTAATATTGGAGCCTGGTCCTGTGTGACCCCTCTTCACAGGGATGTGTAATAGTTAAACATCAAAGATTTTTTAAAAACACACACCGAGGCACACAAAACACATGAACCAGAATCTCCTCGAAGCCGTACAGAAGTCTTGTTCCATGGTCTCACCAAACTCCTCCCACGCCCGGGTTTTTGCCTCCGCGACCACCCGAGCCGCATTCTGCTTGGACTGCCGGTACCTATCAGCTGCCTTCGGAGTCCCACAAGTCAAAATGACCTGATAGGACTCTTTCTTCAGCTTGACAGCATCCCTAACCACTGGTGTCCACCAGCGGGTTCGGGGATTGCCATAAATAAATTAATTGGTGAAAACAGTAATTTGTACATTTTTTCTTTGAAAAAAATACATAATCATACTGGAAAGCACTCTTTCATCATTTTTTTTAACGAAAAATTTCTTTAAAGTTTATAACGGTAAAACACTGATTTTTACATTTATTTTTTGAATAAAATACAGATTTTAAGTTCTGGTAATGGATGCATGGTGTAATTTGATATTGTGAAATTTGAATTAATTTCACATGAAAATAATAGATTAGATAGCGTTAGGGATGCCTGTTTTCTAGAATTTCTTTAACCAGTAATTGACACCCTTAACGGTTAATAGTTGGTTAACTGTAAATTTATTTGATCATGTGACAAGCTCACCTCTACTTTTGTGGTGTTTGAGTCGGCATATATTGATAGCGGCGCTCTTCATGCCCTCCAGTGGCACCAAATATATTGTAGCAGTTGCTGGGGGGAGTTTACTTCCTGTTTCCCAGTGTGCTTATAGCAGCATTTAGGTGTTGTCTGGCTCAACCGTTAGTGAGAGAGAAGTGTCTGTTCATGACCTGACTCGTGAACGCTGTGCTGTTGTTCAGTACTGCTGTCATTACCGACCCAACGCTTTTGACTGCTACAATTTTACACACAGCGCAGTTGAAGGACATGACCAGCAATTAACTGGGCAAAGCTATAACCTGTTATGACCTTAACAGCCTTTAATCGGTTAATTATGTACATCACTATTTCATACTAAGAATTGAACAGTGAAAGGAGGAAAACCCTTTAATGTTTTTAGTGGCACAAATTTTTTTTTTAGATTATTTTCATGTTTATTTTACAGTAAAAGAATGAAGTAAAAACATTTTCTTCTACAGTAAAATACTGACTTAATCACCATTTTAACTGTAAAAACAACAAAAATACCTTCTTACAGTAAAAGAAAAAAAAGTTGTGCCTGTAATTTTACGGTACCATTCTGGCAACCCCAGCTGCCAGCGTTTTACCGTAAAATCTACAATGTTTTTATTTACGGTGCACTAGATGATTGGCTGGATGTACGACTTACGGAAGTTACGTTACCATGTTCATTTAGGCAGTAAGAAACATGCTAAACACTTTCCAAAACCTATGTTAAAGAACAGAATCAAAAAAGTGATGCAATATATTTTGGCAGAGTGGTATTGCCGTAGTGTGATGTCATCGTCAGGCGCAGGACCCCGAGCAGATCCAGAACCTACCCCGCCAATAGTTTTGTGACTATTTAAATAAGCTTTAAATTCTTTGAATAAGCTGTTCCAGTTTTTATTTGAATTGATGTTTATTTCAGATTTCTGGACTAAATCTAAAAGATCATGACACCTACATTTCAGAATTCCCCATAACTGTTAACATATTCTAAATCTTACCTCCCTTTTGTTTTTCTTGTTTGCGTTGTATTTATCTCCATCTCCATCCCCGTGGGCACCTTCCATCCTCTTCTAGCTCTGTAATTAACACAAGAATGCAGCCTTGTGAGATGGTACGTTGTCACACACAGCAGGAATGCCATACATGCCTTTAAAGCTAAACAAAAATCAAAAAACTGATTAAAAAAAGAATTTCACCCTTTTTTACATGACAGAAAAAATGCTCCTCTTTCCTCCCACTCAGTAATTTTGTGCTATTCTTTTGCTCCCTTTCATTGATTTAGAAGTGTATGAGTGCAGTGTGTGTGTGTGTGTGTGTGTGTGTGTGTGTGTGTGTGTGTGACTAATACATCCTCATCCTTGGCAAGGCCTCACTAAGAGCACAGCAACCCACTGAGATTTTAGAGAAAGACATAAAAGGAACTCTGTATGCTAGGGAGTGTATCGGAGCTCTCTCTGAGGGTGTGAGACAGAGCTGAGAGGCAAGACGAACAGCCAATAGACGGTGTTTGTCAGGAGAGCTCAGCAGGCAGGAAGGAAGCTGATCAGGGTTTCTAAAGCAGAATCAAATCTTTACGTGTGTTACGCAACGCTGTAAAAACCCGGTCAGACCCAGAGAACTGGAGCATGTGTAAATTAGCAGTTTGGGCTGGACGTGTGCAACATGAAAGTTGTTCTAATGCATCGAGTACTGAAGCAACTTAATCCAGTCTTATCTGTCAGTTATCAGATCAAACTCCCTCCTGCTGCTTAGACAAAGAAACGACACATCAAATATCTGTCTTGTTCATGTTTATGTATTCGGTAAAATGGTAAATGGCTTGTGTTTGTTTAGAACCTTCTTGGGTTCTGCAACCCGCCAAGGCACTTCACCCATTCACACGCTGGTGGTGATGAGCTACGTCGTAGCCACAGCTGCCCGGGGGTGACTGACAGAGGCGAGGCTGCCATACACTGGCGCCACCGGCTCCTTTGACCACCACCAGCTTTTGTCCAAAGCAACGTACCAATGTAATTCCAAACATGACCAGAACCCCTGTAGCTTCTGTCTGGTAACCTGTCTGTGCTCTTCCTGTCCTGTTGTTCATGCCCAGCTTCATTTCTGGTTATTCTCTATTTTGCCTGAACTCTATGGTTCTACCTGCTTCCAGCTTGGATCTTCACACTGGATTTCTTTCTTGTCTCTGCAGGTTACTGAGTGTGCACAACTCAGAATCAGAAAGTCTTTATTGTAACTGGATGGGAATGCAATGAGACTGTAGATGGCACTAAATGTTGTATTTGAGATGAAGGATAAAAGTAAAGTGAAAAAAAGATATTCACCAAGATTAAAACAACAGCTGTGATGTTCAAATAGCTTTAAATATTAAAGCAATAGTGAGTATTTTTCTGATGGCTGTTGGGCAGAATACGTTATTCAGTCGTGGTAATATCATGGAGGTTATTGTTTATTTATTGTCCTGCTTGCTGTGGGGGGAAAAGCTGTCCCTTAATCTGATGGTTGTTGTTTCTGAGGCCTTGTAGCGCTTACCAGATGGCAGAAGTTCAAATAGGAGGGGCCCGGGGTGGGAGGGGTCTTTGATAATGTTTTTAGCGTCTCCTCCCCTTCAGGTCGGCTCATGGGTTCCTGAACGGGGCTAAAAGAGCTGTGCCTCTCGCCCTGAACAACACACGTTGAATTTCATTTTAAATGAAAAGTAATGATGTGTGTTTCGACCACGCCTGTCACGTACTTTGTAGTTATTACTGTGACTACAAATCAGACACCAGGACTTCACCACAGAACCTCCTCTGCCCTAGCGTAGCTGCTACTTACCACGTGGCCAGATTTATGGTGGTTCTTTCCTCCTGAAGGAAAGATTTGAAGCTCACAGACATTTTTCTTTGCTCTTCTCCGTGTCTGGTTCAATGACATCAATTTAGTGATGCACATTTGTAGTCCTGGATGTATTTTCACACAAAACCTAAAATACTTTTTTCCCTGTTTGAAAATAAGTGCTTTCTTGGCATCAGAATGTGTCTTTAACATTTCCCAGACATCATATATGAAATCCATGGCACATAACAAACAGGATTTTTCATTCTTCCGTGGACCCATGGTCCCGAAGATGGCTTAGGCTCCCTATAACTGCCTGCTAATCAGACTGGTGATTTAATCCCAGCTTCCACGCCTCATGTTGAGGTGTCCTTGGGCAAGGCACTAACCATGTAGCTCCTGATCTGAGAAATGGGGGGTATGAATACGTACTGTAAGTGTATGAGTGTGACTTTATACTAGATTAGATTATTGCAGAAGTTATTCTTATGAAGGAAACAGATGAATGTTGACATTTGAATTCCTGCCAGTGGTCACTCTTAGAATATTGCTTTCATATATTCTAGTTTTCTTTTGTTCTTGAACGAACCAGGTTCTAAACAAACGGTATTTGATACTTTAAATTGACTTAAACTAGGTTAAGAGCCATCAGGTTCAGGGATATCGTCATTTTATTTGGATCTCGTCATCTACATTATCAAGTAGATCAACATAAGAAAAAACTAGAATGTTGCATGTTCTCACAGTGGAACATGTCTTGAAAGTGCATTAATGTCTAAATACCTATTTGATGTAAGAAGACAGCCTGACTAGGATTTTACCAAAATGTCAGACCTCGTCTTCATCTCCTGCTCTCGGCAGGCTAAAGCAAACCTTCAAAGGGGTTGGAAGATTTCCCTGACTGGCCTTGAGGTGGAACAGCTAAGGAGAAGCAAGCGGTGCAGACATGCCAGCAAAAATACTCCTCCTCTCAGACTTGGATATATAAGGCTGTGGAGCGAAGGGAAGCACAAGATGACTCGTGTGTTTTAAACTTAGTGGCTTTTACCATCTGGAAAAGCTGTAAAATATCTGCCAGAGGCAAACACGGTCATGCATTATTTTAAAGGAATAAAACATTCATGTGATGCATTTGACATACATGTGTTCAAGCATGTGCAAAGCTGTAGAAATAAAAGCATCAGAGGGTTTTTCTCGTGTATTACCTCCAGCTGCTCCTCTCCAGCAGCCCCGCCTCAACGGTACATAATAGACCCACACATAAGAAATCTGAACATTAAAAATGCAAAAGTTTTGTTTTTTCTAATTGCTGGTGTTGCATAAACAGAATAGTTCTAAAAACCCAGACATACTGACATAAACAATTCAGTAAGATCATCAGACATGCAGGAGAGAAGTGGACCCAAATCCGGCCTCTCCATCTTCACCCGCATCCAGTACTGCAGGAACTAGGGGTGCTGGGGGTGCTGCAGCACCCCCTGCTGGTGACATCAAAGATTTATTTACCACAATGGCACAAAAGCGGATTTTAGACTTTTTTGGAAAGCCTCGAGAGTTCTGGGGTATATGGTTATGTATCCGGTCCAAGATAGTGCATTTACAATTTATTTGCAGTTTCTATTGTGCTTTTTTGTATTTCAGAAACTTTTTAACAAGGACACATTTGTCCCTCATTTTCCTCCACCTCTTCATGCGCTCGCCACCTCTAAACCCACGTTTCCCGTCATTTCTGTCCATGAATAAAACGCTTGCTGCGCATCTTTATCCTCCTCCAGTCACGGGTGAATAAACGTTCATATTTTCAGAGTTTTCCCACGAGGTATTCTTCAAGCTGCTCCATGTCTGCAGCTAGATATCTTTGGCTCTCTTTATTTTTTTTCAGGTGGCAATATTGGTGCTGGTGACGTATTTAAAGAAAGCGGCGTCCTGGCCAATCACAAGCTTGCGCTCTTCATATCGTTTGACGGATGCTTTGAAAAGTGGGCTCGACTCCGTCCATCCTTGCAAGCCTGTTGAAGAGCCCTCGCAAGGATGGATAATGGCGTTGCATGTCTCCGTGCCGACGCAGACAGAGAAGCATAAACTAGGCTTTTTTTAAGCCGGGATCACACTGTGCATTTTTTGGTGTCTCACACGACTGCTCATGTCACACTGTGAGAACTCCAGAAAGGTGGAAACACTGAATGGTGCAAGATTTCAGTGAGCCAGACTGGACGACGTCTCGCTTCAACAGGACACGCTACGTCATGAGCGCACCCCGGAAGCAACACCCCCCCCCCCCCCCCCCCCCAGACAAGCATACGTCACTAGGCAGATAAGCAAAAAACGCTAAAAAGAGAAAAAAGCTCCACAGTTAACACTTCTTTTTAGTACCAGCTCATCTTCCTCAAAGAGGAAGAATTGATCCGCTGCATGTTTAAAAAACCTGCTTTGGCCTCAGACTCCAGCTGCGTCTCTTTTTCCCGTCTTCCAGCTAAACAGCTAATCTGTCTGCTGGACATCCATCCTTCTCATCCTCCTTTATACATAAAACACTAAACTACAGAGAAGTAACTATCTATCCGTCACAGATCGCTCCAATATCTAGAGCAGGGGTGCCCAATCCTGGTCCTGGAGGGCCGGTATCCAGCACGTTTTAGTGGCTTCTTTGCTCCAACACGTCTAATGCAGGTTGAATCACCTGTGCAGCAGCTCATGAGGCTCTGCAGAAGATTGTTAATCAACTGCGGATTGAAATCAGGTGTGTTGAAGCAGGGTTAACACTAAAATGTGTCTTAGTTTAATTCTTTTAGGATAACTCCGGTTTTATTTGGGCTCTTAACAAAAATAAAAACTGGTGTGTAGTTTTTATCCCGCATGTTAAAGTTGAAACTGAAACTCAGAGAGGCGGAGTCTTGCTGCTGCGGCGTCCCAAAGGTGTGTTTTCATTGGTCAACTGCAGACGGGAGTCGTAGGTTTTCAAGCAGCGCTTGAAGACTGTTGGAGGGTGTCTTCTTTCTAATAATGAGACTCGTATCAATGCGTATACTACACGTAGACTATGATTCACCTGTACATAATGAGTTGAGCGCAACTGAGCCTTTTTTTTCAGCACCCCCTGCTGAAAATATGTTCCCGCGGCTATGCCCGCATCTCATGCTTTCAACGAAGCCTTTCCTTTTCTTTTAGCAGCAAATTCTAAAAGGATATAAGGCAAATATTTCTCAAAAAAAAGAAAGAAAAAAAATGTAATCAACCATTTTTTTAAATTATACTGTAACTTCATGAACATAGCTATGGCAGTAAATTCAACCAGAGTTTGTCACCTTCAAATCAGCCGATGAATATGCTCAGAAGAAAAGCTTCCTGAGGCAGACACATCAGTACAGGTTCAATACATCAGGAACCAGGAGAGAAATCCTCCGAACGTCAAAAACGCTTTTTTAAATTCACTTTGGGGAACACATTTCCACTCCCATGTAAGGAGGAGACAGGGTCTCCTCAGACTGGACTAACCAATCCATACCTTCACCATATTATCTTTAAATAACATAAGACCATCTTCTATATATGGCAAACTGTCTGCACACTAAGAAATGCTTCCATGGGCCAGAATGGACCATCTGATCACATATGGTAAAGAGTCCAGCAGTATTTTCTTAACAACCATCTTATTTACTGTATTTGGTGTCAAATGGCTTTTGTCTGTTAGTGGAAAGGTGTTTGTGTTGGTTAGTAACGTTAATAATGTTTAAGTCGCCTAACAAGATGTTTAAACATCAGTTTAACATCAACACCCAGAGCTGCGGGAACACATTTTCAGCAAGGGGTGCTGAGAAAAAACAAAAGCTCAGCTGCACTCAACTCCTTCTGTACAGGTGAATCATAGCCTACATGTAGCATACGCATTGATACGAGTCTCATTATTAGAAATCAAGACAAAACCATGAAACACAACACTGTCAACACACCCCTGGTCCCCGTCATCACACTCTGGGTTTTGCTGATGCTGTTTTTGTCGTTTGGGCGGTGACTGGACTGGGCTGCAAGTGTGTCTCTAAAGCCTAATTTATGCCTCTCCGTCTGCGTCGGTACGGAGACACGCAGCGCCATTATCTGTCCTTGCGAGGGCTCTCCAACAGGCTCGCAAGGACAGACGGAGATGAACCAACTTTTCTAAACTTCCATGGAACGGTATGGAGAGCAAAGCTTGTGATTGGTCAGGACGCCGCTTTCTTTAAATAAGTCAACAGCACCACCATTACCCCATCAAAAAAATAAAAAGAGAGCCAAAGGTATCTAGCAGCAGACACAGAGCAGCTTGAAGAATACAGCAGAAAAACGTTTATTCAGCCGTGACTGGAGGAGGATAAAGATACGCAGCAAGCGTTTTATTCGTGGACGGAAATGACGGGAAAACGTGGGTTTAGAGGTGGCGAGTGCATGAAGAGGTGGAGGAAAATCAGGGACACGTGTCTGTGTTAAAAAGTCTCTGAAATACAAAAAAGCACAATAGAAACTGCAAACATCAACTGTCAATGCACTTGGACTGGATACATGACAATATACCCCAGAACTCACTGTTGCTGCATCTCCTTTTGTTTTCTCGAGGCTTCCCAAAAAAGTCTAAAATCTGCTTTTGCGCCATTGTAGCCCTTTTTATAAGACACACCGTGCCGGCAAATCAGCTCAATATTACCGCAACGTGTGTCTTATGAACGCACCATGGCAGCATCACGTTGCGGGAATTTTCCGGCATTCGTGCCGCCACGCTTGATAGTAATATTGCGGTCATATTGCGGCTTCGCAGGTCTTAAAAACGCACATTAAGCGTTGGCGCAACAGAGGGTGGTGTCATGACCACGTAATAAATTAATGCCGAGCTCCGGCGGGAACTATATTGAAAATGAAAGTAAACATGTGCTTAAGTTTCACTTTTGTAAACAGAATCAGCTGAGATGATAAACTGGAGCGTTGCGGTGCTATGGGAGCTTTTCTCTGTTAGATCTGCAGCTCAGATCGTCTGACAGCTCACAGGGATGGTGGAGGACACACACCTGCGCAGCTTCGATCGCAATAAAAAGCAAGTTATGTCCAAGATACACAGAAGTCCGCGACAGCGCAGAAACCGCCACCATACCCCCTTTATGCCGCCGTCGCGTAATCTTTTATAAAACGGACATGATTGCGCAACATTACCGCCACGGTCTGAGCTCTTATAAACGACCTAATGCTCCCTGATGCCGCCTCAGCGTTGCAGCAAATTGGCGGCATTGTTTTATAAAAGAGGCTTTTGGTAAAAAAAAATCTTTGGGGTCACCAGCAGGGGCAGATGTTTATCCAGAATGTCCCGGTACATGTCTCCATTCATCCTGCCTTCAGTAATATGAAGTCTGCCAGGACCCCCACACCATGATGCTTCCACCCCCAAACGTAACTGTTGGTGTTGTTGGGGTGGTGGGCAGTGCCATTTCTTCTCCAAACATGGTGTGTAGAACGACAGCCAAAACGTTCAATTTAGCTTTCATCTGATCATCCTATAGTCTCCCAGTAACCAACAGATTTCTGCAGATGCTGCTTCACAAACTTTAACCGAGCCTCAACATGCTTTTTGTTCTGCAATGGAGTCTTGTGTGGTGAGTGTGCATGGATGCCATGGTGGTTTAGTGCATTGCTTATAGGTTTTTTTTAAACAACAGTACCTGCTGATGCAAGATCTTCCTGAAGTTCTGCCTGAGTGGTTCTTGGCTCCTGGAGACTCTCCTGATTATTCTGTGGACTCCTCAGACAGGGATCTTATGTGGATCCTACCTGATTGTGGCTGGTTTATGGTGAACTGATGCTCTTTCCATTTCTGGATAATGGCCTCCACAGTGCTCACAGGAACATTCAGCATTCTGGAAACACGCCCATAACCATTCCCATCAGAATGCTTTTCAATGCTAAAGTTTCGTAGATCTTGGGAGAGTTCTTTCCTTTTACCCATCATGAAGTCTTTCCTGGGTAATGAGAAGCCTTTATAGGCCTTCAATCAGGACTAAAGCAGCTGATATCAATTAGTACTGATAGGGGGCGGGGCTTCTCTCTCAATACTGACAGATTTCAAGTGATCTCCTGACTTTTTTTGCTATTTTGCACCTTTTTATCTTCATGTGTTTAATAATTTTTCCCTGTGTCTTTTCATTTTGTTACAGATAACTCCATTTATGGACTTAAATGTTTAGATGTCTTTGCATGAATGTAATACTTGAGTTAAGAGCACTCACCACACAAGACTCCATTGCTGAACAACAAGAATGTTGAGGCTCGGTTAAACACCAGCTCCGGTGGCGTAGTGGTAGAGTGTCCGCCCCGGGACTGGGAGATCAGGGTTCGATTCCCGGTCGGGTCATACCAAAGACTTTGAAAAAAAGGGACCCAATGCCTCCTCGCTTGACACTCAACACTAAGGGGTTGGATTGGGGGGTTAAACCACCAAATAGTTCCTAACGCGGCCACAGCTGCAGCTCACCGCTCCCCACCATGGGGATGGGTCAAATGCGGAGATGTAATTTCACCAGTGTGTGATGATGATTTGGGACTTTAACTTTAATATTCACACATGGTGTCAATAATTCACTTAGAAAAAGCCCTAATGATAAAAATGTTGACTTGTCAAATACTTATTTTCCTCGCTCTAAGTGCAGTTTCTGGTCAGCAGAGGACTACTGTTCAATGTGAAGTTGGTCTAGTTTTTGGCTCATAAACCACTGAAACCAGTTTGAAAGTATAGCCTGGGAGACACAGGGGACAGTTGCGTCACGCTCGTGCCGTCATTTTAAAAAGAAGCCATTAGAAGCCATGAGAGTAGCTACACGGTGAGCACAGCGTCGCGTCCCAGAAGCGCCTGTCTGCGCAGAGGCGCTGAAGAAAGGCGCCAGTTCTATTTCAAGCACAGCGCTTCCGTGACGCAGCGCGTCTGTCTCCTGTGTGTCCCAGGCTTAAGAGCTTGAAATCCATCCATTGAAACATTTAGCTAACACTACAAACACAGTCACAGTTTGTACAGTTACACTAAGGTACAAAGTTTAAATTTGTTCAATAATAAAATAAGAAAAATCATTTTTTTATTAATAAAGGGAAGATTTTTGTTTGTACACCAGTGTATTGCAACAGTCTTTATTTATAGTTGATTTATTGAGAATCTTCTGGGAAAATTAGAAACCAAAACGAAGGCACCAACTGATTATTTAACAACAGAAGAAGAGATTCATGGAGGAACAGATAGAAAAACGAAGCACACGAATGGACAGGCCCAAACCTAAAGCTTTACAAAAACAATTTACAGGCGTTTTACTGGACCCTGTCAGAGGAAGCTTTCAAGGTTCCAACAGAAGTGCTTCTTCGATATTTCTAAATATCTTTTCTGAACGTTTACTGAAAGAAGTGAAGCCCACATAAGATTCAGTCACATAAAAGAGGCAATCCATGAAAAAGCAAGGGTCAAACCAAAGTAAACATTCAGTCCATTAACAAACCCAGGTTTTTTTTCTGAAGTGAGGGCGTTTGGACGACTGCAGAATTATTTCACGTGTTCGTTCAAAAGAAAGGATGTTTTCATCACTTTCTAATTGAAAGAAAAGTGGTAATGGAAGCACTTAGAGAGACAGAGTGGAGAAGGTCGGCAAAAGAGAGGAGAGCAGTGGCACGGCGTGGTAAATGTCATGTTGGTTACAGCAGTCAGCGTGAAGAGGAGCGGGGGAGGAAGAGGAGTTTCTTATTCTCACTCATCAAACTCTGAGGGGAACTCTTCCAGAGTTTCTTACCTTGTTGCTGTGTTTTCTCCTGACATCCACTTGGTTTCACTCTGCATGTAATTATACACCTGTAAGCAGGCTTTGAGGGGCTGATGGGCTCCTTTAACACCGCATTTGTGAGCAGAGAAAAAGAAAAAAGTGTGATGTTTATACCTTCATTTAGCTGAAGCCATACAGAGCAGATTTTCCCATCCAGGAGCCAAGTGCAGCACATCGAGGTTAATTCAATGCTTATGTCATTTATCTCACATTGTTTACTCAGTGGGGCATATGCTGTGCTGTGTGTGTTTTCTTCTTATGAGCCTCAACATGAATAATAGCACTTAAATGTGAGAGGGCTCACATTCTGGTTAGCAAATGCCACGTCTGCGTGGAATCCATCGCTCTCCTGCTACTGAGCTGAGATTCTTCAAATGCATACTTGATTTAAGGCATGAACTTGCAGAATCATTCTGTTTTCCTCTGTCATAAATGTCTCAACTGAGAAATTTCTCCTCTTACTGTAGAGCAGTGGTTCTCAATTACTTTTGGTGAAGCCCCCCCTAGGGTACATAGATTTTTTCGCGACCCCCCCCCCCCCCCCCCCCCCGCGGGGTAATGTGCGAGGGGGGGCTACTTTGAATTGGCCCCCAAAACGCCTAGAAACGGCCCTGGGTGTGGGACTAAGTTTTGAAGGTGACTAGAATTGTATCAAATAAATAAATATTACATGCTTATAAGTTATTGCTTTACAAAGTTACAAACGTGTAGTGGGATAAATCTACATGCATTTTCCTTTTTAAGCACTTTGTTTTATTTTTTTATGCAACCATTTTCCGGTCCTGTCTGTATTTTAGCTGCATCTCCTCTCAATCCTCCAGAAAAACGGCTGCCTGGCTTCATTTTTCACGATTTAAGTAGATCAAAGAGATCTGTGAAACATAGCAGAGTGCGCTGCGCTCGCTGCTGCGCCAGTGAGGTAAAGTCGCAGAAGCGCGGGTGATGGAGCGCAGCAGCGGAGCGTCAGACACAAATAAAAGACAGAAAGTTCTTGTATTTTAATTCCAGAACTTGACAGGATGTCCAGACAGACCTCTGAATCCCTCTCTCAGCGCTTCTCTTCAGCGCTCCTCACATGACATTTGCGCACAGGCAGGTGACCAGTTCACGCGGAGCAGAATGTGCGTTCGGGCGGCAGCAGGTGGAATGTTAATTAAAGTGAAATCGTTTAATTGTGTTGTTTATGTTACTGGGGAACTCTGGTCAGCTTGTGTGGGATAAATATTAATGAAAAAAGAATGGATATTTAACGGTTTTATTGAATATTTATTATTATTTTAAAAATAAGCAAAAATAGATCATGCTGCCTCTGGCTGCCAACAAATGATTATTTCCATTTCTCATATAAGAAAGGAAGGAAGTTATGTTCAGAAAAAACATTTTATTTAAATTAAATCAAACAGTGGTGCAGGGCAGCTCAGGGAAACAAAGATGAGGCATCTTTTTAACATGACCATGTTCAATAGGGCTGTTTATACATCACTCTACCAAATAAAAAATATAAATGAAACAAAAAGTAAGAAAAATCTAAATTTCTCTTCATGGAACATTTGCACTGCTCCATTAAATAAAATCCATGTTTGGACTTTTTCTGTGTTCACAAATCAGTCCGTGCATGTATTGTGAAATCTGTTTTATTCTCAGTTGGGGAAGCTCCGAGCGGGGTGGGGGGAGGAGTTGGGGAGGTCAGGTGCGGTGCGCCGCGCCCCCCCTGCTCCTCCTCCGTGCCCCCCAAGGGGGGCGCGCCCCACTAATTGAGAACCACTGCTGTAGAGAAAAATCAGCAACATTACATTCTGGCACAACAAATCTGAGGTAATTTAAATAATCCATATTTGAACCAGTTAGTTCCATCCATCCATCCATTTTCTCCCGCTTATCCGGAGTCGGGTCGCGGGGGCAGCAGCCTAAGGAGGGAAGCCCAGACCTCCGTCTCCCCAGCCACTTGGGCCAGCTCCTCCGGGGGAATCCCAAGGCGTTCCCAGGCCAGCCGAGAGACATAATCTCTCCAGCGTGTCCTGGGTCTTCCTTTGGGTCTCCTCCCGGTTGGACGTGCCCGTAAAACCTCACCAGGGAGGCGTCCAGGAGGCATCCTAACCAGATGCCCGAGCCACCTCACCTGGCTCCTCTCGATGTGGAGGAGCAGCGGGTCTACTCCGAGCCCCTCCCGGATGACCGAGCTCCTCACCCTATCTCTAAGGGAGAGCCCAGCCACCCTGCGAAGAAAACTCATTTCGGCCGCTTGTATCCGTGATCTCGTTCTTTCGGTCACTACCCAAAGCTCGTGACCATAGGTGAGGGTAGGAACGTAGATCGACCGGTAAATTGAGAGCTTCGCCTTTCGACTCAGCTCTCTCTTCACCACGACAGACCGGTACAACGCCCGCATCACTGCAGACGCAGCACCAATCCGCCTGTCGATCTCACGCTCCACCCTTCCCTCACTCGTGAACAAGACCCCAAGATACTTAAACTCCTCCACTTGGGGCAGGACCTCGTCCCTGACCTGGAGAAGGCATTCTACCCTTTTCCGACTCAAGACCATGGTCTCGGATTTAGAGGAGCTGATTCTCATCCCAGCTGCTTCACACCCGGCTGCGAACTGCTTCAGCGAAAGCCGGAGATCACGTTCTGATGAAGCCAACAGGACCACATCATCTGCAAAAAGCAGAGACCTGATCCTTAGGCCACCAAAACGGATCCCCTCACCACCTTGGCTGCACCTAGAAATTCTGTCCATAAAAGTTATGAACAGAATCGGTGACAAAGGGCAGCCTTGGCGGAGTCCAACTCTCACCGGAAACGAGCCAGACTTACTGTTAACTTGAACCAGTTAGTTATTGGAGAAAAATCAAAGCATTGAATAAATGGAGGAACTATTTAGAAGTAGGGCTGGTCGATATGGCAAAAATGTCATATCCCGATATAGCTCATTTTATATCCTGATAACGATATACATAACGATATAGCATTGTTTCTTTTAATTAAATTCATAGTTAATATAAAATTTCAAGTGTTTGCACCAACTCACCAAACCCACGTTTCTCGACCGTGTAGATTGGAACCGTATCTTTGCAGATGTGCTTGGCAACTGCAGTAGTGATCTCCTTCCATCTGCAGGAGCTGTGGTTATATGGTGTGCCACATTTAAACGCCTGTTGCAGCGTCTGTGTCTGGAGTTTGTTATGAGCGCTTACGCTACCACTCGACGCTGCTTTTACGGCTTTTGCTTGTTGACTCTCTGTATTCTTTTTCGTGGTTCTTGCGCAGCTGATAAAATACATTTGTAGTGTTGGAGTCTGTTGTTGGCACCGGGAACCGGCAAACTTTACAAACAACTGCTTTCTGGTCCGCGTCGGCCTTCCTACACCCAAACCACATCCATACAACAGAAGTTTCCCCTCTTTTAGGTACAATCTCCTCCGTTTGGGTTGGCAGGTCATCCTGTTCAAAATTACCCCGGTCTGAACCGCGTCCGCTACCGTCCTCCTCCATGTTTGTTCATGCATGGCTAGCGTGGCGCGCCGCGCGTGCATGGACATGCCGTAAGGCATCATGTCGTAAAATACTGCCGTAAAACGCCGAATCGTGGTGTAAACGATAGAGCTTCATATTAAACGATAGACATTTTCTATCGTACAGACGAAACATTTCGTCCTATTTAGAAGCATTCTAAAAACTCGCAATACTCTTCCTTTCTCCTTACCCAGTGATCCTAGAAGGTGTGTGTGTGTGTGTGTGTGCATAGTTTCAATGTGGAATATTAAGCTGTATCTGTTGGCCAACATGCCTTATTCTAATGGCTTCAAATCAAGCGCAGCTCCCACACAACATTGCCATCTTAGCAACTTTGTCGCTGTTTCTAACAACTTTTATTTCCTAAAAGCATCTAGCGAACAACCTAGAAACATTTTTGATAACTCTTAGCTACTTTCTGTATAACTTTGTCACCGATATTCCCTACAGGTTAGCTAAACACTCAGACCGTCCTGCCGGACATTAGGAAAGGGAATGATGTGCGCATGTGCAGCATGATCACGTTACATAGCCTGTCCAATCAGAAACCTTTCTAGGTGGATCTCACTCACTAAAAAATGTTGTCTTACAAGCTAAATCAATTTTTATCAGGGATTGTCCTGGACATTTTGATTCATTTATTTTAATCTTATTTTATATTTTAATATAGTCGCTTTGTTTTATTGAATTTTTATTATTTTTAACTCTTTTACTGTGATCTGTTTTTATGCTGTGAAGCACTTTGGTCAGCAACTGCTGTTTTAAATGTGCTATATAAATAAACTTGACCTTGACCTTGACCTTAAATAAATTCAAGACACAGCAAGCCACATCTGAAGTGGATTTACACGCATTTTACTGTCTTCATGCGCTCTCACACCACACCTCCAGTTTCTCACGCTGATAAATAATCATCAGTTGATCTCTGAGCGACACGTCGCATCGTGCTGCTGTACACACTCCTATGGCACTGCTGGACAGGGTTAAATTATCATCAGCAGGCTGTGGAAGTTCGCTACAACATAGAAGCGGTCTCGACCCGTGTGTGTGTGTGTGTGTGTGTGCATGGGATGGCGGTGGGAGGAGGGAGATATAGAAGGGATCTTGGATGCTGATCTGTGGGGGAGGGGTGGGAAATTGACTGTTGTGTGGTTGTTTTTAATATTGTACAGCGCTTTGCGTTGCACTTGTATGAAAAGCGCTTAATAAATAAAGTTTGATTTGATTTGAGAATGCAGATATGCTGAGAATGCAAAAGAAGCTGATGCTCTCCAAGATCAAAGTAGAAGGAATCATTTCCGGATCATTGTCTTGAAAGAAGGAATTGAGCTTGACCACGCTCTTTCCTACCTGATGTCTAGTTTCGCTGATCTGGTGGCTTCTCCTCCTGAGGTGATGCGGGCGCATCAGGTTGGCTCCCCTGGCGGCTCGGCCTCTCCTCAGACCTTGTTGGGGTGCTTTCTCCATGCGGCGGACAGAGATCTGATCCTGAACTTAGCGAGGAAGTCTCAGGTGTCTGTGGCTGGTAAAACTATTTGCTTCGCCGCAGACTACAGTGATGATACTGCCCGTCGCAGACGCCGCTGCTTTCCGGTACTGAATCGGGCTTGGGCCCTCGGGCTACAAGCTTTTCCTTAAGCTGATCAATGGATGGCTTCAGCTCTTCTTCCCAGACCCAGTTGAGGCTGAAAGGCACCAGGACACCCTGGACTCTGGTGCTTAGTGGTTCTCTGGGCTAGCTTGGGCTAGGTGTGAGGATTTACCATCTTCTACTGGATATTATTGCCTGTGGATCGTCTTCAATGGGAGGAACTTGTTTTGTTTATTCGATTCCCTGAACTGCTGCCATGAGGTTTAATTTCTATTTACTTAGTTTTCCCGGTTTTAGCCACCATGATAAATCATATTTTAGATCAGGTTACTTATTTTGGTGGCTTTAAATTGAGCAGAGGGTGGACTGAGAACCTAAACCAGTGGTTGTGAGACATAATGATAATTTGCAAAGTGCCTTTATTTATTTATTATTTTGTGTGTGTGTGCATGTGTTTTTGCATGTGTGTGTGTGTGTGTGTGTGAATGCCTGCTTGGTGGTCATTCCTGTACGCTTATCGCTCTGCCTATACTACCGTGGTTATTATTATTTTTTCTTAGTTTACCATGGGTAAGGGATTACATGTTATTCATCTAAATATCAGAAGCTTATTTCCTAAGATCGACTTATTAAAAGCATGGCTTTAGCATAATAAACCGAAAATTACACTTTCAGAAACTTGGCTAAACGAGAACATCTCTGACATTTGTCTCAATAATTCTGATTTATTTCGTATGGATAGAGGGACCAGAGATGGTGGGGTGTCTGCTCCAGTCTGGTATCTCAGATCATTGTACCTCCAGTCAAGCCAATGCTTTTTGAAGCCATTTTCCCTAAGATTCCCCTTTACAGAAACAAGCATCTTATCATTGGTAACATTTATCGCCCCCCCACCTCCCCAACAACTGAAGCAATTAGAAATTATTAGTTCAGTCTTTGGGCGATTCTAGGGAAATTCTTTTATTGGGTGACTTTAACATCAACTGGCTCGATGAATCAACTTTATTACAAAGGAACCTTTTAAACAGCTCTAATCTGTCTCAACTGATTACTGAGCCAACTCGAGTTGGTGCAACCACTTCTTATTGACTGGATTTTAGTAACACACTCAAATAGGATTTCTGACTCTGGCGTTCTAGCTGACTGTTTCAGTGATCATTCCATTATTTATTGCTTCTGGAAAATATTTATTCCACACTCTCCTCCAAAGATCATAAAATCTCGTGATTTACGTACATGCTTTTAATATACAGTAGATAACGACTTGCAGGACCTGGTGTCTGTTACAGTAATTGGGAAAGACTGACACTTATACCATATGTGGACTGCACTTTGAATTTCTTCCATTCAGAGTTCCTACGGGTTCTTGATAAACATGCTCCTTGGGTCAGTATTAAGGTCAAAGGCAGCCATTTGCCTTGGATTACTAGTGAACTGATTTCTCTTTTTAAGAAACGTGATAAAGCATGGAAAACAGCTAAACTTAGTAATCATAGTCATTGGACGGAATATAGAAAATTGAGGAATTTCTGCACACAGACAAGGAATGCCAAAACAAATTTTTAGGAACAGCTTGCACAATGATTTTAACAACCCAGAGCAATTCTGGAAGAAAATAAATAATTTACGAGGAAAGACGGCCACCAAAACAACTAATTTGAGGGTTAATGATAAGCTCATTAACAACCCAGCCACGATTGCTGAAGGCTTTAGCCAGGATTTTTCTAAATCTCCTCAGCTTGACTCTTCAGTTCCTGTGGGTTCTTATGCCATGCCCCAACAATGTGCAAGTCTATTTTCCTTTTCTGAAATTTTCCCAGATGATGTGGTCAAGATCATAAAGACTCTTTCTTCAAGTAATGTTTCTGGTCCAGACGGTATTGAGTGTAAATTTATCAAAATTGCTTCTAATGTTCTTGCCTGCCCTTTGTCGATACTTTTTAATATTTCAATTAAAGGAGTCATCACCTATAATAGCGTGGATATCTACGTCCTATTATAGTCTTTTAGGCCATTAAAATAAATTGTGTTGGAAAAATAAATTAAAAATGTGCTTTTCTGATCATTTTTTGTAAAGGGCATATTTTCTTGTGAGATCACACGCGATATTTCGCGCACGGGACTGAGGAGCACGTTGATTGGTGGAAGGAAGCAGGAAGCAGCTTCAGCATCTTGCTCCAAAATAACAAAAGTTATAACTGAACCCGACCTGGCAGTGACCTACGGGATCTAACAGTACGAGCCCGAGCCTCGCCTTGTGCGTAATGGCTTCCTCGCTTGTTTAGTTTTATTTTCAGTGAAGCACCATAAACCGGAAAATGATGGGACATGGCATTGGAGATCTGTAAACAGTCTAGATGGGACAAAGCAAGCTAAACAGTCTGGCAACGGCTCATCATGCTGTTGTGAAGATCAAATACACAAACTGAGTGGACTTTTTTATCCCGTAACACGGATCAGCAACGGTAAGACATAATTGATGCGTTTCACGTTATGAAATGAGCTTTGTTGTGCTGGTTTGTTCGCTGCTGGTTCATATTTGGTTATATCTGGCCTTTGTGACGACATATAGGCCAGAGCTCAAGCTCTCGTTTTGGAATGCGCGTGCTTGTGGGGTGCATGTGAGCTGGTTGAAGAAGGCAAGATTAAACAAACGTTTCAATGTTAAATATCGGCATCTCATCCAGTGAACAATCATTAGGAAGCCATTATAGACATTTGTTCAGGTGGAAAAGTGAAAATTTCAGGTGATGACTCCTTTAAGCACATGTACAGTCCCTAAGGCATGGAAATGTACAAAGATTTTTCCTCTTCATAAGGGGAGTGATACATGTAAACTCAATAACTACAGGCCTATTGCAATAATTAACTCGGTTTTTGAAAAACTGATATTTAATAAAATGTCTGACTATCTTGATACTAATAACTTACTTTCATAATGCCAGTCAGGATTTAGAAAGCACTTCTCTACAGCTACTGCTCTGTTGAAGCTTACTAATGATATTTACTCTGGCTTTGACAATAGCCTAATTACTGGTGCTATTTTTCTAGATTTAACTAAAGCCTTTGATTTGGTTGATCATTATTTACTTTTAGAAAAACTATATTCCTTTTGCCATTCTAGGTCATCTTTACTTTGGTTCAATTCATTTTTTCGTCATCGCTCACAAAACGTTTCCTTCAATGGATGTGAGTCCAATTGGTGGGGGTCGTTAGGGGAATCCCTCAAGGTTCTTCACTGGGGCCTTTATTATGTTCACTTTTTATAAATTACTTGCTGCTCTGTTGCACCTCTTGCTCGGTTCATCTGTATGCTGATGATACAATTTTATATTGTTCTAAATCTAACAAATTGGAAATTCAGGAGACTCTTCAGCTTAATTTTAACAAAGTGCAACATTGGCTAACTCATAATAAACTTCTTAAGAAATCAAAATTGTATTCCATGCTTTTCCAGAGAAATATGGCCTGTGGCCTGTATTTGTATAGCGCCTTCTTAGGGTTCTACAACCCCCCAAGGTGCTTCACAACACAATCAGTCATCCACCCATTCACACGCTGGTGGGGATGAGCTACAATGTAGCCACAGCTGCCCTGGGGCATACTGACAGAGGCGAGGCCTGCCGTACACTGGTGCCATCAGTCCCTCTGACCACCACCAGCAGGCAAGGTGGGTTAAGTGTCTTGCCCAAGGACACAAGAGCAGCATTCTATGGGGGGAGCTGGGATCGAACCTGCAACCTTCTGATCACTGGACAACCCGCTCTACCTCCAGAGCTGCTGCTGCCCCCAAATACTTCTACCTTTGGTGATTTGAACTTAAATTTTTTAGACTCTTCACGATTGCTATCATCTGATAACATTAAATACTTAGGGGTTTGGTTGGAACCAGAGTTGTCCTTTAAAACCTTTATTCACAAAATAAGGTGACATGTTGTTTGAAAACTTTATATCAGTCTATCAATTGTTTTGATCTCACAGTAAGGAAGCGAATTGTAAGTCAACTTTTGTTTCCGATTTTGGATTATGCAGAGATAATTTACCAGAACTCCACAGTTGTATGTCTTCAATCTCTTGATGTTATATTCAATAGCTTATGTCGCTTTGTTTACGCTGTCCTTTTAGAACACACCACTGTCACATGTATGAACGCCTCTCATGGCTATCCTTAAATGACAGGCGTCAATTTCACTGGTTGTCACTTATTTTTAAATGCATATTTTTTAATTTTCCATCTTCTTTGAAAATATTGTTAGTACCCTTTAATTCTGTGTATCACACTAGGATCAGCTCTCTTTTGTAACACCTCGATTTAAAAAAGAAGTAGGGAAACGTGCATTCTGTGTTAAAGCTCCTCGGGACTGGAACATGTTACCTGCATATTTAACATCATTATCTTCATTTAGCTTATTTAGAAATGCCGTTTATGAGCATGTAAAGCAGACTTGTAATTGCTTTGAATCCACTGCCTGATAATGCGACTATATGGCTAAAGTATTGCATTTACATTTATCTCTTTTGTTTGAACCACAGCAGGATTTTGTTTTTTTTGTTAATTAGTTGTTGTTTGTGATTTATGTTTCTGACTTGTCGATTCGTTACTGTCTCTGCTTTCTTGTACTTTATTTGCATTATTGTTGGAGGACCCACTGGAAAATGAGATGATTCATGTCAAGTGGTTTTATCCTCCTAAAATATAAGTTAATAAATAAATAAATAAAATATGTTTCCATTTATTTTGATGTTACAGATGTTTAGCACTGTATAGCTCCTTTCTGTTGTCAATATTTGCCATCCATCCATCCATCCATTTTCTGCCGCTTATCCGGAGTCGGGTCGCGGGGGCGGCAGCCTAAGGAGGGAAGCCCAGACCTCCCTCTCCCCAGCCACTTGGGCCAGCTCCTCCGGGGGAATCCCAAGGCGTTCCCAGGCCAGCCGAGAGACATAATCTCTCCAGCGTGTCCTGGGTCTTCCTTTGGGTCTCCTCCCGGTTGGACGTGCCCGGAAAACCTCACCAGGGAGGCGTCCAGGAGGCATCCTAATCAGATGCCCGAGCCACCTCAACTGGCTCCTCTCGATGTGGAGGAGCAGCGGGTCTACTCCGAGCCCCTCCCGGATGACCGAGCTCCTCACCCTATCTCTAAGGGAGAGCCCAGCCACCCTGCGAAGAAAACTCATTTCGGCCGCTTGTATCCGCAATCTCGTTCTTTCGGTCACTACCCAAAGCTCGTGACCATAGGTGAGGGTAGGAACGTAGATCGACCGGTAAATTGAGAGCTTCGCCTTTCGACTCAGCTCTTTCTTCACCACGACAGACCGGTACAACGCCCCCATCACTGCAGACGCAGCACCAATCCGCCTGTCGATCTCACGCTCCACCCTTCCCTCACTCGTGAACAAGACCCCGAGATACTTAAACTCCTCCACTTGGGGCAGTCAATATTTGCATTTTTCTATATATAAAATTGGGTGTTTTGTATTGGGTAGGCTTAAATAAGTTAAACTTCAGCCTATACCCTTTCTTAACTATGAGTAAGTGCACTGGCTCTTTCACACAAGGAATCAGGAATTGATTTTGTGATTATTTTGTTTCATTGTTTTTTTTTCATTTATTTTTCTTTTCCTCTGATTTGATTGTGCCCTGTGCAGTTTTATGACCGACTAAATAAATAAAATCACTGTTAATTAAAAATCGTCATAAATAATCGAGCTCTCAACTTCAGTCAAAATAATGATTATTATCATTTTTGCCATAATCGAGCAGCCCTAGTTGTACCTATCTGTTACTACGGTAACCCTGAAGGGATAGCCTAGTGAACTAGACCAAATTCTTGCTTTGCAGAGTTTGGTCTAGGCACACTTCATTGGAACCCTCGCAGCCTGTGGCTGTCCAATCACAGCTCGCTATAGTTTTGGTTGGGCCAATCACAGCGCTCTATATCATGGGCCAATCACAGAGCGGGAGTAGCCGATGACGTCAGCGCTGCGGCCGCGAACCCAAGCAACATGGCGGCAACTCAGGAACCACGTTGGTTTGAAACGGCTTTGTCATCAACATTGGATTATTTAGACTCCAACGTGCGTAAGTCTGTCTGATGTACTTAGCGGCTTCTTATATTTATCAAACAAAGTAGTGCAATGTCCCAGTACACCTGATATTCACATGTTTTTATACAAAAACGACAGAAATCATTGATGTTAGACGCCATTGCTGCCTCCCTCTTTTCCGTCGCCGTGATTACGTCACGTTGTTCGTCACTCTGATTGGTCCTAGTGCTATCCAATTGCGTGCTGACATTTTGAAAGACAACCGTAGATCCCGCCTCACGACTGAGAGCCGTCAATGGTTCGTGGCCAGACTATATATACACATATATAGGATGGCTTGCCAGGCTAAGGCATTGAAGGTTTTTTCCACATTTATGAAGCATGGAAGACATGGCATAGACTCATATTTTGCATCCTGGTCTAAAGTCACACATTTAGAGATGTTTTCTTAAATCACGCACTAAAGGAACTAGAGGCAGGATCTTTAAAAAATCTGTAAAAAATTAAACATGTATGTTCATTTTTTCAAAGCTAATGGGTGATGAAGCGTTATAAACCTAAAAGAATGAGGCCACCCATGTATCGTTCCATTTTCTTGAACAGGCTGTTTGCTGCAAAATGCGCTGCAGTTCGGTCACGAATTTCCCGCGCTGCCCTACGGATGTGGCGTCAATTGACACTGCTTGCGCGTTCACGACAGCTTCAAAACAGAAAGAAAATGTGTTTGACACTGCAGATCGGTAGGTGGCGCTATTGCACCTTAAGTTGCTTGCCAACCGCCAAACTCCAAAAGAAGAACTGTGGGAATGGATTCTACTGCAACCAGCAAACGACCAAGCGTGGCACAAAGGAAGTTTATTCAGCGGCATCTCGTGAGTCAAAAACCAAATATGGTAAAAGACAGGCAGGGACCTGAATCTATATCGGATACGTGATTGACGAATGGAGGCTGCTTCAACTATATCTGGGACTCAAAAAGGATGCTGCCATGGCTCATTTCCTAGTGAGCAGGTAAGAAACATTATAGGTTGTGTTTAGAGATGATGACAATGATCTGACCTCACCGATGACTCAGAGAGAGCTAGCGTGCAGTAGCATTAGCTGTGATAGTAGCATTAGCTGTGATAGTAGCATTAGCTGTGATCAGGGCTGCAGCGTGGATTGCTTCGCCGCAATATTGTCCGTGAGAGCGGCGGGGAGTTGCCTTTTCAGCGTGAGATATTGGAGGTGTGGCGTGAGAGCGTGTGAAGAGGGTCAGGTAATGGTATTTTTGTGTTTGTGTAACATAGCCGTCTGTGCACGCTCCCGTGCTGGGCTGCAGTTACTCGCAGAGCCGGGCGCGTCGCTCGTGAGCATCGTTTCTTTTTTCCTGCCTCTAGTTCCTTAATGCAATCAGATTTTGTCACATCATGAAGATATTTTAACTCAAAACTCTGCATTACTTTTAAGGAAGTCAGAAGTCAGAAGTTTCTGTGTAAAATGTATAAAGGTTTCCTCTCTTAGACAGTTTCCTGAACAGCCTCTGTTCTGAGAAAATGTTTACATCCTCCAGGAGTGATGAGCTAACAGCTAGTCTGAGCATCAATTAGAACAAAGCTGCTGTTTTAAATATCCAGTTAATCTAAAATTCACTGCAGCTACTGAGATGTGTTTTTATTTATTTACCCTTTATTTAACCAGATGAGTCGATTGAGAACCCATTCTCATTTATAACGACGAGAGGCAGCAGCAACAGCGACACAAGTAGCTTTGCACCAGGAACAAACATGTTAAAGATAAAACCAGTTAGACAAAAAAGACTGTTCTCATATACAGTCTGTGAAAAGAATCAAAGCGGTCTTAAAACAATCTTTACACACTCAGAAGCACAATGATCAGAAATTATTGGTCGTAATGAATTGTTCAGGTTCAGGTTTATTTATTTATAAGCAGGCCTCCATAACGAAACTTCAGATGGTCCAGAATGAGGCAGCCAGGTTACTGACCGGTACCAGGTGGGCAGAGCCCATCTTAGCGTCCTTACAGTAGCTCCCAGTGTCTTTTAGAATTTCCTTCAAGGTTTTGTTGTTTGTTTTTAAATGTTTGAATGGGATGGCTCCGTGTTGTTTGTCTGATCTGATTCACCATTCCATTCCATCGAGGTCCCTTTGGTCTTCGGAGCAGGGATCGTTGGTGGTGCCCAAGCACGACTCAGATCAACAGGGAGTCGTGCTTTTTCAGTTCTGGGGCCAAAGCTCTGGAATGAGCTGCCTGCAACTGTGAAGCAGGCTCCCTCGCTCAGCTTTTTTAAGAGCCTTTTATTCACATTGATTAGCGGTAAGGGCGGTTGCTGCCACCTAAATTTTAACTATAGGTTTTTGATTAATTTCTTAAATGCTTTTAAATGTTTTATATGTTTTTATTTAGATATTTTGTTGTGGGTTTTTTTATGTCAAACTGTGATAATTTGTTGTGTTCAGTGCTTTGTTTGTCCCTCGGGCCATATGAAGGCGCTTTATAAATGAATAAACCTGAACCTAAACTTGTTGAAGGTTTGTTTTTTGAGTCATTGTGATAGTTATTTTGTTTTTATTTATTTTTTTCACAATTTAAACAGGGACAGAGATTAATAAGAGGCCTCTCTTCTTTCTGCTCCTTTTCATTCTTAGTTGTGTTTACCTGCATGTTTTGTGTTTTCTTTATATATATATATATATATATATACGTATATATATACATATATATACGTATATATATGTATATATATATAAATATATATATATATATATATATATATATATATACATATATATATATATATATATATATATATATATATATATATATATATATATATATATATATATATATATATATATATATACATACATATATAGCTGTTTGTTGATTAACTTTTCAATGACTCTAGAGAGACAAGGCAAGATAGAGATAGGACAGGTTAGGTCCGAATGATCTTCCCCTTTAAAAAGTGGAGTAACATGAAGACGTTTTTGGAAGCGGTCCTATAAATGATGTCACCGTAATACATACATACATACATACATACATACATACATACCGACCGACCGACCGACCGACCAAACAACATTTATAAAGCGCTTTTTCATACATTTAAGTGCAACACAAAGCGCTGAACAATTAAAAACAACCACACAATAGTCAAATTCCCACCCCTCCCCCACAGATCAGCATCCAAGATCCCTTATATCTCCCTCTTCCCACCCCCAATCCCATCCCACGCACACACACACACACACACACACACACACACACACACACACACACACACACACTCAAGAGCTAAAATGAAAGGACAACTGGCTGAGTACAGATGTAATAGGCAACAAAGTAAAGGGAAACGCCATCAAAAGGAGCCAACTCCTTTGATGGGAAGGATTGTCATTTTGACCAAGGTTTGCTTTGCAGAAAAAGTAAAGGATGACCTGTTGCGGTACAGCAGTGGTTCTCAATTAGCCCCAAGGGGGGCGCAGGAGAAGAGTAGAAGAATAATAATAATAAACATTCAATAAAACCGTTAAATATCCATTCATTTTAATTAATATTTAGTCCAAACAAGCTGACCAGAGTGCCCCAGTAACATAGAAACAATGCAATTAAACAATTTCACTTAAATTATCAACATTTCACCTGCTGCGGCCTGAACGCACATTCTTTCTGCTCCGGCATAAACCTGAACCGGTCACCTGGTTGTCCATAATCAAGTGTCTCTATGGAGCGTGCTGAAGAAACTAACGAGGTTCTGGACTGTTGCCTCAGACAGACTCATGGCTGTTTAAATGTTTTTTTGATTTTTCAGAGCTCCGCTGACACGCTGGATCCGAAGCGGGTACTGGAGTAACGGGTTCTACTTGTGACGACCCCAGGCCTGTACCCTTGATGGGGTTGTTCAGGTGCCTGATTGTTTCCAGGTGGAGCTGATCATGATAATCATGGACTGGAGACAGCTGGGAGTTTTTTTGCCTGCTGGAGAAGACAAAAGGGAGCCAGACCCAGGAGGCTCAGAGAGAGGCTCCAGAGGGAGCATTTGTTGAGGACTGCTCAGAAATAAAATGTTTGTTCACTGATACTCCCACGATTCTTCCCTTTTTGTTATGGCTTAGAGCCGGGTCGTAACATACTTCAGCCAGAGTTTTAAAGTCAGGAAACATTTGTCCAAAAGAAACGACCAGAAGTCTACCAGACACTCTGAAAGAAGGGTTTCCACTTTCCAGATCTAGAAGCTCTCGACATTTGCGCTCTTGTGCACAAGTCTGTCAGACGCGCTCTGAGCTCCTATTGCGCGCCGCTTGTGCGCACTGCCAGTTGTGGAGAATAACACAGACGCTCTGATGGAAATCTTTCCATGTTACCTCCACAATGGATTCTGTGGGTAACGGGTAAAATATCTGCACACCTGTATGAATCATTAACACACTTACTCACGGACAAATAAATAAATAAACAAACCGCCTCTTGTAAAAACAACCATTGAACCACTCAGCCAATCATAGATGGTTGAATAAGTTGTCTAATCGCCCAACCCTACCACACTCTCACCCCTGCTCTGGCATCAAGATCGTTCCTCCGCACTTTCCCCTACCTCCCGACATTCGCCGACGAACTATCAGCGCGTTTATATGGCAAGCCATTTTAATATTTATTCCAGACTGGATATGTATTCAGAAATCTATAATTCTATTGTTCCTAGCAGAAATTAACATTCCAGATATCCATTAAAGAATCTTACTGTACACAATAAACATTGTGCAACCCCCCCCCCCCCCCCCCCCCCCCCGCACATAGGGAGGGGGGCATGAAAAAATCCATGTATCCTAGGGGGGGCTTCACCGAAAGTATTTGAGAACCACTGCAGTACAGGAACCCAATATTTGACTTGACTTATTACTAGGATTGGCAAGTGGATTGAGGTAAGTTATGGTTGAAAATCATTAACTTTGTTTTACTTGTGTTTAAATGAAGATGAAGGTTGGAGAAGGCATGTTGAAGACAATTAAAGTTGTGCTGCAAGGAGGACAAAGCTGCATTCAAAGAAGAACTGCATGAATATAGAATGTATATAAATGTATATGAGAACTGTCAACAGCATGAACAATGTTATTGATATAGATTTTGAATAAGGTTGGGCCCACTATTGACCCTTGAGGAACGCCCATAGTTAGAGGTAGAGGAGCAGATTGGTAACCCTCTGTTCTCACTGTTTGCATACAGTCTAAGATATGACTTCTAAACCATGCCACGGATGCCTGAGAAAGTCATATATGTTTGAGCCTGCTAAGTAAGATGTTATGGTCTACAGAGTCAAAGGCTTTAGCCAAGTCAACAAACACAGCTACACAATATTCCTTATTGTCAATGGCACTGAACACTAAAAACACGTGAATACACTAAAACACTAAAAACATGAAATACACTAAAAAGAGAGGTAAAAAAAAAGACAAAACAACAACATACATACTTAAAAACAACATACAAAGCATCAACACAACACAAAGCACACAACCATATCACATAAAAGCCATATGATAAAGATAAGTCTTCAAATGCTGCTATTTTCAGAAAGAAGGGATTATGAGTGTCTAGTCCAGCTGATTTATGAGGATCCAACCTGAGAAACTTGCCAAGTACCTCATTTACCTGAACCAATTGAATGGAGAAACAGGAATTGGTTGTGGAGAGGGAATCATTGCATGTAGTTGAGTCGAGACCCCAGAAACCGGTGAAGCTGTAGAAAAAGCATGACCAGCCTTGATAAAGTGTTAATCAATGTAATTTACCATTGCAATTTTAAATGAAACAACAATGCCCTCTAACTTGATTGCATTTGTCAAGTGTGAGGACCTGTTGGTATTTTCCATAGTCATGTAAAGTTATAAACTAATAGTTCCTAAACTTTATTACTTCCAATTGAAACAAAAAGCATAGTCATTGACTTAAGCCCTGAATGCCACAGGTAGAAGAATAAACATTTCTAATAATGCAGTTAAACAAGCGCATAATGACAACAAAAAGTATCGCTAATTGTAATTTGTATCTATTTAACACTATTATTGTTAATGTCTCATACTACTAGCTTTTATTTTGAAATGTATTAAGATTTCTGGAAATCAGCTTAAGATCTAACATTCCCACATTGCACAACCTCATAGGGTCATGACCTCAACTTTAGAAACCACCATTATAAAGCTTTACTCCATCCACAGATAGTATTTATGACCTTTACACAAGCACACGTCTCACCTATGTTAAGAGGAGGGACCCCTACTGGCTGGCTGCAGAATAAGAATTTAAGCCCCGCCCCCTCTATGCACCCACAAGAAATGAAACATTTTCCTTAATAAAACAATAGAAATACATCTTAGATATTTGTATCTATTGATTGACTTCTGATGGTTTGTATAGATTCTATCCTGCTTCTACTAAATATTTTCTAATGTGTTTAGCTGTCATTAATTATTTGTTGCTTAAAAAAACACGGTGAATAAGTGGAGAGGAGTAGGAGGGACAATGTGTGCTTAGACCATCACTGTTTCCAGATCAGTAAGTGTGACTGGATCGTTTCCAGCGTGACTCAGGCTGGACAAAAACGAGGAGCAAGATAAAACATCCAAATGGTGAAAGTGAGGCAGCCAGGAGCTGCTGACGATGTGCAAACGCAGTCTTAGAGGTACTTAGCAAGCTGGTGGAGGCCCCAAGCAGAATCGTCTAAAGGGAGAGAGAGTTTTGTTTCAATGGATCATTAACCAACTCTCTCCACTCATCCTCCGCTCCTCTCCAGCCTTCACCTGACCATTTCTGAAGGTCGAGCTGGTTCTGAGCACACGCTTTCACCACAGTCCATACATCACCCCCCCATCCCCCTCCCCTAACTCTCCTCTTCTTCAGTCTAGTTTTTCTTCTGAATCTCATGCTGGCATTTAAGATTTTTCTCCACCTTATTAAGGTTTTTATGAACACTGTCCAAATACTGAATATACCTGCACTTCTAGCCTATAAATCTTTTTATAGGTTTGGGGTTTTGAAACACCAAAACAAATTAGATACGTTGAGCTGATTGTACATGACCCCCAGAGAATCACTACTTTATTTGTGATAATCCAAGAGTATTTTCTCTTGAGCCATCTCAGGAAGGAACAATGACAATAGCATTTTGAAACATCTTTTAATCCTGCAGACAGATTGCTATGAAATGTGCCGAGCCTCCTTGGGCTCCCAGGAGGATCAACCTTTGATGTTAAAGTTATGTTCATCTAAGCTGCTCTGTTTTTAATATCCTCATCTAAATTTGACAAGACTCTGAGTCTGCAGTAACAACGAGCAGCCACATGAGGTGACTTGAAGGGATTTAGGCATTCATTCATTTTTTATATAAATTACATAGGCTATATGTATAGAGGTCAAAGCTACTGGCATTTTTCTTTGGCAATCGTTGCATGAGCAGAAGGCAGATTCAAGACTGTGTTTTGTGCACAGAAAATCCCTCTTTCATTTCATTTGCGTTACAGTGGGGCCAGCTGTGGTGTTTTGCAACATTTAGTGAGCCACCCAGAGTATTGAAGCTCCAGTGAAGTTGTGTGGTTCTGCAGTCATGCTTCCAAACTGACAGGTTTCAGCAGACTGATGTGCGAGAGCATTTCTAACAGCCCAGTGCTAAAGCTGTAAAATGCTGGGTCAACAGTTAAGACCCTTTAAGGTCCAGAAAGCTGCTAAGGGGATGAGTGCAGAAGCACTGAAGCACCCCTGTTACTACTGACCTGTTTCTGTCTAGTTTAAGTTGGTATCTCCTGCAGCTTAGGTAGATCCCACACAAATACTTCTAAACCATCATGAGCCTGATGTCATATTGTTTTTTTACAGTTCACCTGTTTTGGTCTGTCTTGTTCCGAAAAAGTTTCAATACATCCCACCATCATTAAATGGAAAACTTTAAGGAAAACCTTAAAAATCCATCTGAGATGGTGAATAATTAAAACGCTATTGCCATGACAGCACAGCGACGGATGTTATAAAACCATGGTCGACTTTTCAATAATTCATTGCATTTTGTAACATGCTCTCTGACCTCCCAACCAGAACACAAGTTTTAAAAGGCCATCACCTAAATGGTAGTAATTAAAGTATTTTCCTTAGGATCCACTGTAGAAGAAAATAACTTTACCATCAATCAGCCTAATTATTACATCTGTTTAAAGAAATTACACTGACATAAAATGTTCCTTACAGAGGCAGCAGAATGTAAAGCTACACTTTTTTCTTGTTGTTGAATAAAGACAGCTTGGGTGGTCAAATGTAGAATACCAAAAAGTCAAAGCTGTGTGACCTACTTTCTATGTAAACTAGAAATGTAATAAAGGCGAGAAAAAAACTTCTGTTCTGATCAAGGTTGCTATAACACGTCACACGATAGCCACTACTGCTACAGCTACAATTTCCAACCCACTTCAGGCTCAGCAGTATATAAACGCTGGTCGCAGCAACGCTACCGCAGAGCCACGGTAAGCTGGGCCTCTGTTAGCACCAGCCTGAGCTGTTAGCTTAAGCTAGCAACAGCCTTGTTGAAGGAGGGAAAAACAAGCACTCACCACTCAGGTTCCAGAATAAACTGGTAAAATCCAGACTAGAAATGAATGCCAGATAGATCCACAGCTTGTGGTCTGGTCCGGCATTTTTCTTCATTGGTTGCAACCCTTCTAAGCAGCCGGACGTTTGCCACACACTCTAAGCTCTTCGTTAGTGTGGGGACTTTGTGAGGTACCCTGACTTTACTGTCAGATTCTACTTTACCTTTTCAAACTCTTCCGCCGAAAGTGGAAACCACAGCTTAGTGCGATATATTTGTCAGTCACTAGATGGTGCAGTCAGATAAAAAAAAAAAAACGGAGTTCTACGTTAATTACCTGTGTGTCAATATTTAATATTCTAAACTTAAGAAAGGGGACAAAAAGTATTTTAAAGTGCTTAACATTGACTTTAGACTGTTCTAAAACTCTGCATTTTGCCTGCTATTATGTGAGATTCAATACATAATTTAGCTTAATTCTTTTTTAGGGTCAGGTCTGCACTGCTAAAATATTCATCACGAGATTTAAACTCTTTCTGAGGCTCAAAAACAGAGAGCTAGCATTACAAAGAGTAACATTTACAAATGGAGCAAGTGAATGGAAATAATATGAGCAAGGACCAGAATTTATAACCAATAATAGTTTCTACTTTTACCAGAATGGACTTTGTGAGTTCTGGCTGGAATATGGGAGACTCAAGCTTATAAACAATAACTGTCTGTTGTTGCTTAATGAGCAGAAACTACTTACGAATATCCCTCCTCCCTATCCCTGAGGAGTTGTTGATGTCGTTAGGTCCTATTGTGTTGGAATGGTTGTCTTGATTAGATGCAGGAGGGTGTGACCTAGACTGAAACTGTATGCTCCTTGGATGAGAAGCAAAGTGTCTTCAAGAAACCAAGGATTACCATGACCTTGACGACTGAGAACCTTCACCAGCATGTGCATATCGGTGGGATGGTCTAGATGAAGAAATTAAGCAAAGTAAAAATATTGCATGATTTAAAATCGAATTTAAGGAGAATATAAAAAATTAGTATAAAAATGAAGGTGAAAAAAAACCTGATTAAGATCTGGGTATGTGTGAAACTGTGACTGAGTTTGTAAATGATGGTATACATATGCATGCACACTTACACATATGCTCGTAAAGGGATATGAATGTAATGAATTGGGTAGGCAGATATTGGTATTGATAGTTATTTTGAGTTTTTACCTTTCATTGCGGTTAGTAAGTACAACTAGAAAATTCCTGAAGAAAATTTAAAAGGGGCCTGCCCCCTGGCGCAAGGTGGTGGCCATGTGTCATAGACCAATGTGCACCACCACATCATCAGCATCTCAACCCCTCCTCAACTTGTCCTATATGCTTGCTAATAAACTGTGCATGTCACCAGTAGGTGGTGTAATGAGTGATCTTCTAAAACAGTCATTAGTGCTCTGCTGAGCTCCCAGTACCGGTGTTTAAAATTGTGTGAAAAGCCAAGCTTTTAAACAGATGTTATAGCTGCTTCCTTTTTTTGGGGGGGTGGGGGGTGTACAGTAACCAAACCCATGTGTTAAACAGTGACCCACAACAAAGCACACAAAATTTGTTGTGGACTTGATGTAGCATTATGGAGATATAGCTGGTTGTAAAAATCTAGGGGGCGCTGTTTCTAAATACGAAAAAAATCATTTTCAGCAGTTCTTAGGTGTACAAATGTCATTTATTTTTAAGTTTTGTGAGAATCAGATATTGCATGTTTGAGTTAGAGGAAACCGTCTGTAAGGGGGCGGAGCTAAAGTAATTTCAACAAATGACCACATGAATGTGTCGGCAGTGTTTGTGTGATGACACATAGCAAGTTAGGTACGATTGTGAACTTGTTTGTAGAAGTTATTAAAGTTTGAAATGGATGTAGGGGGCGCTGTGTTGCCATGGTAACTCGAAACACTAAGAAAAGTAATAGCACACCTCCCACGACCGAGCCGGTCATTTTGATGTAAGATTTGTGGGGGTGCACGCTGCGGTTTGGGCTGTATTAACGTATACGGAAGAATAAGAAAAAAAAAAAAAAAAAAAAAAAAAAGAAAACCCTCCGGTGGAGAGCAATAAGGCCCCTGCCTGTCGGGCAGGCTCCTTAATTAGAAATCGGGACAGGACTGGATAAGCTGTTGCTTCTTCCTGCTCCCTTAATGAATGCTTTTTGTTTGGTAACACAATACTATTACTTATTAACGTTACTTAGTGCATTATTAAGCATTAGTAAACATAGTATCCCTTTAGTAACGTTACCGTTATTGTTAACTATTAAGTGCCCTTAAAGCCCCAGTGTGTAATATTTTTACCTGTTTACTACCAAATTCTGTGCATCCAGTGCACAAACTTGTCCCTTTTCATTAATATTTCTCACCAACATCAATTCTAAATATTCCTCTCAGCTTCAAATTTTATATTTTTAATACATAAATTGTGGTTGACGCTCCATGGTCATCTTCCATCTTGAAATTCGGTAGCTATTTAGGGACATATGAGCTCTGAGTTACGCGTTTGCACTATGACTGTAACCTGAAAGAAACAGCAGAGGGCAGCAGTGCGCCGTGGAAGCATGGCGTCTGACAACGCAACTAAGAAGAGACGAGACTAGCTGCTACACCGTTGCTGTACTTTGTTAGTTTGAATAACAAACAATGAAATCAAAAGACACATCAAATATGTCAGGTCTTATTGATTTCCAACACTTAGCAGCTACATATGATGAGAACCCTGCCGCAACAGCTAGACACCAGCCTCCAAGTGTTGTTCCTGTATGGCGTCAGAACGGTGCCAAAACACGTGCACACGCATTCTGCGCGCGCATCAAACGTCGTTTTAAAGATTCTTATGAAACTATTTATGAATGTCAGTTAATCAAAAATATCATTTTTATGTGGGAATATTCTTCCAGACCAACTTTTCTAATGTTTACATGTATTTTATTTTCAAGACATCATGTTAAACTACAAGAGTTGAGTTCGACTTTGTCGACCTTCAAAATGATTTAGTGTCAAAGATGTTTTGGCTCAACTCATGTTAAAAGTAGGGGTGTCAAATTATCGCGTTAATTGAGATTAATTAATTACAGCCACATTTAGTGCACTATTTTTTTTATGGAGTTAATCTCATTTTTAATCTATAACTTTACTGGCCTACCTGTTGGGATTTTTTTATTAATTTTATAATTATATTTATGTTTAACTATCATGCCATACCACATGTCAGAAGTGAGAGAGTGAGTGCTTAATGCTTTTTCAGCATTTTATTTTGTGATAAACTGTCAGTTTTGATATGCTAACGTACAGGACTGTAATTTACAGCTCTATCTTAATTTTATATAAATGTTTTAGAAACAAGTTCTGTTACATTGCTCAAAAAAGCGTTCCTTGATGTAACTTAGAGCATTCTTTATGGACCTAAGGATTTATTTTTAAATTCTAATTATTCAAGACTGACACAAGAACACAGTATCATTCTGCCTTGGTAATGTAAAAGGAAAGTTTAGAAGTCTGTTAAACAATAAATGACTTTTGTTATATATTAATCTTTTAGTCTGCCACAATAATGTAATGAATTTAAATAAAAATACATCAAAAATGAGGGCTTTTCTCAGTGGGTGAGATTAAAAGAGACTTAGATGAATTAATCTCTTTTCAAAGTTGTTCTCAAAAGTAGATAATCTAAAGTAGATAATCCACATCTGCGTCCATGATTGATTGATGTAATAATCTATGAGTGCTCATTTAGTAAAACATCCAATAGCTGCTCCTCAGTAATTTGACAGCATGAAAGGCCCCTTGCCTCCGGTGTAACCTGTTCTCAGCAAAGGTGCGACCAATAGGGTATTCTACAGTTGACGTCACCACGCAAAGGCTGCTGGGAAGGGTCATACTGATAAGCCGCATTAACAATAGAAAATATACAGTTTCAGAGCGTTTTGACATCAATATGAAGGCATAAAATGGAGGAAGTTGTTTTGACAAAAAAAAAACATACCAGAGAGCTTTTCTTGATGGCGACCCTGCTAATTATCGATCACCAGAACTGAAGCGCTAGCTCAAATGAAAGTGAAAGTAAAAACTAACCCTCGCTAGCAGCACTGTTGTTTTAAACACCATTATTGCCATCACGGCTCCTTCTTGAGTAATATAAAAATAAGTTCATTACTTACAGTGCTCAAGTAACATTTTTTCAAGGTAGTTTTTTAACTGTCAGGTTATCGTTTGTGTCCCTACTTTTTATATTCCACTCACCTCTGGTCAAAAGCCTTTTTCGTGGACGTTTGGGTGTACATGCTGTTTGGCCCAGACGTTCAGCTGGACCGCTGCCTCCTTGTTAACTCTCCTCCGTTAACAACGCTGCCTCTAACTCTCCGTTAACAACGCTCCCTCCACTCTCCGTTAACAACGCTGCCTCTAACTCTCCGTTAACAACGCTGCCTCTAACTCTCCGTTAACAACGCTGCCTCTAACTCTCCGTTAACAACGCTGCCTCCACTCTCCGTTAACAACGCTGCCTCCACTCTCCGTTAACAACGCTGCCTCCAACTCTCCGTTAACACCGCTGCCTCCACTCTCCGTTAACAACGCTGCCTCCACTCTCCGTTAACAACGCTGCGTCCTGCATTAATTCTCCTCCGCTGCTCCTCCTGGATAACCCCACGACTGAGAGCGTCGTTACGACCGGCGGCTGGTCATTCTCGGATGTAGGACTTTCCCCTCCAGGAAGATGTAAGTAACAAATATACGTGCTTTTCTTGATCTGCTCCACACAGTTAAAATCCGCTCGTGCAACTTAAAAACTACCACCGCTTTGCTTCTTCTGTCTTTAGCTTATGCCCATGTAGCTTTCCAGCTGTTTCACGTGGTGTCGGCCTGAAACTGGCGTCTCCGGGTCTGCAGCGTTATACTATTGACTTTACCGGCTTTGGAAAAGGGATAAAAAGTCCTCTCCAACATCCGATCTGGGCGTCTAGAGTCCGATTAGCACCTCCCCCAGCAGCAGCATTAAGTTCCTTGCTGTTTGAAAATCTTTAGGAGACGAAAATATAACTTTAGTCAGATCGGAGCAACTCAGACCCATAGGAATCCATACTAAAATGTAGATTGTTTGTATGACCATATTTCCCAGAGTGCTTTGCGGCAATCTATTTTTAGCTACTAGAAAGCTCTATTAGTCAGAAATGACGCCCCCCCCATCTTGACGAGACAATCTGCTGTAACTGACACGCTGGCTGCAGAGGTGTTTATCTGAGACAGTAAGATGGTGTTCCGATACAGGGTGGACAGAAATTTTGGAATTCCTGCTTGGTTGCCATACTGAGCCTGGATTCATCTGGGAGAAAGTGACTATTTAATTTGTTCAGTGTTGCACGTAATTCCTCTCATTCCCTTGAGGCAGCGGTCTGGGACCAGACTGGCTGCAGGTGAATCAAAAAGGCCTAAATGTAAGAAACTCCAAACATGTTGGGCAGAGATTATGTGGCTTGTATGAACAGGGTGGAGGAAAAATGAAATGAGAAGATAGGAAGATTCAGGCATGTTTACAACGTGTAGGTCGACATCTGCGGCAGAGTGAATCTTGGGAGTTTTTCCCGAGGTTAAACAATGCTTCAGAAAATGGAACGTCTGAATTTTTTATGGTTTTGTCTCTGTGTTTACAAATCCTCACAGGTAAAACAGAACCAACCTTATGTCTGGTGTCTGAGTTTGGCTTTTTCCCTGTCTTTAGATTTGACTCCCTCCATCCTCCATAGCGTGCAACGGCTCAAGGAGAAAAAAGGAATAAATGGGAGTTGTGGGAGAGAGGGAGATTGGTGCTGAGCCCTTGACATGCTGGTGAATTATTGATGAAGTTGCAAAGTGGTGTTTCGCTAATAGCCATCCTTTAGCATTTGCTGACAGGCCATTATAGGCCCTTTTTTCCTTCCCCTCTCTCTCATTGGTTCTTTTCTCGTTTCCCCTCTCTTATCCATTTTTTTCCTGTCCTTTACTTAACTACAGTAATTATCTACAACAGATGCTATTCTCATCTCTGAAGGTTATGTTTTGTTACGAAAGATGGATATTGCACATTTGTTTATGATTCACTCAAACTTATTTATATTTGAAAAACTTTATTACCTTCAAACTACAACAAATAACAAATAGAGACATTTCAGAAAAAAATCTGAGGGGTTCAAATGGAGTGCCAGCATGAAATTCCAACATCACCTTTTTTAATTAATCAGACAAAAGTTTCTTTTTATGAACTTTGTCACACTCCCCCCATAGCTCAACGGCGTGAGCAGTGAGGAGAGTTGTAGCGTGTAATTAGACCCAAACGCAGGAAGTTCGTTGGGTGATGTCTAACACGCAGTTAATCTAGGAACACCGGCACGAACCTCGAAGGGAAACGAGGATGTGGCGGTGTTCCAGAAAGGAAAAGAACAGGCTTGCTGTTTGCGTGCAGGTGGATGAGGTGAGCGTGGAAGATCTGGATCGTCTGGCGTGAAGCTGGTAGCGTATCGAGATATAAATCGAATCGGCCTCAGTGGTGGAGATTCACATCCCTACTAGACAGCGCTCAATCATGGGTCAGGAGCTACGGTTGTCTTTCAGACTGTCTCTGCACACAATTGGACAGTGCTAGGACCAATTAGAGCAACAAACAACGTGACATACTCAATGTTCGGTCTGCTATATAAGCCTACCGTCAAAGAAGTAGAAGAAGAAACAAATGCATTCTTTTTTTAAATAAATGAGAAATGATAAAGTACCTCTATCTGTTCATGTCCACACCTGAAGCCCAGTCTAAATCATCCAAAGTTGATGCATCACAGTTAAGCCCGCCCAACAAACATTTAGCGCTGTGATTGTGAACAAAACTGTTCAAGCCAATATTAGACCTGTTGAGGCTACAATGGAGCGTGGCTAGAACGACATGCAGAGCTGAATCTTTTTGCTACTGCTACGATTGGTCTAGATTTCTAGGTTAACGATAACCAAGAATAAAACAAGAATAAAAATCATCAGGGTCACCACCATGGAGCAGGAGAACTGGACTGGTGTGCTGAACTGGACTGCCTGCAGTCCAAACCATTCACCAATAGCAAATATCTGTTGTGTCTTGAAAACCCAGGACTGTTGAGATGCTAAAATCCTCAATCAGACAAAAATTATACAGTATTTGTCTTCTAAAACACACTTGTTTGTGATCTTTGACAAAAACACTTTTGTTCTGTGTTTGTTTTCCTTTTTCTAAGCTGGTGTGAAAATGGAGAAAACTCACAAGAGAAAAGTAAATGGGCTTTAGTGGTTATACAATGGTACCCCTTTAGAAAAAGTGACAGGAATACAGTAAATGGGATTTTTTCATCTTCCATCCTGAATGGTTTTCAGGTTTCTGTTGCCACAGTGGTCTTTGACTGGTTTATAAAGGGAATATTCAATGGTTGAGTTCCTTCCCACATTCTTTTGTAAACAACTGGTTTCCTTTCATGATCTCTGCAGTTTATTCTAGTGTTACTATGATGTTCTGTTTTCTATGATTTTTCTGGTTTTGTGTTTGGATGTGAACCTCATGTTGGTTTTCTGGGTTGATTTCACACATCCTTGTTCCCTTTTAGGTTTGAGGTAATCTTATGTTCTGCTCCTGCTTACACTACATGTTTTTTGTTTTCTAATTACCACACCTGCCTTGGTGACTATGTAGTGAAGGTTTCATGTTGGTCGTTGCCAGTTTGTTATTGTTGTCTTTGTTCTAGTTTGTTTTCCTTTATGCCATGTGTTGTTTGCATGTTTTGCCACACTCCTCAAGTGCTTTTGTTTGTGACGACTCATCAGGAGGATGGGAGGAGGGGTATTCATGGGCAGTTTCTGCTCTTCAAGCAACAATAGACAGCTACAGCTTATAAACTTGACCCTCCCATATCCCAGTCAGAACTGACAAAGCTCCTCGGATGAGAAGCGAAATGTCTTCAAGAAACCAAAGAACCCCTTTGGATTACCATGACCTGGATGACTGAGAACCTTCACCAGCATTTTGTGACATCTGCTCTGGCAGCACATTTTAATAGTTTCTCTCTTGAATGAAAGAAACTTAAATATTGTGTTTTGTCCTTCCTGTTAGTTATGCTTTTAGATGCTGCCATTGCTGTTTAAAGGAAAACTGTAGTTTGGCTTGCTTTTAGCACCCCCTACAGTTTGTTATTGATTCCGTTGTAAAACCGAAAGTGAAACTGTTCTCCTTGCTGTGCGGTTGTCTTTAACACCTTAATCCAGGGCTGCCAACACTCTGACCCTCTTTACACGCTCTCACGCCACACCTCCAATTTCTCATGCTGAAGAAGCACTGCAACTGCAAGTTAAAGTTTTTATTATGATTTTCTTTATAAAAATAAGTGATTTTCTTCAAAAGCTTCTAGGTAAATTGATAAAAAAAAAAAACTCAAAACCAATTCTCAGAGAGGGGGCAGCTTAGAACTACCAAGCATTAAAGACATGAATTCCTCTTTCGGACAGGATTCCTTTGGAGTGGAAGGAATGGACTGGGAATTGATTTGGGGTCATTTGATCAAATTTCTTGGAAGCTATTGAAGAAAATTAGTTATTTGTTATAAAAAATATTTAAAAAAAGATTTCTGACTCAATGATATTTGTAAAAAAAAAACTGTTGGGTCTCATTGGTCTAATAAACAGCATGATTGGCAATTGATTTTGAGTAATTTCATCACAACACCTGAAAATTATTGAAGAAAAATACAAAAATGTCCATAAAAATAGTAAACATTTCTTTGTCAAATTTTGTGTGAATGGTTGTGGGTCACTGTTTAACACATGGGTTTGGTTACTGTACACCCCCCACCCCCCCAAAAAAGGAAGTAGCTATAACATCTGTTTAAAAGCTTGGCTTTTCACACAAGTTTAAACACCGGTACTGGGAGCTCAGCAGAGCACTAATGACTGTTTTAGAGGATCACTCATTACACCACCTACTGGTGACATGCACAGTTTATTAGCAAGCTTATAGGACAAGTTGAAGAAGGTTTGAAGTGCTGATGACGCAGCTGTGCACATTGCTTATGACACATGACCACTATCATGCGCAAGCGAGCAGACCGCTTTCAAAATGTCTTCAGAAATGTTCTAGTTATTATTATTATTATAAATAATAATAATAATAATAATATATTATTATTATTATTATTATTATTATTATTATTATTATTATTATTATTATTATTGCATCTTTGTTACCTGAAAAAATTTTTTCATACATTATTTTTTTCATCCTTATTGCCTTTTTGGTTGGTGTGAACATGAACAACTCCTGATGAAGGTCTTCGGACCGAAAGCTTGATTAAAAAACTCTGCAGATAGAAGTGTGCGGATTTTTTCTATTTTGATCATCCTTATTGCCTGAAATAAATAAAAGATGGGGCCACATAGGAAGAAAAATAACTTCTTCTGGAATTATTTATTTGTACATTTATTCACAGTGTTCTGCTTTTCAATTTTTTATTGTTACATTGTAAAAAAAACAGAAATACAGTCATAATGTTTAGTTTTGTATTACATGTTTACAAATTAAGTACAAAATAATTACATTTTACAAAAGCATGTTGCTGCACTCATCAGATTTCCTTCACTCCCACATTGGTCTGTGGAACAGACGTCTAAAACGTCCAGCTAATGCCTAACCAGTGCTAGGATTTAAGATCCCAGTCTAAACCAGAAGGTGATTTATATTCCCATCCGGGTTCATTTTCTTTTGTTTATTTAGTTTTGTTTGGTAAAACAGCAAACACCATTGTTTGGTAAAAATTCATGTTGAGGAATAATCTTCCTAAATTATAACAATAACAACTTCAGTAGAGCTAAAGGAACATCCATGAAGCTGGAGGTGTGCTGGAGTATTTTTAATGATAATGATAAATAACCTGCACTTGTATAGCACCTTTCAGAGTCAGAGGACTCCAAAGTACTTTACACTACAGTCCATCCATTCACACACACATTCACACACTGATGGTGATGAGCTACATTGTAGCCACAGCTGCCATGGGGCGCACTGACAGAGGTGAGGCTGCCGAGCACAGGTGCCACCGGTCCCTTCAACCAACACCAGCAGGCAGGGAGGGCTAAGTGTCTTGCCCAAGGACACAACAGCAGAATTCTCTGCCAGGAGCCGGGATCAAGCCTACAACCCTCCGATTGCTGGACAACCCGCTCTACCCCCTGAGCTACTGCTGCCCCCGGTTTACACAGATACACAACGAGGAGTGTCCTGCTTTGAATTGCAGCTGTGCACATCATCTGGTTTCCCCTGAAGACATACATGTTAGGTTAATTGGTGCTTGTAAATTGATTGCTGAATGAGTCTTTGCATGCATTGTTTTTCTGTGTTTTGGTTTCAGACTCACAAACCAACCTGGGAACCCGAGACCCTGAAATAGAATTTAAAAAGGATTAATGAACATATGTCAGATGCTTTGCATTTCTTTCTGAATTTGGTTTTTCATTAAAGATATTTTAAATAACTGTTCGTATGTTTTAGCAGCCTATTGAACTATAAATAGAATGAGACTTTATGGGGAGATGTGTATAATTACATGCTGCCTTCTGACTCCCAACAAGCAATTACAAATGAGTGAGTAGTAATAATAAATATGGAGGCACAGATGAGCTATGATCTAAAAACAACACACCTGCTAGCAACAGTCAAGTAGAAACAAATACAGTCAAAAGTCATAATTTACCTTCAAATTACTTGAGTTTATTACCCTGAAAACAGAACTGAACTAGATTAATTGCATTTCTTGCAGAAATGCGTTTGAATGCTGAATTCTGAAACTGATAGCTGAAGCTGATGAATAGCTGAACTGAAGCTCAGCTTGAGCTTGAATGTCAAAATGAGCTGAATGGATTTGAAGATTTAGGAGCAAAAATAACTAACAAGTGTAATAAAGCCCAAAACGTAGGCAGAGAATAGAGGGGAAAAAAATCCTAAACAGCAGAAAACTCAAATCTCTGTACATAGTTTAAAAAATTGAACAGCTAAGACTTGTAGACTTCAGCTCAGCATTTAACACAGTCTGCCCAGCTCTCCTTCAGGACAAGCTATCCGTGCTGAACGTGCCTGACCCCATCTGCCGGTGGATCACAGACTTTCTAACAGATAGGAGACAGCACGTGAAGCTGGGAAAAAATGTCTCAGACACCCGAATCACCAACATCGGAACCCCCCAAGGCTGCGTCCTCTCTCCTCTACTTTTCTCCCTCTACACTAACAGCTGCACCTCAAATCACCAGACGGTGAAACTGGTCAAGTTTGCCGATGACACCACCCTCATTGGCCTTATCTCAGATGGGGATGAGTCTGCATACAGAGGAGAGGTGGAGCGCCTTGCGTCCTGGTGCAGAAACAACAACCTGGTGCTGAACGAGCAGAAGACAGTGGAGATGATTGTAGACTTCAGGAGAACACCGGCTCCACTGCCCAGCATAACCCTGACAGGCAACCAGATTTCTACAGTGAACTCCTTTCGCTTCCTTGGGTCCACCATCACCCATGACCTCAAGTGGGAGGTGTCCATCAATACCCTCATCAGGAAAGCCCAGCAGAGGATGTTCTTTCTGCGTCAACTGAGGAAGCTCTGCATGCCAGCCATGATGATGATACAGTTCTACACGGCCATCATCGAATCAGTACTCACCTCCTCCATCATTGTGTGGTACGCAGGAGCCACTGCCAGAGACAAACAAAGACTACAACGGGTAGTGCGCTCAGCGGAGAGAGAAATCGGATGCAGCCTTCCATCAGTACATGACCTGTACAACTCTAGGGTTCTGAAACGTGCAGGTCAGATAACAGCTGACCCCTCTCACCCTGGTCATGGACTGTTTGAAACCCTACCTTCAGGGAGGAGGCTCAGGTCCCTACAGACCAGAACCTCACGCCACAAAAACAGCTTCTTCCCATCCGCTGTCAGTCTCCAGAACAACCGATGATTGGCCAGTATAGACAGAAACGCCCCGGTTACCCACATTCCAATGCGTATGATTGTTTTTCTTTTTTTTCTTTTTTGCTATGTATCTACTTCTGTTTACTTGATGTAGCTTATACAAATGCTGCCTGACCTGATTATGACTTGAATGTATGTTCGCACCTTGCCACCGAAACAAATTCCTAGTAGATGAGCCTTTCACCTACATGGCTATAAAACTGATTCTGATTCTGATTCTAACATGTTTAAACAGCTCATATTTCAGTAGGAATAGTTTAATAGTTAAATTTTCACAATTAGTTGAACTGTTTAGCAGCATCTGCTGAATTCTGAAACTGAAAGCTGAACATGCCTTAGAACTGAAGTTGAAAATGAGTTCAATTGTCAAAGTTAGCAGAATGAAATCAAAATTAAACTGTTAGAAAGTGCAGAAATTGTTTAACTTTGAAGTTTCAAAACTCTCTCAGCCAATCAGAAAGCAGGGATGGTGGACGGCTGGTTTCCTAAGACCAAATCAATCGATTTGATGTATAATATGTCTGGGTGTGTATTTCTGTTAACCCAGAAGAAGCCTGAACTCTCTCAGCCAATCAGAGAGCAGGGATGGGGGAGGGCTGATTTCCTGCCTTTCTACTGGCTGATGGAGTTAGAGCAGCAATGAGAAAGGGTTTTAATCAGAGAGAGAGAGAGAGAGAGAGAGAGAGAGAGAGAGAGAGAGAGAGAGAGAGAGAGAATCTGGATTCTGGCTATGATTTTGGTCTGGGTTCTGGTTCTGGTGTTGGTTCTGATCCTGGTTCTGGTCTTAGACCAGCTGTTGGTTCTGATACTGGTTTGCTGTAACAAGCAGACAGACTTGATAGAGAAGCCACAAGTCTCCAGTAGGATTGTACTTAAAATAGCGTTTCCTTATATGGGCTGTCAGGCAGTGAAAACAGCAGAAAATGGCTTAACCAATTAGAAAGCTCCATTGGCAGAAAGGAATTATGAAACACGAGTTCAAATGGCTGAAAAATCTCAGCAGAGCCCTTATCGTTACATCTATATTGTCAGGTTCGGCTACGTGCACTTTTTGGTTAAATGACATTACAGAGGAACATGCTTGTACCTGTTTATTACAACACCTCTACCAGATTGTTAGAGATGGCTTCTTCGCTGCCAGTGGCAACAGATGAATTCCATTTAATTGTGTTAACATTCCAGGCATAGCTGAAATCAAATCTCTTCCTCTGAGGCTTATCGGATTAAAGGTGTTCACTATCTAGGCTCATAGTGTTACCATCACAAAAACATGTCACAGTTACTCGATCAGATTTAGGTCAAAACATTAAACACAATCCAAGGGATTAGTTATGGATTAGAAACAAAATAATCTATCGAAAGGTCAGAGGTCAGCAACTCCAAAGGCTGAAGTCAGAATATTCCAGGTGCTTCCAGACATTTGCTGTTTTTCCACAATGAAAACAAACCATTTGTTAACTGTAACTGAGACAATGAACGGAGCCTGCTGTTAATGACGGTGTTAAATGCTAAATGACTTTTCTGTACGGCTTGTTTTTACCGTCTTGCAGCAACGCTTCAGGAGGAAATAATCAGAGCATGTTGGTCCCCAGTGCCTCACTCTATGTCACAGTTGGTTAAAAACAAAATTATGCTGCAGCTGGCTGCTTGAGAAAACCAGCATTGTTTAATTTATCTGTGTTCCACTTCTGTCATAAAGTTCTGGTCTGATAGGGAAGCCTCCTCACAGCTGGCTGTTAGGCCAGACCACTCTGGGTCTGCTTATGTTTAAATAAAGTTAATACAAAAACATCTGAATGTACAGGAGACAGATAATAGGTAGAATGTGTGTTGTACTAACCTGATCAGGTCTGTTGGGCTCTGACCTAAAACATTACCACAAAGTCCAAAAGCTTTCAGCTGCTTGATGATGCCAAGCTAGGTAATTTTCTGACTAACGTTCTCGATTTGAAGGTTGGAATCTGAACTTCTCAGCAGTTTGTGGTAACTTGCCTTATATTTCCTACTAATGGATATAAAGGAGATCTTTTATGACCTGTTGGCACATTTTCAAGAGATTTCTTAGTAAAATTTCATAATTATATTTTCACGTTTTCAGAGCTTTTTCTGCAGACAGTTTTTGGGGCCTGTGTGGCAATCAGAAGTGTCTCTGTAGCTCCATTATGCAGAAGCAATTTGAACAGATGCAACACAATAGCAGAAGAATGCTCCACATTCCTGAACTCACAGATATCCCATCATGAATCATAAGTCGATAAATGACCTTAAAACCCCCTTTTTTTCTTGTTTTCTTTATTTTATTGGGGTGAATCCCAGGCAAAATGACTGTGTGGGGCAGTGTCGCATTTCTGTTCTATTCTGAGACACTAAACTGCTTCAATTTCTTTGAAGCAAACACACATGGACTAAAGAAGATGAGGAAAAAGTGGGGATAGAAGAAAGTGTATCGCATGTGTATGTAAAGAATCAGGAGGAGGAGGAGAGTTGTCTAGGCCATCTAGGTCTTGATCCTCTGTGGCATCTTTTCTTTTTCTTCATCCACTCACTACGCTGCAGGTCTTCCAGTCTACCGCTTCTTGCTTGGATGCTAACGGACGCCATGACACTTTAAATACCCTGAATGGCTCAGTGATCTAATAATTATCTTTAAAGAGTCAGGCAGCAAGAATTTTCCCTGCATCACCTCTTTGGTTCCTCATAGCTGACCGTTAAACTGGAAGGTTCATATTTATTTGTATGAAATCTCGATGGTAAACACTGGACTGTTGTGTATTTTTATTTTCAGGACAAAGAAGTTTTGGAAAAGACTGAATTTTTTAAATGGGAATTTTACTCTAAAAATGTTCTGGTTGGGAACCTCATTAGAAGAAACTGACCTGAACCCATAAGAGACTTTTAGCACAAGTTTCATTTTGGGTTAGCTTAAATGTTATCATTAAAACATCCTTGCTCCAGCATGCAGGTGTTTTAAATATTTTCTTACAAATTCAGCTTAGTTTCGTTGCACATCTGTGCATGGGATCAAATTTATGATTGAGCCAGAAAACACATAGTTCTGAATCTAGTCCCACGTGAAAAAGTGATTGTATGTTTGGGCTCTAATCCCTGCTGATGGATCCTAGAGGTTATTTTTCCATAACCCAATTCAGTTTTGGATCTATGAAACTCATTTTCTACAACCTCCTTATTCTTGTTTTCTATATAATTTATTTTCTGTTCAACTTTCTTGAACTTCTCTCTTAGGAAATTTCACTCTCAATAGACCAGTGTACTGTGGTCTACTCATCCTTTTTTATGAATGTATGAACCACATCCACCAAATGTTGCTGTGATCTGAAACGTGTTGTGTGGTCTTGCTGGAGTATGAACACAGGAGAGAAGTCCAGGATTATGAGTCCAATTGAAGATCACATCTTCAAGTGAAATCAGGTTGGAGAAACTCTGGACCCTCATTTTTTGAGACTCTGTCAATAATTTAATCCCACAAAACAATGGGTAAAGATACATTGCAGAAATTTGCAGAAAAAACTTCTGAATGCTAGTTTCAGTTGTTTTAACTTCATTTTGCCAATACATTGAACATGCTTCATAACTGCTAAGCATTTGGGACAGTCTGTGTGTATATCTTCTTGTTGCAGTTTCTTTACAAAATGTCTGAATTAGTTCAATTTGATCCTATTTTCTTTTCCATTTTATTTTAGCTCCTATTGTTTTTACCCTACATTTTAAATTTCTCATTCTTTCACTTAAAGCCCCAGTGTGTAATATTTTTACCTGTTTACTACCAAATTCTGTGTATCCAGAGCACAAACTTGTGCTTTTTTCATTAATATTTCTCACCAACATCAATTGTAAAAATTCCTCTCAGCTTGAAATTTTACATTTTTAATACATAAACTGTGGTCGATGCTCCATGGTCATCCTCCATCTTGAAATATGGTAGCTATTAAAGAATACGAGCTCCTCTCTCAGCACAGTCATACACTTCTGACCTGCTCTGTACTTTTCCTTCAGCATCTTTAAAGCAAAGGTAGCATCTATAGTAAACTTTTTTTGCATCAAACCATTCTGCTGCTCACAAATACTCATTTCTGACCTAACCTTCCATAACTTTTTTCATAGAGCTTCATTGTGTGGCTCATTAGCTTTGTTCTGTAGTTCCCGCAATTCTGTAAGCCATCTCTGCTGCCATGATTTTAATCGCATAAAGTGCAATTGTGTGGAAATTGTGCTATTTTTATAACAGGCCTGAGGGCACCTCATAGGGTTACTGGGGGCACCTTGGTGCCCGTGGGCATCAGGTTGGTGACCCCTGCTTTAGAGAAATTATTTTCTATGATGCTTGGAGTTTTATATCAGAGGAAAACTTCCTAGCTTATTTCCACCTCACAAAACTAGCAACACAATTAATAACCCCTGCTTATGCCTTTGTTTAGAGAAGATCAGAAGTGTATGACTGTGCTGAGAGAGGAGCTGTGGTGCATGAGGAGGTCTGGAGTGGCCAAGAAGTAGAGTGGTGCAGAACATATGAGAGCTCTGAGACAGCAGTGAGCTCTGACACAGCAGTGAGCTGTGAGACAGCAGTGAGCTCTGAGACAGCAGTGAGCTGTGAGACAGCAGTGAGCTGTGAGACAGCAGTGAGCTCTGAGACAGCAGTGAGCTGTGAGACAGCAGTGAGCTGTGAGACAGCAGTGAGGTGTGAGACAGCAGTGAGCTGTGAGAGAGCAGTGAGGTGTGAGACAGCAGTGAGCTCTGAGACAGCAGTGAGGTGTGAGACAGCAGTGAGGTCTGAGACAGCAGTGAGGTGTGAGACAGCAGTGAGCTGTGAGACAGCAGGGAGCTCTGAGACAGCAGTGAGGTGTGAGACAGCAGTGAGGTCTGAGACAGCAGTGAGGTGTGAGACAGCAGTGAGGTCTGAGACAGCAGTGAGGTGTGAGATAGCACTGAGCTGTGAGACGGCAGTGAGGTGTGAGACAGCACTGAGATGTGAGACAGCAGTGAGGTGTGAGATAGCAGTGAGCTGTGAGACAGCAATGAGGTCTGAGACAGCAGTGAGGTGTGAGACAGCAGTGAGCTGTGAGACAGCAGTGAGGTGTGAGACAGCAGTGAGGTCTGAGACAGCAGTGAGGTGTGAGACAGCAGTGAGGTCTGAGACAGCAGTGAGGTTTGAGACAGCAGTGAGCTGTGAGACAGCAGTGAGCTGTGAGACAGCAGTGAGCTCTGAGACAGCAGTGAGCTGTGAGACAGCAGTGAGCTCTGAGACAGCAGTGAGGTGTGAGACAGCAGTGAGCTGTGAGACAGCAGTGAGCTCTGAGACAGCAGTGAGCTCTGAGACAGCAGTGAGCTGTGAGACAGCAGTGAGGTGTGAGACAGCAGTGAGCTGTGAGACAGCAGTGAGGTGTGAGACAGCAGTGAGCTGTGAGACAGCAGTGAGGTGTGAGACAGCAGTGAGTGTGAGACAGCAGTGAGGTCTGAGACAGCAGTGAGGTGTGAGACAGCAGTGAGGTCTGAGACAGCAGTGAGGTGTGAGATAGCAGTGAGCTGTGAGACAGCAGTGAGGTGTGAGACAGCAGTGAGCTGTGAGACAGCAGTGAGGTGTGAGACAGCAGTGAGCTGTGAGACAGCAGTGAGGTGTGAGACAGCAGTGAGCTGTGAGACAGCAGTGAGGTGTGAGACAAGCCAGTTGAATCAGATAGGTCAGAGGCATAAAACAAAAAGAAAGTGGAGTTTTACAGAACATCTTCTCTAAAGAAATGTTTGCTCAGTTAAAATATATATTAAAAACAAAGTGGGCTGTGGATTGCAATATCTAAAATTAAACTAAAACACTACATTTGCTTTTAGCATTGATACACTGCTGTGTCATTCCCACAGACAGCCAAGAAAAGTACAGCATGTGCCTCAGCTAATGGTATTAAAAAGTGCATGAAAACTCAATTTGTTCCAGTGCTATTCAATGAAAAACGGTGGTAATGGAGCGGTGACAGTCAGGTCTCTGATGAAATAGATGCTAGGATTTGACCCAAACTGCAAGGGATGTGCCACTCAGGACTGCTGAGTGTTGAGGATTTAGAGGGGAGATGAGAGGGGAGCGAGTATCTTTGGCTTTCAGAACAAGGAGATGATCTAAGGCACTGGTTTGGTGCTGCCTTGGCCTCCATCCCTCTACATCTTTACTTCTGTGTGGTGTGAAGCTGTAAGTGCTCCTGTCTTAATTACTGTTACAGGATGCACAGCTCGGAACCTCTTACAGTGATTCACTCTGGGGTCATTTTTCTACTCAGTGGTGTTGCGTGACAAGCATTCAGCTCTCAAACAAAGTTAAGTGTAACTAGTCCTTGTGTTTTTGTGAACGTGTGTGGAAAAGCCAGTGGTTCTCACACGATAAACTTCTCATTTCACTCTTCATGCAAATCCTGTGGCTGTGTCAGTAAAAATGTTAAACCTCCATTAACCTCTTATAGAGCATCAATTAGAGACTTTAATTTGTTGTGTAACACTTCATCCATAAATTGTTACTTTTGCTATTGGTTTGTACATTTTCACACTGACTATATTGAAAGCAGCGATAGAACACTGTTTTTTACAAAAGAAACTATTCTTTGAGCCTCTATATCACTTACAAAACTGTGTTGGGGCTCAAAATGACCCTGGAGCCCTGGTATGCTGATAAGCTTGGCCAAATATGACCTGAAACTGACCAATATTGGCAGTCGTCAAGTGGGCCAGTGCGACGACCAGGATACCAGGAAATGTCCCAGTGCTCCCGATGGCCAGTCCACCACTGGTGTTGCGTCACTCCACTAAATTTACGCTAAGGCTCCACACTTCCAGAATGTGTCAAGCACAGCAGTTCAAAACGAGCCAGACAGGAAGTCAAAACCAGGAGCAGTGTAAAGCATCCAGCAACTTTCAAAATAAAAGATCTGCAGATTTCCTATGGCTTAACTAGTGAAAAAAGTCATTACCTGTGACGCCTCTGTGGCCGAGCTAAAAAGAAGAAAAAATAAACCACAGACCTTTTGGGTGCATAATAGGGATGCAACGGTCCACTTTCCCCACGGACCGGTCCCTACTTCGGTTTTTGGGTCACGGTTTTGGTCCACTTTGAATCCTAGAAAAACTTAAGAAAATCTGGAATTTTCAAACTTTATTTTATTCACGCAATAATATAACTTTTCAGATGTATTACTTGTAGTCCAGTGTTTAATAATATGTTCTGAGACCAACAGAAACGTCACTTTTAAAATGCCTTTTCAATGTATCAGTAAATGTAAAGTATTATAAAGTGCCTCTTTAGTATTGTATACATTACAGTACTTTAAAACGATTGTAACCCAATTTTGTGCCTTTTATTTTGAAGAGAGCAGCTAACAGGATGTGACGTGTGGTGTCAGCGAGAGGCTAGGCGACCGGAGCGGGACGCATAATTTGGAATTGTAGGATGTCCAAGGAAGGTCCCGACTCGGGAGTGTGTTATGTGAGGGGTTGTGGCGTCAAATAAAGTGACCCTCTGAGTTCACGGCTATCATCTTTCCTTGTGTTTGCGCAACTCTACGTCACCTCCAGTCTTTTCAGGGACGCTCAGTTGTAAACATCCAACAAAAGAGCTAAACAACGTAAACACGCCCACAGCGCGGCTCATTTTCTTGTGCTTATCTGAGCTGATGCTGTCGTTTATTGAAAGGCATTAGCGAGAGGCTGCTGTTTTTTCCCTGGCGTTACCTGCTCAAATGTTCTGCACCCCAGAAAGCGATACATTGGGGTGGGGGCGTCGGAGGTGCTTGGTCATGTTTATAGTGTTTACCGCCGCGTATGGGAGATGGGTCAGACAATGCTTGCAGACAGTCTCATTTCTGTTCACCGTTTTCTCTCCCCGTCTTTATGTTCAACTGCAAACCAGAAACGTTCCCACACAGAAGATTTGTTTGAAGACGAGAGGCAAACAATAGAGAATTGTTTGCCTCTTGTCGCCATGGCTAAGTTTCTCTCTGCTTGTTTTGCTAAAACTTTCAGCTCAGCTCTCAGTGGGGCGGGTCAAACCTGTGATTGGATATTTACTGGCGGGTAGGGAGGGGGTCTGCTGTGAGCAGCTTCAGACGAGACTAGAGCGAGCACACGGAATGAAACCTGTACAAACGCAAAAATATTAATAATGTGTCTTTGGACCGCGGTCCTAAGACGGATCGGACCGTGAATGGTGTACCGTACGGTCCGGTCTTGGACCGAGTATTGCTGTATCCCTAGTGCATAATGCTGTCTTTCTCCTTGCTTGTTGTTGCCTGAACTGGTGAAAGTCATGCGTGATCTTGCAATCTGCACAGGAAAAATGAGAGAGTACATTTGACTCCTTGGGACCAAATGTACTCCTTTTCAGAGTAAATTCTATTCCATTTGAGTAAAATGAACTCTTTTTTTGCTGCTGATTCACATGTGAAACACTCTTGGTGTGAAGGGACGTGACGCTGAGCTTGTGAGGAAAACGTGTCTATAGTCTACACTTATGCATCTGGTGGAAGGTCTGGGTGACACTCAAACCACCTTAATTGTACACCTGAGTAATGAGTTGAACTTTAGCCACAACTTGGTTATTTCTGTCACAACCCAAACATTCTTCTAAGATGTAAGATTTGTTATTACTGACCATTCCAAAGTTCTGCCAGACATCCGACTTTGCCCTACTAGGTTTGCCCACAACATAGTACTCGTCTTTATGTTCAGCCGGCATCACTATGCATAACACATGAATAGAGAACTTGAGGCTGGATACAAAGTGTGTAACCTTGACACAGTGGTAGCTTTTTGCTTTAATGGCCCGGATTGGAAAAACTATTATATAATCCATCAGGTAGATTCTATTAGGCCTCCATTGCTGTAGGTGATCAAAGTTTTAGGCACTCATTAGCAGCAAGGAGTGGTTTGGAAAGACATGCTTCCAATCTAAGTTCCTAACAGAAGCCTGCTAAAGATCTGAAGATTCTGCATGTCATCTTCGACTCGTGCTCCTGTCCAATTAGCACGGTTTTTGACAACTTCAGCTATATTGCAATACATTTAGGTTTCCTTTTTCTTGTTTCTTTACAGTCCCACTCCATAGAAAATTGTGTTTTTTCTGTTGTTAACATGTTCTGGAGGCATTTTTCTTATGCCACAGGACATATATATATATATATATATATATATATATATATATATATATTAGGGATGTGAATCTTACAACAACTCACGGTTTGATTCGATTCCGATTCTCGGGGTGTCAATTCGATTCAGAATCGATTCACAATCAATAATAAAAGAGTGTAGTTCCAGGATTAACTACTTCTGCAAGTTAGAAAAAGCTAGGGGAAATTGTTATTTCACTTTAAAGAAAACTGGTTATGTTCAAGAAAGTGATTCTAAAACTGTAAACAGAGACAATCTTTTGATGAAAAGGCAACATTTATTTTTCCTTACCTTGTAAAATTGAACAAATCTTTACAGTTACCTAATAGTAGCTTTTAAAGTAATGCAGTCAAATACTTTTCAAGTATGTGTGGCAACAAAGTTTAACGTAATGAAGACTAACAGGCACTAATTAGTCTTAACAAGCATCAATGATGCACAGTGCACATGCATTAAATAAGTCAAACCAAACAGGATAACACCATTTAAACATTATAAAACATAATGAACTCACTTCTTGACTCATAAAACGCACACAGGATAATAATAAAAGTAAGTCTCTGTTGCATTTCAGCAGATTGCAGCGTAGTAGCACACAGCAGAGCAACTACAGCTAGCGCTGGTGCTCCAGCGATGATGCGTTCAGGGACGCTCGGAAATATGGCAGTTTACATAAAGGCTTTCAGACAGAATCGATTCTGAACCTTTATGAATCGATTCTGAATCTTTATAAGAAAAGAATAACGATTCGAATGTGAATTGATTTTTTCAGGCACCTCTAATATCTATAGAAAATTAAGCTCAAAATTGCATTTCTGAGTATTTCTGCATTCAAATTGCTGTGAATCAGTATACATGAAAAAAAATCAGCCTAAAACTTACTGGGTCCATGATGTAGCAAACCTACTTGGCGGAGCACAAACTCCACTCCGCTATGCCCCCCAGGGCTGCCAACTCTCATGCACTGAGCGTGAGACACATGCATCTGACCCTCTTCACACACACTAACCCCACACCTCCAATAGCTCACGCTGAAAAGGCAACCCCCCTGTCTCCATGGACAGTATTGAGGAGAAACAGCCTGCTCCCAACAACACTCTCCCCCTTACACCCACGGAGGTGAACCGGTGGCGAACTGGTCCACGTGCACCCCCTATCTTACAAATTTGGACCGAGCTCACACCTTTGAAGATGACAAAGTCCACATTCTGGACAGAGAAGATAGATGGTTTGAGAGAGGAGTTAAGGAAGCCATCTATGTCAAAATGGAGAAACCATCCTTAAATAGAGGAGGAGGACTCAGGTTTCACCTTTCCAGCAATGCAGCTTTGAACCAAGTTCCAAAACAGTTTCAGTCCAGTTCACACCCTCCTGCATCTAATCAACACAACGACTCCCAAACAATAGAGGCTAACGATGCTAACGAGTCATCAAGAGGTAGGGAGGAGGGGTATTCACAGGCAGTTTCTGCTCGTTGAGCAACAATAGACAGCTACAGTTTATAAGATCGACCCTCCCATATTCCAGTCAGAATTGACAAAGCTCCTCGGATGAGAAGCGAAACGTCTTCAAGAAACCAAAGAGGTCCAGTTGCCTTCATTTGAACCCCTTGGATTACCATGACCTGGATGACTGAGAACCTTCACCAGCACCGAGCTCACTCGCACACAAGCCGGTCAGAGAGGACAAAGCAGTGTGCTGTGCTGCAGGTGGGTGAGAGAATCAGAGAGGTGGAATGAGTCAGGATCTCACAGCAGCACACAGCAGGTGGATGAATTCTAGGAACAATCCGGACCACCGAGATCATCATCAGGAAATGTGTTTGTTCATTCTGGGTAAAAATAGACCACAGAGCAGGGCCGGTGTCGGTACCAGATCTGCTCGGGTGCCAGATCGGCTCGGGGTCCTGCGCCTGCCGGTGACGTCACACTAGATGATTGGCTGAACGTAAGACTTACAGAAGTTACGATACCACGTTCATAAAAGTTACGGTAGCACGTTGACAATGAAGATTTTGATTGGTTTGAACAAAATTGCGATTGTAGTCCTTGTGGTTGTAGTCCTGTAGACCAAAAACAAACACTTTTCAGGGAAAATATGTTTGTTTTGCCAAAGGAAACGTAAAATAAAAGCAAAAATACCAATTGATAAACAGAGATCCTCAGCAGCTCTTGATTTTGATGAAAAGGGGCAAAAAAAGAATAAAATAACTTTATTGAACAAATAGCAAGCAACATTTTGAATGAATGAATGGATTTAAGAACTAACAAAATATACAGAATTCCACATAAAAACAGAAATGGCTGCTAATTCTGTAAATACATTTACAATTTTTCACATATAAAAACTGTTGTGCTTTTTGGAAGTCTGGTGTTGGTTTTATGTAGTTTCAGATTCTTTACAAAACTACGACAAGATGGTGTTATTAACAAATTACAGCTATAAAGCAAATATTTAGGCGGTAAGAAACAAGACAAAAATGCTAAACTCTTTCCAAAACTTATGTGTGAAATCCGAGTGGATTTGCCGTAGTTTGACGTCATCATTGGCAGGCGCAGGACCCCGAGCCAATCAGGCACCCGAGCAGATCTGGTACCGACACCGGTGCTAGCCATTTGGGTGCCCTAAGCACAAATGCTCTGTGGTGCGCCCCCCCCCCAAAAAATATATATATATACAACAGTATGTGTCAGTGCGTCTCTCATTATTTCCAAAATCGCTTCTTTAATTTTAAATTGAACTAAAATGATTGAAATGTAATAAAACATTAAACTAATTTTGCCTCAACAACAGCACCATACAATTAAAGAAGAAAATAAAATAAGTTAAAATAATAATACCACCACTATTATTAAAAAAAGATCTATGTAATGATTGGAGAGAAACTGAAAATTAAAAACAGTATAAGGTTTTCAAATATTAGGTTTGGCTTAATATTAAGAAAGTGTAACTAAGACTCGTCCTTTAAAGTACTGAAGACTTTTTGTCCACTACATTTTATTTATTAATTTCTACTCATTCATCTTTTTTTAGGAAGAACTTGTTAAAACCAGAAAATTATCTATCTATCTATCTATCTATCTATCTATCTATCTATCTATCTATCTATCTATCTATCTATCTATCTATCTATCTATCTATCTATCTATCTATCTATCTATCTATCTATCTATCTATCTATCATCCATACATACATAAGCAGTTAGGAGTTACAGCTACATGTATCAAATGTCACAGGAACTTCTATTTATAATTCATGTAAAATAAGTTAAATTCCATCAATATTCATAATATAACCCGTAATTATGTTTTGCCAAGAAAAAAAAATCTACCATGTTGAGCTAATTTCATGACATAATTGCATCCACTAGGATTATGTACATGTGGGTCATCAGCATGAAGTTATTAAAAGTTATGAAAGCAAACATGGCTGGAATCTTAATTTTAATTTATATCAGCCAGTAGGGAAAACTACGTTTAAGGAATTTTGGCCTCTCCAGGCTTCCATACGGGTAACCTGGTTATGCAGAGTTTAGCTCCTCCCTGCACATAAACAGCAAAAACACACTGGTGAAGCGGTAAATTAAAACGTTCAAATCTGCTGGTGACGCGGATGCATATTTCTAAACAGAGGCATGTCATTTTGGCGGCGCGCAGGTCAGGACACGGCTCTGGGACAGAGAACCGAGCCTGCCCGTCCTATCAGCAGCGGGTGAAGCACATCGCTTCCCCGGTCTCACAGCCAGAGCGGGGGCGAGAGAGGCACATTAACTTGAAATAGACAGATGGGATTCTGTGTGTGAAATAACGCCAGTTAAATGGTCCTCTCGGCGTTGTTTGTGTGCATGGTGTCCAGTAGCTGATATTATAATTAATATAATGTTTTTTTGTTTTTCATAAACCCGATTGCTTGGTGCCCCCCTGCCACTCGGTGCCCTACGCACTGTGCTCGATGCGTGTTTAGGGAGTCTCTGCGCCAACGGCTCCGCCCACAACCCAGAGGTGAATTTTTAATGAGTTACTTCCACTATGTAGAATCTAAGTACTAGAAAACGGCTCAGGTTTTATAATTTGGGCTATAAACGGCATATTCAGTAGTTTAAAGACCACTGAGAACTATTTAAAACAGCTAAAAAGATGATCGGAGTGGGACTTTTAAGGTCCTATGTGTGAACTTCATAGAAATCATGGTAAAAAATGTGACTCTTTAGCGCCATGCAATTCAGAGTAAGTATTGCAGCTACAGTGGTCCACTCAAAAAGGCAACAACCTCCAGCATTCACTCCAGGTCCGTTCTTTATAAATAGCATGAGCTTGATAGTATAATCTAGCCTAACCCACACAAAGCAGATCACTACTCGAGCAAATCAAAAAGCATTTTGAATTCTGACGGTTATGTCAACCTACCAGTCCTGTCACCGATTCACACACGGAGGAGGGGGGCATCAGCTGGGTGGTCTGGTGTCATGTGGATCTGAGAGCAGCGGAGTAAACAAGCTGCTGCTAATTAGCCATCAGCTGATCGTGGCACACGGTGTGAGCCGCAGTGGAGATGGAGGAACATCAACCACTGGCTGTTCATTGTTTGTTATTCAAACTAACAAAGTACAGCAACGGTGTAGCAGCTAGTCTCGTCTCTTCTTAGTTGCGTTGTCAGACGCCATGCTTCCACGGCGCACTGCTGCCCACTGCTGTTTCTTTCAGGTTACAGTCATAGTGCAAACGCGTAACGTGGAGCTCATATGTCCCTAAATAGCTACCGTATTTCAAGATGGAAGATGACCATGGAGCGTCGACCACAATTTATGTATTAAAAATGTAAAATTTGAAGCTGAGAGGAATATTTAGAATTGATGTTGGTGAGAAATATTAATGAAAAAGAACAAGTTTGTGCACTGGATGCACAGAATTTGGTAGTAAACAGGTAAAAATATTACACACTGGGGCTTTAAGTCCACATCTCTTTATACCATTGTTGGATGCCCCTATCTCTTCCTTCTGTGTCTGTGCTCCTCTTTCCTTTCACTCATCTATTGTTTCTCTTTTCTCACTTTTAATTCTCCCTCTTTGTTTCTCAGCCCTCGTCTGTCTAACATTAGCCTGGCCTGTGGTCTAGCGTCTATTGAATGTCTAGGAGAGTTTTCCAGCAGTGGGTGTGAATGTAAAGATAATAATGTAAAGAGAAGGTGCTATTGGTCCAGGAAGATGGATTGGTGGAATTGAGGCTGAACTGACAATGCAAATGATGAACAGCTCCAGTGCTCGCTGACAAATGAACACCTGTATGGGGCTTCGGTTGGTCCCAACAGTAGCTGACAATCACTGACTAACGTACATGGACTGTTGTTTTTGTCCAAAAGGTTTTTTTAAAAAAAAAAAAAAATACGGTCAATTTATTCTTTGTCCACATAATACCTTTGCAGTGTTTTTGAGGATGGAAAAGAGTCACAAGTCTTCTTTCTTGTAAGACAAAAGACAAAAGTCTTTTGGAATGAGGAAATGCTTTTTTTATTGAGTAGTTTTATTACTAGCATACTGTGCAAAAACAGAAAAGAAAAGAGCAATCACACTGCCTCTTATAAGCAGTATGCCTAAAGACTATAATAATACATGAATACAAGCAAAATCATAATAGTTTAAGTGCATGGATTGAAACTGTTGACACTTTTATACCTCATGTGCAGGGTTTGGGTGCTCTAAACCACATCAATCTGGCCCTAAATGTCCTACAATGACTGAAAACCAGAAGACTACTGAGGACTCTTAAGAAATTACAACAGCATCTGTCCTGATTTATACCAGTTTGTAGCAAGGATTGATGTCAATGTTTTTAAACTGGGATTAAAGTTTTTATAGGTAAAATAATGACCTGACAAAAACAGACTAACGATAAATGACCTGCACTTGTGCAGCACCTTCCAGAGTCAGAAGACTCCAAAGCACTTTATCATTCATCCATTCACAGGTTGATGGTGACATTAGCCACAGCTGCCCTGGGGCGCACCACTGGTTGCCCCAACCACCACCAGCAGTCGGGGATGGGGTGGGGGTGAAGTGTCTTGCCCAAGGACACAATGACTGTGACAAATTGAACCTGCAACCCTCTGGTTACGGGACAGGCATGGAACACCTCCGCCACTGTTGCCCCTAAGAATGCATGCTTTCTTGACACAACAGGGACAACTTTCACTATTTGCTGATGATATGATACTATATATGACAAATGATGAATGAAGCCCTTCAAAACTTAAAAATCAAAAAGGCCCTCAGGTAATAATAGTTTCCCAAAAGAGTTTGAATGGCATCATGCACTGAACTTCTAAGGTAGTTCTACAGAAGTGATGCATGTGTGCATACCTGCACAACGTCCAGCCAATATTACTCTAATGGAAGGAGTCATGTTCTGTTTCTCTGGGACCATTAGTCAGGCACAAAGGACGTTTGATGCACCATATTGGGAGTGAAAGGTGAGGGTAAACAATTCCTTTGTGGGTACGCATTTGAATACAGTTTCTGTCTGTTATTGTAGATCTAAATATGGGTAAATGTTTTATATTATTTTAATGGTCAAGCATGTGATGTTGTTGTGTAGACAGGTGATGAAAGTCAGGTCAGAGTTTTAAAAATGTTCATCAGCTCCCTCTCATGCAAAACAAGTGTTTTAGAGCCAAATAAGGACAATGTATCTTATTTAAATATGTCACTGTAAGCCATTTTTACAAAAACAAGTTAAAAAATGAAACACTTCAAAGAGACATAGAAGCACGCTACCTTTCACCTGACATTTGCCTTCAACTGATTTTGTATGCAGTTTGTTGCCACTCTTTTAAGCATGCTTCTGTTTGATAGCCGACACATTGAGATAAAATTATAGCCATCCATCACAGCTTTCATGTGCTGTTTTCTCACGTTTCCTGACGGAGATGTTGATTCGAGAGCTTCATCGATCTTCATCAATCGCAGCTGTATAAAATAAATAAACGAAAGTCTTTGAGCTCATTAGCTAGCCAAGCTTGACTTTGAAAATAAATGCACGCAAAAAGTGTTTGAACTGGCTAAACTGTGAATGGGCGAAGAGATGTTATCCTTGTACTGCTTGATTATTTAAGCAGAAAAAGCAGTCAGAGGATTAGCAAACATTTCAGGTGTTTTAGCAGAGATGGGAGGTCTACTCTGTTAGAAGTCATGTATGGATGTTAACCTGACTTCCATCTTCTTCCGACAGCTTGTCATGATTAATATGTTCTTCTTCCCATCAGAATTGTTTATAATTGTCTTATGACCTCATACCTTCCTTTAAGTTTTCTACCTTACAACCCAAAGAACAAAGGTATCAACTATTACCCAGAATGCAATGCATTGTGATTCTTTTGCTTTTTGGTGTCGATGCTGCAGGCAGACCTACGAAGGGAACGAGCTTCAATTTTACCTATTGAAAAAACAGAAATGACACGAGTCCCAGAGCCCTAGCCTTGCCTTGACCATCAACGTTTCTTTCAGCTCTGGTTTATTGTGTTTCTGCGAGGTTTTGGTCAACAGAGTGAATATGGTTAATTGATTTGTGATATTGTCAAACAGCAGGCAGCTGCATCAGTTTGATCTCATGCACATTTCTGATGGATAGTCCTTGGGAATGCCAGAACTGTTGAGTGTGCCTCAAAAATGTAATAATTTTTATACCTCTCTACCACGACTGTTAACCGTCTGCTGATTACTTTGGTAGAAACAGAGCAGAGTAATGCATAAACCCAGACAACTACACTGGTTCCTAAAAAAACAACAAGAAACTGACATTAGAGCCAGTTTCTCACTAGACTGGAACAGTTGGTGACAAACAGGCTTTGTGAAGGAGTTTTGAACGAGTTTTAAGAGATTTGTAGACAAATTTCATAAAAAAAACTTGCTGTCTTTTAGGGACCTGGATCCCTTCTCCTTTAACTTTCGGAGTGACAAAGAGACAGAGATGAAAGAACCAACTAGAATGGTGAACTGATGAAATGAGGATGAATTGCACACATATTAAGGCATTTTGTGACAACGTACACAAACTGCAGGAACGGAACAGATTTTCTTGCAGTACTGGCACATGTAACAATGGCCTACAACCAAATCAGTGGGATTCCAGTTTAAAAATTGTAAAGTTTCTTGTAATTTTATGTCTCGATCAAGTCACCAACAGTTACAGAGACATACAGATTTAGCTGTTGTGGCTAAAGCTCCCCTTTACATGACCTTTATTTATACTTTTAATTTTCTGTATGCACTAAGAAGTACCATGTCAAACTCAAAATGTTCCTCTGTCATTGCATCAGTCTATCTAACTTCATCAGACCATGAGCTTCTCTTTATTCCTTAAACTCATGTCAGCCAGCTAGCAGCAAGTACTTCATGTCACGATTACAGAATGTGCTGAGAACCCTGGATTGTTTGCTCAATGTCCCACACATAGCTGTACTGCAAGCTATACATTTTAATATGTGGCTGCAAAAATAAGCATGCACTATCTCACAGCCAGTCACACGAACAAACAGCAACTGTGGAGGAATAAGATGCATTGTCAGTTCAGCTTGCTGCTTATGTGTTTGCATCCGGTTGATGGGGGATATTGCACTAACAAGCTTGTTGGCTGCAAAAACGTATTTCTGCTGAACTCCAGCTCCCTGTTTTAAAGACTAGGCCCTCTGCTGCTGACTGTGGCTAATGACTGGAAAAACAGTGGCAATCTGACTCAGAGATAAATGGTCAACTGTTGATGAGGTTTTTCCATTTTCATTTGCTTTAAATTATTGTTGCTAAAGCCCGGGCTCTGATAGCTGCTGCTATCTATTTGTAATGCCAGAAGATTAACTTGTCATTACATGATTGCATTACTTCAAATTGATCTGCTACATTTCAACACTTGAGTGTATCAGTCACAGAATTAATATTGTTTCACAGACACCGTCGGCCGATTTTTCTTTTTTCACTGCTGTAAATGTCACAGTTACGGTTTTTCCTTCCTATTTAACTCAAATATAACATTTTTAATGTTTTATTTCAAATTCTGCCACAGTCTGTTTGTGCCATCATTCTGCCCTCCTAAAAAATGTCCAACTAAGACCAAACTATTTTTAAATATTTAATCTCAATCATTTATATGTGAGGGACGAGATCGCAATGTGGGACACAAAACACTCCAATAATTGAATTAAAATGTTTTATTTAACCTTTATTTAACCAGATGAGTTGATTCTCATTTCCAACGATGATCTGGCCAAGAGGCAGCAGCAACAGAGACAAGTAGCTTTGCACCAAAGAACAACAGACAGAAAAGATAAAAACAAACAAGATAAAAACAGACATAAAAGACTGTTCTCATATACAATATGTACACACAATCAAAACAGAGTTAAAACAATCTTTAAGCACGCAGACGCGAGCGCACTGATCAGAAACTATTGATCATAATGAACCTGCACATGTTCCTCCACAAGGTATAACCAAAGGTGCAGGGGCTGTGCTGGAGTCTTTAACAATACTGCATAAATGGTAAATGGTCTGTATTTGTATAGCGCCTTCTTAGGGTTCTACAACCCCCCAAGGTGCTTCACAACACAATCAGTCATCCACCCATTCACACGCTGATAGGGATGAGCTACATTGCAGCTACAGCTGCTCTGGGGCGCACTGACAGAGGCGAGCCACCACCAGCAGGCAAGGCGGGTTAAGTGTCTTGCCCAAGGACACAATGGCAGCGACAGACTGAGCGGGACGTGAACCTGCAGCCTTCCAATTGCAAGGCGGCCACTTAACTCCTCTGCCACCATCGCCCATAATGTTAGCAAACACAGTGCGGTGATGAGCGGTGACATTTTGTGTTTTAAGGTATATTACGGGTTTAGGAGTATGATCCAGCAAGGGTCCTTTGTGTGATGAAATCCACTTCAGGCTTTACGTCCCCTCGAGCCAAACAATCTCCAATCTAATGTTTGTGATCAGCTCAGCATTAAATCCAGGTTCCAGGAAGGTGTTGAGGGCTCTGTCTCCAGGAGGTTGTGGCAGTTAGCACCTACTTAGCAACAGGCTAAGCCACTCAGCCCAGGCTCCAGGTGGCTGAAACAGGCCCGGGCCCCAGAAGGTCGAAGCAGGCCCACGATCCACGGGGGTGCAGCAGGGCCAAGCTCTGGGAGATACAGAAGAACCAGGATCCAAGCGGGTGTAGCAGGAACACAAGCCAACTCGAATGGACTAGCGATCCAGTCCGAAGATGATGGAAAGCCCAGTTCAGGCAGAATTCCAGAAAATAGAAAAAGCCAGGCAGAGATCAAAAGAATTCCAGGAAAGGCCAGGCAGAAACCAGCGGGATCCTAGCTGAAAAAGGTGAAAGACTCTGACCAGCATGCTGACACGCTCACGCGCGCACACGAACAACGCAGACTCACTGCTCAGGAGAACAAGCAGACAGCAGCAGGCTGGAAGACTTCCTGCTCCCCCCTCCCCCACCCTTGGTCTTACAGACAGTACGGAGGTGAAGCGATCTGCACACGCACTCCCCACCCCCCTCCGTACTAATACCACGGCTGGAAACAATTCTAGAGGAAACACTGGAATTTAATAATCATATCAGAAAGTAATCATCAGATGTCTGAAACTGATTATTCTTTGGACTCGAGCCAATTGAAGGTGAACGTCACAGTTAATCTTTGCCAACTTAAAAATGTTTATAATGCCGTCAGTTTTCCAAACACCAAGCAAGACGCTGGTGTGTGAGTAGCTCAGAGTTATTCCAAACACATATTTGGAGTGCTAACAGATCAAACTAAATTGCATGAGATTGCTTCTAAATTTGCTGTCGTTATGAAACAAATTAGTTTAGCCCTGAATCTTTCAGTGGTAATTCTGCATGACTGGCCTTTATGAGGTTAGTAAATGTTGGAGAAGATTTCTCTAAAACCTTCATCCCTTCACAAAATGGGAAAACATGCAGCAAATCACCTGAAAAGCCCAACCACACACAGAGTTAAATGAAACAGACTTCACTCCAACTCTCCAGGATCCTCCTCTGCTCTCTATGGACTACGGAGGCAAGAAGGCCATGCACCAGTGAGTCAGTGAAAGACACCAACATAGCCAGCAAAGAATCGGTGGAGAATAAAGAACGAGTGGGAAAGAAAAAGAACAGACAGATGTATGAAAAGCTGCTAAGACAATGCAAAAAGGGAGGCTGAGCTGAAGTAAATGGCTGCTACTGCTGCCCCATATCACTGCTCTACATAAGCGCACCCCCGCATACATAAACACAGTTACACATGTGCATGTGAAAACACTCCAACTCCCAGCCCGCCCCCGTATATTCACTCCTATCGCTGCTGCACATGAGTAACCCAGATGTGCTTCCCACGTACAGAAAATCTCCTCTCTGCACCCCTCCCACGGTGAGAATAAAGAGGATGGGGAAGCAGAACAGAGCACTCTGCAGGAAACAGAGGGAGATAATGAGAGAAGTGTTCTTCACTGACAGAGCAAGAGGCAAGTGCTCTGAACACAAGCAAGGAAGAGAAAAAGTAGCAACAGCAGTGTGTCCCAAAAGTTCAGAAGGAGGGAGAACACGGAGAGGGATGACTCAACGGGATGAGCGAGGGCACGGGGAGGGGAGTTCAATAATACATGTCTGGAAATCCCCTTAATGCTCCTGGGCTGAGCTCCATTGTGTTTGGGACTAAGCAAATGCTCATGCTTTAAAAATCAATGAACATTTCAAATGCACGTTGATGTGATGTGAGGTGAAATTCACAGAGCCAACCGGCTGTGGATCATTTAGTTAAAGATGGGAGGACACAACCAGACAGTAACAGCACGTCTGCAGCTCAAACGTTTACTCATGTTTTACGTATTCTTCTAATTCTACCAGGGTTTATAAAAGAGCGCCTGCTCAGCGCCCGCGTGTCAGAGGCCATTGTTCTAAATGGAAGAGGGCGACATGGGGACACCTTGGTAACCCACAGGAAAGTGTGGTAGGAGTGACAATCCATCAAAGTAAAGTGAAGAAAAAGTATACTGATAGCAATTATTCAACAATAAATAAATCCAGTATGTTATACATCCTGTACAGCGCTTTGAGTTGAGCTCACTGCATGAAAACCGTTGGATAAAAAATGTTTGATTTGATTTGATACATTACATCACTTATGTCTAAAGCCTTTGTTTGCTTTTTGCTTTGTATTTTTTTGTTGTTATTTTCCCTGTTCTTATCCCACACAATGCATTATAAACAATTACTGCTGCATTCTGCACAAACTCCATAGACTCCATATATATTCAACAGGTCTGATGCAGGGTTATAACAGAGCCTGAGTGTGGCCTTGTTGTGGGGCTAAATAATTGGACAGCTGAATTACATTTTATGGTTTTTATGTCAGGATATTTGAATTTGACTCCAGTTAACACTATTGTAACTGCCAAAACCCACTAACCGTGTGAAAATTAAAACAAACAAGCTAGATTTTTCTAAAACTACATTAGCAAAGGAGAGCAATGTTTTTCCTCGAGCATTTAATACATCAAAGTCAAGCACAAAGCAAACCTATAAAGTGACTCTAAAAGATGAGGTTACAGTTTAACCTCAACAAAAGAATATGATATAATGTCTGCTGTGGATCCTTGTCATCCATTCACGTGTCACACTTCCAATTAATTCATCCACTTAGAGGCCTCGGAGGACAAAAACACACTGTGCCGACTTTAAAGACCCAACTGCACACCACAGGGAGAGCGTTCCTCCCCCCCCCGAAACCACCTCGTTTCTCCACTCATTTGCTGCTCAGAATTATCTACTTAATTGGACAGGAAAATTGTGCTGAAGAATCACCTGCAGGGGCAGCATCTGGCTGCCGGCTCCAGGCCGTCCATCCCCGAGAACAGAACTCAGAGCAGAATCCAACTCTCAGATGTCCAGCACCTGCTGCGCAGACCCCAGCCGAGCAAACAGAGCCTGTGGCTGATTTGTCTTTTGTTCATGGATGCAATAAATTAGATGTGACGTCTAATAAAATTAGGAATTAAATTTTGTGATGTGGCAATTTTCTTCTGACATAAACTCCTGTCAGGCTTTTTTACGACTGCTGTCTTCTAGAACACACAAACGCTGTTTCCTGAGATCCAGAGACAAGAAGAACAATGATGTTTATAAACGAGTTCACTTGAAAATTTAAAGACGACTTTCAGCTGTGGTTCCTGACAAGGACACATTTTTATATTTGGGGCTTTTATAAAAAGAACAAAATATTATTGAATTGTGCTTGGTAGTATTTTACTGATAATGTATTCTTACTAAGGGAAAAAGAGGTGACGGGAGGGTTTTTAAAAATGATGGTGGACCACTTTGTGGACTTGATTGATTAGTTTAGGTCACGTTTCGTTCAGGTTGAAGATAAAAAACATTATTGGATGATCTGGAGTTATATTTTTACAAATACATGGATTATAATCTTTCAAGAACTCAAGTCTGGAGTGCATTCAAAAGGAAACCACCTGTTGCCACCCACGGCCTTTTGTTGGAAATGTTTTGTTTGGAAGTGAAAAGGCTGCGTCACCAACCCTGGACCCCCTCAGAGTCGCCCCTGATGCCTACTACTATTTCATATAACTGCAGCCATTTTGGGTCAAATCCTGATAACCTGATAAACAATCTTATGAGCTTTTACATGGTATCTTAGTGCTTGGACTCTATAACCCAGGGCAGCAGTAGCTTAGGGGTTTTTCTGTAAGCTAATGTGTATCAGCCATGGCAGCCATGTTGAATCGTGGATCTGGACGAGTGGAGCGTCTCTTTAGCTTTTTCTCTGTTCTAATCACAGACATAGATACAGGACAAACCGAGTCCATTTATGTCTGTGTATCATTTATGAGGCAAAATGGGAGGCCCCCCCCCCCCGTGTCACATGTCTCGTCACGCCCAGACAATCCAAAAATGGGAAAAGAGGTGGAGCTGAGGGTGGGGCTTTGTGGATGTGAGCACATGAACCAACGTAGCTACTAGCTGAGCTAAGCCAAGAGGCTAAGACGGAGCTCCGGGACAGCGACCCGTGCGGCCGCCGTGCGAGGCTGCAGCAGCGCTGGTCGCCTGTGGAGCTCTGATATGGACTGTAAAAATACAAGCAGCGCCTCAGACCTCTGCGATTGGAGCCGGGCGCCCTGGCTGCTTACGTGACCTCATGCTCTGCTCCGCCATGGGGGAGATCAGCGAGACATTAGCTACATGTTTACCTGAAGCTAGTGGAGTTTTTCAGGTGCTTTTAGTTCGAAAAACACGGTTGAGCGACTTCAGAGTTACCAACATCAGCTCAAACAGCTGTAGTGTCCCTCAGAGAGCTCCACAAGCGACTAGCACAGCTAAAGCTTCAGATGGAAGCCAGGCGGCTGCGCTTCCCAGCTCCCTCAGGAGAAGGGAGCTTGTCGCCACCTACGTGTAGCAGCTGTTCCCTGCCGAGAGACAGGAGAGTCCAGGCGCCTGCCCCGCAAGGATGAAGCGGCAGAGGCCCATTACCGAAACTCGGCAAACCTCCATTCTGCAGCGGCGACCTCGCAGATCTTTGACCGCAGTGGACCAGCGAGGCCTCTGCTAGCTAGCCTCGGCCAGTTTACCTAGCTCGAATTTCAGTACCCAGCCAGCGCTACCAACACGTTATATTTCAACCCATCTTTGTCCAAGCAGCAGGGGCGTCGGACTGGGGAGGGGGAGGGTACCGTTTACCCAGGGCCCACTGCAGGGAGGGGCCCTGAGACAGCCTTGAATAAAAATGTTTTATTGTGTTTTTTTCCCCCGATTAACTTAATGTCTTAATAAACGTCCCTTTACCTGGATAAAGAGGTTAAAAAACAGAATTTTGCCTTTAAAGTAATAACTGAATTGTCTCTGAGGCATCTATCACCCCTTAAAAATGTGCAAAGTGGTTTAGTCCACACCTGCGGCCAGGGGCTGCACCCCGCATCTACAGCTATGAGACATTGATATGTCCAACAGCCAGAGCTGGAGGCAGGAGAAAGTCATGTCTTTCCCCAAGAAAGGGAAACCTGGCTTCAAGAAAAGAAAAGAAATGAAGGAGAAAAAGTTAATTGAACAGAAGCAAGTATAGGATTTTCAAGAAGAGAGGTGAGCAGCAGCAGCAGCACAGAACCCTGTTTGAGCTGATATTAGCTCAGACTGAAAGCTGCATTCATGTTAAGTGTTCAGTGTTAAACGCCTTTAGTTTCACCATCAAGATCAGTTATAAATTTATTAGTATTATTAGAATTATTACCGCGGCCGCCGCCAATAAATTCGCGGACATTTCAGTAAAAACAGGTTCTCTCTGTGTGGATATTTCAGCTCCTTCCCACTCATGGACTCATGGTAATCTCAGGAATGTGAAGCTGCCAGTGTCATCATGCTATATGAAAACCTGAATGCACCAGACCTCAAAAACTGTCTTGTTAATCCCAGATGATCTACTTTAACTCTATAAGGTAAAGTTGCCCACATGGAGGTAACTGACTTTAAGGCCATAAATGATGGCCCATAATGAAAGCTGGAAAAAGGCATAGTCTAATTATTACATGAGCTCTAGTTGCAAGGTTTGGAGATCCAAAAGTGACACAATTCAATAAATAGCTAAAGCATTAATTAATTTTATAAATGTATCATTAAATATTTTAAATATTTAATTACATGAACCATAAAAATATTTAATTCATTAAAATAAATTTATAGATATTTCATAATTTATTTCATTATTTCATGTTTGTTCATCATGATTTTGTTTTATCTGTCAACCTTGCCCATCAAAATCAGTGAGCAAGGCTCAGGTTGATAACAAACATGGCAGCTTATATGTTAGAGGGTTTTTATTGACCTGGTCAGAGATATTTTAAGCCTAACAAGTAAAACAGTTGCTGACTCAGAATCAGTGGAAAAACAGTACAAGAGGAATTTCAGGAGGAATTTCCTCACTGATAGAGACTGACTACAGAATACCTGTAGAAGTACTCCTTCATGTGCTTGGTCAATTTAACCTTTCATTATTGTAACAATATATATCAGTATTAGCAAAGCTTAATCATGTACCACATGGCCCTTTAGATGCAGTAGCAGCAGCAGGGCCCTCATTCTCTCCAGATAGCACTGAGATTTCACTTTTATTATGCTGGCATTTGTATTTGCTCAATATAGAGGTTAAACTAAGATCATGTTTATTAACTTGTCTTATAGCATGACAAAAAATGTGCACAAGAGATATTAAACAAGTGAGCATGGGGGCCCACCTAGATGGCTTGTACCTAGGGCCCAGAATTTGGTGCTACGCCCCTGCCAAGCAGTGTTATGTTAAACACAGCATTTCCCCCATTCAACCAGCGAAATAAAGTACAGACATAGTATTTTACTTATTGATAAAAATGAAGCAGAGACTTTTTGGATGATCTCTCGCAATCAAAGTCACAGCTGGCCCTCTTTGTTCAAATAATTCCGTGATTAACATCTAAACACGAACACAGCTAAAGATCAAAGAGTTGAAATGGCCAAATATCTATTAACGTGAGGTTGAGGCCTTCCCAGGAGGCGTGATTTGAAATCGTAGAATGACCAAGGAAGATCCCGCCTTTCTCGCCTCTGATTGGCTAGAAGGGCTCTCCTATGATTGGCTATTTCATTTAGCAGCCAACCATCTTCCCTCGCTAAGTGCAGACTGTCCTCCTGCCACCAACAGAACAGCTGTTTTGAGGAGTTTTGTAAAGAAAATGTGAACTTAGCGATATAATAACCATTTTGTTCTTTTTTGAAAACCGTTTTTTTTGTTCCTTTTATCAAAAAAAACCCCTGAAATATGTAAAATGTGAACTTATAACAAATCTACTTGTGCCCTAAAATAAACTGAAGCTGGTTTGTTGTAAAACAGGACAAAATGGTTATTATAGAGCTAAGTTCACATGTTCTTTAGAAAAAACTCCTCAAGATCTGTTTGCAGACATAAAAACGCTGCAGCGAGGGAAGACAGTTTGCTGTTACATGAAATAGCCAATCGTAGGAGAGCCCTTCCAGCCAATCAGAGGCGAGAAAGGTGGGACCTTCCTTGGCCATCCTACGATTCTAAATCACGCTCCACGGAGCTAGCAGCTTCTGCCAGCTCTGACGCTAGCTCTGATACTCATGCTTCCTGTCAATCAAATCTAATTATTCATAATTTCAAACATTTAATTACACCTAAACGGAAGAGTTACAAAAACATCCACCCCCCTCAGAGTTGTAGACTGTAAACTAGACCTATTAAACCTAAAACGGTTTATTGAACCAGTCAATGAGGATTTGCTCACTTCTGGTGCCAGCCCCTAGTGGATGAGGGTGGAACTGCAATTTTTTGCACTTCCATGTTTGATTCATGAAATCCGCCCAATCGTTCCCCATTGGTTCTAATCAAATCTTAATCTATCATAAAAAAATAACTGAATCAAAAGATTTCGGATATTTTTGACTGGACCGACACTAAGCTAAATAGTTTTGTCTTTGAAACTATTGAAGCTCATAAAATCATTTTTTATAAGGTTTTGGTCATAAAATGAATCATTTTATTATTAAAGCTTTTACTTAAACTATTTAATCTTTACACAAATGAATTTGTCACAGTCATTTGCTTATTCTGTGTTTTTAGCACAAAGATTCACTAAAACACAATAAAACCACTTTGGTGTTAAAAAAGATGGTGGCCATTTCACCTCAGGTGTCCAAGCTGCCCTCATCTTTTTCAGCAGGGATTTACACATCTTTAAAGATAATCCATAAAAGCCTCTTTTAAACTCTGAGCTTCAAAGCTGGTGATGTTTACATCTGTGGCTCTGTTTGCCCGTCCAGCACATCTGCATCCTCTTGGCTGTGTGTCAGCACCACCGCCAGCAGAAGGGCAGCTAGCTAACACGGCTGTTGAATCATGTTCGTGACAACCACACACACACTGTGCACAGCCCGACATAGTTTATGTGGAGGCTAATCTATTAGCTTGGTAAAATGTGTGTGTGTGTGTGTGTGTGTGTGTGTGTGTGTGTGTGTGTGTGTGTGTGTGTGTGTGTGTGTGTGTGTGTGTCTTTCCATATTATTATTATTCCATACGTTTCCTGCTCTAAAAATCTCCAGTGTGCAGAAGATTCACTTGAGAGTTCCACCCTTCGAACAGATTCAATTTTAATCCATTTAATTTAGAGCCCACACTATGTGCTACGCACAAACTGTCATTAAATGTGCAGCCAAGTTTAATTACAAAGCCGTCAAACTGAGTTATACAGCATATGCACTTGTAGAAATACTGTTCTGCAGCAGATTCTCATTGTGGAAAATATTGTGCACATGTTCATTTGAAATGACCTTGTAGGTAATTAGTTTAGCGCATCCTAAAAGCTCCTGCAGTGATGAACAGCAGGAGGATACTAAGCTATCATATAGGACACGTTTTCCTTCCTCAAATGATGCGATTCTACCTTGTAGATAATGGTTTCCTTTAACAAGCCAAAAGTTACTTTTTAGGAAGAAAAATGGTTTTAAATGCAGGACTTTCATTTTTGTGACGCACATGCAGCAGAAATACACCTTTTCTCAATCTTTGGCTTATATTTGAGCTAAAAATTTAATCTAATTAAGTAAAAACAACTTCTTCACCTCTGGGTAAAGACATTAAGTTGACTTGGTTGGCATTAATCACACACACACGTACACACACTGATGCACACACACATGTACACACACTGACGCACACACACACACGTACACACTCACACTGACACACACACGTACACACACACACTGACGCACACACACACACACACACACACACACACACACACACACACACACACACACACACACACACACACACACACACACACACACACACACACACACACACACACACACACACACACACACAGGCTGTTTGACTGGAAGTCAGCAGATGAAACCTTTACAGACGAGCAGAGCGGTGAAACTCTAAGGGGGGGGGGGGAAAAATTCATTTATGAAAGAGCTGGAGTGAATATGCATTCTGTTCTTACCTTTAAATCTAATGAAATAGTCTGATATGATCAATTCTTTCAGGTGGTGTTCTCTCACAGAGATCCAAAACACTGAAAGCATTGAAGCTCTGATATCTACTGCAATACTTTTGATCAATCAATCAATCAACCTTTATTTGTATAGCGCCTTCCACACCCGTTACAGGAGGCCAAGGCGCTGACATAAAAGTTAAAGTCCCAAGTATTCATCACCCAATGGTGAAATTACATCTCAGCGTTTGACCCATCCCCGTGGTGGGGAGCGGTGAGCTGCAGCTGTGGCCGCGCTCGGGAACTATTTGGTGGTTTAACCCCCCAATCCAACCCCTTAGTGCTGAGTGTCAAGCGAGGAGGCATTGGGTCCCATTTTTCAAAGTCTTTGGTATGACCCGACCGGGAATCGAACCCTGATCTCCCAGTCCCGGGGCGGACACAATACATAAAAGCATAAAAACATAAAAGCATAAAAACATAAAAGCATTGATGTGAAGTATGTATTCAGGAAGGGTGAGGTTCAGTCTCAGTGGCCATCACACGGAACAAACAAAGAGGAAGTTAGAAGTTATTTGCAACTAAAGCTTCAGCACCACCAAAGAAATAACCCAGAGGAGAACGGAATAATCCAGATGAATGCAGAAACATACAGCGTTGGTAAAAATATGTGTAAATGAAAAGAAACAGTGAAAGAAAACTAATTATAATTTCTGCTAACTTTTAAAGTTTGTTTTCATATTGTTTAGGTAAAGAGGTTGTAAATTAATTTAAGACACATAGCAGTGTGTCCTTTCCTGTGTGTCATCTTCCAGAATCTCCTAATTTTGGTGCTGGCTCGTCTTTCAGAGCTCTGAACTGGAAAATCATGGCATCTGTGCCGCTCCCTCCTCCCCCTCTTCTCCTCTTCCTTTCCCTTCCCCAGTTTTCTCTTGTTATCAAATTCCCTCAAAGTTCATGTCTGTAAATGTCCTTGCATCGTTAAAGCACAATCCATCTGTATTGTGAAAAGAATTAGAAGGATCTCTTAGCATACAGTTGAGAAAATGGCAAATGGGCTGCAAATGTAAAGAAAAGGAGAGAATCCTAGAGTTTACTCACCTCTTGAAGGAACGAATGTTTCCTGCTCTTTATGCTAGTTTAAACGATCAGATGTAGAAAAACAATTGACTTATTTTAAAACTGAACATAATGTTATGCGCAATTTCACATAGTATGCAATATCTGTTAAAGGAGTGGTTGACTTGTTTAATCAATACATCTGCAGTGGTCTCTAGTAGGAATGAATGTCGTGTAAGTCGTTCTCGAGAGGAAAAAATATACCGGTGCACCATTTCTTAAAAGTTGCCCACATGACAGCTGAGCTTCAGACAGCAGGATCTGGAGTCTTACTTCCTGATATGTGGACATCTCTCCTCTGATTGGCTAACAGCACCACGACTCTACCACTGACTCTGTTTGCTCTGCAACGTTGATGTTTTATCTCCACAAATAACACAAGCCTGGAGGAGTTCTGCTGTGTGGTGGAGTTGCTAATGCTAACGGTTAGCTTCTACTAGCCGAGACGTTCTCTGCTGTTTCCTGGATGCTAAACCAACAACAGCCTTCCCCGTCGTGAGTCAAGATGGGTGAGTCCATGAATGTTAGTGACAGTGTGACGTAGATCTGTCAGGATTTTCTAATCCTAGAGTTTCACCTAGAGTCTATTTTCTATCAGAAGCTGATGTAGGAGATAGGTGGAGGAGACTATTTTCATGTTCAGTCTGCATGAAACACTCAGAGTGACCCATTAGAATCAGAGATAATCATTAAAAATGTTTTTTCAGTGAACTACACCTTTAACGCTAAATGCTAACTTTCAGTCTCTATAGCCGTGTTTCCACTAGAGGAGTTCTAGGGAATTTCTGGAAAGAGGAAAAGTGGATATAATGGCTGGGATAAAACGGGCCTGATGAGAAAAACCTTAGTTCAGTAGCACTGACTGGGTTTAGGGTTAGCTCATTTTGATAAGCTGTGGAACTAATTTTGAGTTGGACTGACTCCAAAGGTTGATCAGTGGTAGATTTAAATCTAGTCTATTTCAGTAGCAGACAAACATTACAGATATAGACAAAAACACTGGAAACAATAAGGGTCCCTTTATTAATGTTCCCAATATTAACTATTGAGTGTCCTTAAGGTTAGGACAGGGGGGTCTGCTTAGTAATGCATTCCTTAATATTAACATTAATATAAAGCAGTTGTTAAAACTTTATTTAATAGTTTATTAATGCTTAATAATGCACTAAGTAACGGTAATAAGGGGATCCTTATTGTAAAGTGTTACCAAAACATTATTGTCCACACTTTGGTAGTGGACGATAACGGTAACAAAATACTGGGCAGTTTGCTTTGTTCATTTGATCAAAACCACAAAATGACCACAGCGTTTTTGTTTTTTCATGAGTAAAGTAGAACTTGGCTGCATTTAAAACCTGAAACAAACCCACTGTTAAAAACCTTTCTGAAGACTGGGGCATTTTTTATTATTCTCAGGTTTTTGAAGTTCTCCACAGGAAAATCCAACTGTGCATTATTTTTTGGGCTCAGCCAACTCCTTTTGCCAAGAGTCAAAACCCGTTTTTTATGAACACTAAATGGCATCAAGTGCTCTCTCCCCTGTGAATAAAAGCAGCGCCGGTCTTGTCTCTGTGAAACACACCATTACTCCCCCATTGTTTGCCAAAGTACTTTGTTGAGGAATAATTCACACATCATCTTTTTGCTTCCAGCATTTTCATTACAAGGTCATGTCCAGCAGAAACAGCTCCTTTAGTCCCTAGTTTTGTTTTTTTATATCACGGATAAGAATTATCCTGTGATTTAGTGGAAGTTGATAAATCTGGTTTCTTTTTGTAGAACTCCAGTTCCAGTGAACCAACTAATTATCTAATTAGGTTTTTCTTCCTGCAGTCATGGAGTAAAGTTTAAACTGTAAACTTTGTTTTTGGTACAAAGATGCAGGCAATGGACAACTTACATGTTCATGCTCTGCACCAAGCTGTTGACTGAATCTGTAAAAAATGCATTGAACATAAATATCACTGATGACCTGTTATGAAGGGTTGTCAGGATATGTTGAGTCCTGCTGTGATTGTGGATGTTCAACACCTACCTAAACATACAACAAACCTGTCAGGTGTTGCATCATTCTGTGGTTGGAGATCACGCCATGCTGGCAGAAAAAACAAGCAGCTAAAGGGACACTGCAGCATTTTCAGCTGGCCTCTAGATTTCATCCAAATGGTTGGAAACTGATTCTCATCCCCAACACAACGTGAGAGTAGATTTGAAACATCCATCACCTGCCCCTGCAGATCTACTCCTTTGCTACCTCAAACCGTGTCCTCCTGTGTGCTCCCCTGGTGTGGGTCCTTCTGTATTGTAGTGATAGTCAGGTGACACATCGTGAAACACTTTCTAGCTAATTTTTTGTGCGTGGTTTATCAAAGCTATAAGGACTCAGTAGTTTCCCTGCTGATCAATACATCTGGCAGGAAATAATGGCAAGGATTTTCATTAAGTAACATTATTATTATTAATAATAATAATAATAATAATAATAATAAAAATAATGATTAAATACATAATTAATGATTAAAGCAACTAGGAAAAACACAACCCTCATGTACAAATAAAGCAGTTCTGACACTAATGAATAAATAAAGTCTACATTTTGCTAAAAACTGACAAATGTGTTCTCACAGTTAGTTGCTGTTTCCACAATCACAAACCAGTAGGGTGCTTGTACTGGGAGTGGAGCTCCATCCATCGCCGATCACACAATTGAAATTGAAAGAAAAGTCAGCCACAAATTAAGGCTTCATCAATCCTCCTCCTGTTTGATTAGACGTTTAGATCTTTGTTTCTTGTCCAAATACTAGTTTCAGATTCACCCTTTTAATGACGTCATCACCCTAGATTTTTCTTTTTTAAACTGGCGACTGAGTTCATTAAAGAATTGCTTGTTGTTTCAGGTGCTAATTAGGGTTTTGTACCTCCATCCTTTTCTAAAAGCACTCACAAACACAGGTGCTTCTTTCTGCACCAAATGCCTTTCTGTCTGGGTTGGTGTTTGTTCATGCATGCATTAATAGAAAACAACATGTGAATGTTTATGTAAATTATTGCTGTGGTAAAAGGCGTAGGAATCTCAATGACCTGCACTTCTGCATCACATATTTACCATGAAGCAGTGTCTCTGTGAGCTGTTGTCTCAGGAGAAGACCCAAGGGAACAGGAGAACTCTGCTCAACAGTTGCCTTCACAAAATAAGGACGGGCGTGTCAAGAAAAGTTTAATTCATCATCTCTTCCACAGGTACAAGTCAGACTGTAGTGCATCAAGGGATATGGTCCTAATATCTTATTAATAACAAAACCGTGACAGAATATTTTTAAAATGGAATCCTGAGTGGATTTTACTCAGATGTAGTCCATGCGTTTTTGAATGTTTTGGCTTTCATTTCTGAAGATCTGTGGCTCATTGTCAGCAAACCTTTTGTTTTCACGTTTGTTCCTGCTTCATTTGAGGCAGAAGTCCATCTTTACATTGTGCAGTGTGACATCTAAGATCAGAAACGTAAGGCTACTTCACACTGGAAGCATCAGTGGCACGGAACGGCAGTGGAACGTCGCTGCTTCAAATAGACTCTGTGGGGGTGATTCAGACCAGCCGCAACGCCGCAAATTTCAGACGAGTCCCAGAAGCGGCGCACCGCACCGCTGAAGATAGGATCGAGTTCTATTTTTGCTGCAAGTCGCTTCTGGGATGCATCAATTTATGCAGTTAACATAGGGCTAGACAGGAAATCACACTCGGTTTCAGTGTAAAATGTCTGGTAATTTTCAAAATAAGTCTATTGCAGCGATGTAGTTTCATATCTATGTAGATTACGTCTATACGTGTGACCTCACGGCTTATGTCCTCAGCAGAGATGCCGCTTTGCGGCTGAGATTCTCCCGGTGTGCACTGGCAAGCAGCAAAAGTTGCGAGTAAACTGTTCTGCTGCCGTTCCGCTGATGCTTCCAGAGGGAAGTAGAGGTACGTGTGTACATTTTTAAATCCTGTTTTTGCACCGGTGTATCATCAGTGCATTTCATTAATCTGATGCTCAAAGGAAGCACATAATGAGTACCAATAATGCACAGAAAATTTAGCAAAAAGTAATAATTCCTAAGTAATTAATCCCACTTCTAAAATGTTGGTTTCATAGAAAACATATCGGAACAAAACTAGTCAGCTCAGTAGAATGCAAAGACATTACTGTTTCTAAATGTTCAGTCCGATGGACAAATCTGAACCAAAGGATAGTGATGAGTATAAGAATCTTATCATTTTAACATAAATGGAAACCTGTTTTCTTTTCCAATATCCCTCAGTTAATTGATTTTTTCTTTTGGTCTCTGAGGTGGAGGATACTTGACCTCGGTTCGGTCCTGAAGGGGTTTCTCCAGAAAGCGATAGTGAGGGCGTTCCTTTCTGCTCATCCCTGAGTTATCTCTGTCTCACCAGACCCACCATTCATGGCACACTCAACCAGATAACACTGAGGCAATTATTTCCTCACAAGCTCAACGTCTGCTGAGGCACAATATAGGAGAGCTCCAAAATGAAGCCCTTCCTCACACAGTTACATTGATTATGATCTTTGTGAAATTCCTGTCCTAGGCAATCTTATTTCTGTTTAGCGTGTGTTAGAAATAAAACCCCCGCTGTCTAGCATTCATCTCATCTCTTTGGCTTCAGCTGATGGCTGAGACACACACTCACCTGCATGCTGAATACCAGCTGCAGCTGGAATAAAGGTTATACCTGATAGGTGGACACGTGCCGCCTCCATCACAGAGCTGCTCAAACACACTGTGGAGGAATTAAACTGTGCATTGGGAAAAACTCTGTGAAATATGTGACATATTTGCAATGCAAATTTCCTCCTGCGGTCTCCTGGGGTCCATCATAGACAGCAGGCAGAACCAGATGAACACACTGTGTGAGAGAGCTTTCATTTTATATGCTCTCTAGCTCCTTCTGCTCTCTGTTTCTCTCATTAAAGGAGCTCCATTTATAAAGATATATATGCAGCTCATGCAGATTCAAGTGGTGTGTGGAGTAATGGAGTTGGGAGGTAAACATACCCTGCTGGACGCTCAGCTGTGTTCTCGACTAACCAGTAAAAATGTGAAAACAGCCAACTAAGAAGCTCATTATAGACCATGAGATTGCACTAAATGGACCTTTGTTACACTCCAGCTATCACTTAAGCCTTTTGCATAACTGTGTGTTTGAACTTGAGAGGTCAATAAGAGTTTTACAATGCTGCATGCAATATGCATAAGGGACCACGTCACACAAAACACAGATGGTTAGACAAGGACGAGCTGAGATAAGTGGCTGATTTTTTAGAATTTGTGGTTGGAAAATTGATATCATAAAGCCAACATCTCACTGGGCTGAGAAGAGTGGTTGCATGAAATGATTAGCATTCAAAGGGGAGCTTCCAGAAACATTCCCAACAGGGTATTTGTGTGAAATTACATCACAGGAAAATTGACATGTACCAAAACGTTGTGGGATAAATGTTTATTCTAGACAGCAGGGCCCCTAGAACATTTTCACAGGAAGGGCCAGATGGGGCCAGTGACGTTCTGGGGTAGCCCCTGTGGTATCTCTGGGAGTTTAGCTTGTAGCTGTGCATAGCGTTGTTCCATCATTCATTTTCATTAAAAACTAAAGGCCTATTTATTCAACACATTTACCTCAAATTTAAGAACCAGAAACAGACAAAAGTTCAACCTTTTATTTCAGTTACTGTTTTATCATTTTAACATCTTATTCAAATAAATCCAATATTAATTTCTAGATTAAAGACAATGAATGTGATGTCTCATAAATGTTCCTCTGTTAGTTTAATCACGCGCTACAGTTCCACTGAGTGCAACAAAACAACACATGAAGTTAAGGTTAGTTTAAACAACTCCACCACACAGCAGAACTCCTCCAGAGCAAACAGAGTCAGTGGTAGTCTACCACTGACTCTGTTTGCTCTGCAATGTTGATGTTTTATCTCCACAAATAACACAAGCCTGGAGGAGTTCTGCTGTGTGGTGGCGTTGCTAATGCTAACGGTTAGCTTCTACTAGCCCAGACGTTCTCTGCTGTTTCCTGGACGCAAAACCAACAACAGCCTTCCCCGTCGTGAGTCAAGATGGGTGAGTCCATAGATGTTAGTGACAGTGTGACGTAGATCTGTCAGGATTTTCTAATCCTAGAGTTTCACCGTCTATTTTCTATCAGAAGCTAATGCAGGAGATAGGTGGAGGAGACTATTTTCATGTTCAGCCTGCATGAAACACTCAGAGTGACCGATTATAATCAGAAATAATTTTAAAAAGTGTTTTTTCAGTGAAGCAGCAGAGCAAACAGAGTCAGTGGTAGAGTCGTGTTGCTGTTAGCCAATCAGAGGAGAGATGTCCACATATCAGGAAGTAATAATGAGTAGAGAAATACTCCAAATCCTGCTGTTTTCTGCTCCCCTCTCTTCCCAATAGCTTCTGGTAACAGGAGCACCAACGCTGTATACATTTATACTAGAGACCACAACTAAAAAACAAGTGAACTAGGTCTTTACATGTGCAGCTCCTTTAATTCAAATTATGTTAACAAAAACATTTATTTGTATTTATACAATGGAGTTCTCTGTTAACCTCTCCAGCCACTCCTGACCTGATTTTCTGCTGATTTATGGCATGAAAAGTGGAAATCCATCCCACTTAAGTTGGTTTCTTGTGAAGGCATGCTATTGAACCTACAGTACTGTTAGATTAAGCTGTGCCAAGTCTACAAAGCAGCTCTGACTTGTATCAAGATTGATCTTACAGTCTGCTGGAGGTGTTACTGAGCATATGAAGGCAATAGAAAGCATTGATTTGGGTGAGTTTTTGCATCTTTATTATAGTAGATTAAAGGTAACTCAACAGAACTTTCTGGGTTTTACACATTTCCCCGTTTTAATGAACTCCACATACATGTTCGACTAAAATTAATCTCTTTGTTAGTGCTTAATTCTAATGTGAAGTTGTGCAATGTATATGAAATTGCACATATCATTAAACTTTAGGCTGCCAAGGTCTTTGAATGCTTATCCCTAGCAGGAATGTTAATTTTTTTCCTGTGACTATAATTACATCAATGAATGCAGTGTTCACAAAATCCTATTGAATTGTCGGAGTTGCTGTTGGTTCGTCTTGAGTTGGATCACTTGTAACAATAGTGCTGCAGCTTTAGCGCCACACATAAATGACTTGTTCTAAAGCTTCGGCCTAAGGGGCAAAAAAATTAAGCCCAGGTTTTATTTTGCTTTCAAACAAAATAGAAAGAGACCCCTAAAGTGTTGGCTTAAGAGGAAAGCAACAAGGTGATGAGGGATCGACGAGGAAAACCTGCTCTTTGTCACATGTGGAGTTTACACTGGTTAGGTCTTTGGTTTTTCTTTGGAATAGCTAAAAAACGACCCATCATGATCTTATTTTAATATCAAAGCCTGCAGCGCGGCACCATCACTTCCCTCCACTCTGAAACGAGATGATCCGTGACAGAAACACACTTTTAACCAGGGATGGGTGAACCCTGTCAGGTAGTCCTAAATGGCTTGTGCAGTGACCTGATAAACGTTTTGGTTCAGTTTCTTCATTTTCCCCTATTTGTGTTTCTTTAGTTGACATTTTGATTGTTGTATCACACTTAACTTTCCTTGCAAACACCAATTTTTCCTCATTTTCCTATGAGACTTGAACACTGGGAAGTTAAACTCAACAACTACGTACGCTGTGCTGCTGGTCATCCACACTAAAACAGATTTCTGTGCACCAATGAGAAGTGGCTAAATGCACTAGATCCTGTAATTGTATCCTAGCGTGTGGTAAAGGTCTCATGGTGTCAGTTTATTTATTCAGTTGCAACAAAAACAAAGAATATCAATCTTGATAGGATGACAATATTCCTTTGTGATTTATGCTTCAGTGTTCCTGCTTTGGTTAAATCAAATAGATCACAGCTTGTGTCTGATTTTTCTCTGTTTCATCAATTATTTCCACTGTCCCGTCTACCCTTTCTGTTTTCATTGTGCAGAGTTGTTGCTCTTTTCATAAGAACCAGCAGGCTAGATATGGAGTACACACCAGAGGGGTAGCTGGGGTTTGTTTTGATTTTAGGCCGAATTCTAAACTAGTTTTTCCTGGTATCATACAAAAGTTGTCAAATGAGCACATTGTAAAAATATCTATATAACATATCTTACTGTTCTTTACAAATAATGGTCAAAGATGATCTGAAGTTGGATTATTTTCCACTCGTTACACAAACCTGTAACATCTCTAATCTCACAGGGCTGCAACTAATTGAGGACAAAAATATATAACAGGAAAATATATTTTAAAAAGTTGTTTTCAGTTGGAATTATGCTGTTTTCTAGCTGGCCAGCTCATGTGGGACATTTGATTAAACTACACCCAATTTATTTGAGATTTCTAAATGGTATAAAATGTTAGCAAACATTTTTAATTCTCATTCTCAAAGTGATTACAAACAAACAAACAAACAAACAAACCAAAAAGAATGTATTTTCCAGCAATGTTTTGTCTCAAATTAGTCTCCAGCTGTACGTTCAACTGATATGAGTTGCACTGATTTGGAACTCATCCTAAGAATGTTGAACATTTGCTAAATTATTTACTTACTATCCAGTTTACAGGTGAGCTGGTGTGAGCACATTTTTACTTTCAGAAAGAAAGGTATCAAATGACTTCTACAAAGGTAAAATTACAGTATCTTACATTTTAACAACTTTTCTTTTGACTGCACCTCATCAAAATCTGTGGTTCATTCATGAAAAAACATCTGAAAGTAACTTTTGGTAAAGGAAGTAGACACGTTTGACAAATTTAATCTGGTAGTGGGAGGGCCAGAGTTCGCATCCCGGACGAGGCCCCACATACGTTACAGTCCATGCATCAAAAAGAAAAAAGCCTCAGAAGATGCACTACATGTTTAGTCTTTATGTCTTTAAATGAATTTAGATCAAATTAGGTGGAGTTGTGTGGAATCAGTTTGAGAATTATCTTTTTTTATTGGTCTAATTTACTATTTGCACTCTGTCTTAAATGCCTTCATAGGTAACAGAACCTCTGCTGACTTATTGATGAGAGCTAAATTATTTGAACTTGATAACTTTTATTTGTCAAAAAATGAAACATGCAGTTCATGTCTAAATGAAAGACGGAACATCCTTACTGAACAGAGTCAAGTTCTGACATTTGTTTACAACAATGTGCAAAACATGATAAGAGGAAAGCAATCAGATCAACAAGACATTGAGAAGAAGATGGTATATACTTAGAATTCATGTAAAAAGTAATAAAGTGACATTTCACAGTGAAACAGTGGCTGCGGTGTGCTTGTTTTAATGGATTGCTGTTGTGTGCAGCAGGCGTGTGTAGCATTAGAGAGAGAAGGCTTTACTGCTGCGCTGCTCGGCTGACTGTCGCTGTCACCGAGGCTTGTCCCTGTCAGCAAGATAAATGACGTTCCAGCTTCCTTGCTATCTTCTTGATACCTGAGAGACAGAGACACCGGTCATGCCCTTCAAACGCTACACACCATCAACCCTCTGTGTGTCGCTTATTATCAGGAGGGCAGCATGTGCGTAGGTGGGAGCAGGTGCATGCTTCTGCACATATCGTGTCTAGGCAGCATGCAGATTTGTAAACATGCTGCCTTCATCATATTAAAGTGACTCAGTTTAATGAAGGACCATTTACTGTATGTACGAAGGAAATTATCCTTGACACTTAATCACAGCACACCCCCTGTTTCGGCTCCAGACGAGCATGAACTCTGACGAGTCCATCCCTGTTTTGATCATCTCTACTCAGGCATATGTTTTCATGATTTAACAACCACGTGAGTGCAGCATGAAAGGAGCGTGTAAAACATTTTATTTTGGTTTGATTTTCACTCAGAAGGAAGCCTTGTAGAGTTAAAATTCAGAATGTTCCGTTCTGGTTTGGATTCTCTCTGATTTTCAGACAGGTCATTAAAATGCTCACAACCTGCTTTGTGCAGGGCTCAGAATTGTAGCTGTTCACTAATTATTTATTCTAGTGTGGTTGTTGTTTTTTGGTTGCTCTCTAGTTGTTGTTGCTGGAAAAATGGAATCAAAAGATTATTTTAATAAAACGATAGTAAGCAGATTATGCACGCAAAGCTTTAGCCTCTCTTGGAACATCATTTATTTTCATGAAAATCTGCCTCAGTATAAAATGTTCAGTCTGGTTTATTGAGTGTCTGCAGGATTCAGCTCATCGATGTCGAAGCACAACACGCCTCAGCCTCTAAAGTAGTCTGCCCCAAGTGGGGCTGAACAATTTAGTCCCATAGTTCAGAAAACCACAAACCAAAGTTTGTTTAGAGTCTTTTCGGGTGACTGAATCTGCTCTACTAATAGATTACTGTCTCATAGCAACAAACCTCATACAGTAGCTCAGAATAATAGGGTCTGCATGTGTCTCCTTGGTAAAGAAAGGCTGTGAAGCTGTGGTGTTTGCTGTTGGAATGTAAATGTCAGATTACGTTTACTTGCACCTTTAAAGATTTCATACAGAAATGTAGCTGAGGTCTAAAGTTTACATGGGGGGTTGTGGCGTGTCCTCCCCCAGGAGACAATGTCAGGATGTAGATGTAATTTCCTGCATTCTAGTGCATTTTAACAGGTTGTTAAATTATAATTAGGCCTATATGATTGTCAGTGAGCTTTAAAACCTATAACAAGTATCAGTGAAATTACATCAGTATCAGTAAATAACATGAAATGAAATGTTTGGTTTAGTTTATCTTGTTTGAACCCAGTGGTCTCATTTCAGAAATGTGTTGGAGCATGAACCAAGTTCAGTTTGATGCAGAAATCACTAAAACATAAAAAAATCCTGAACTTCCAATAATATTTGAGATGTTTGTTTTATTCTTGCTGATAATAACAACACCAGCAGGAGGCTGTGGGCTGGATTAGGATTAGCTGACTAACCAGATAACCACACACCTTTGCATTAACCTGTCCTGTGGGGACATTTTGAATTTTGTTATCATGGGACCGCCCCCTTAGCCATTACAGGTGGTAGAAAGACCGTTGACACACATTGAATCTCCCATGAAGCTAGCCAACACAAGGCAGGCTGTAGCCTTTTGTTGCTGTAATTTAGTTGATTTTGCAGTATAAAGGTATTAGCTTGCTGCGCGGTTAGCTGCACTAACAGACAAGGATGTAAACTCTACTCGTCTTTTATTTAATAACTTTGATTGAAATGGGAATGAACCGCAGCGATCAATCACATGGATAGCAGCCATCAAAGTATTTTTGTATTTTCAGACACGTTTTACTGGGTAAGGTTAACGTCCAGATGTTTGAGGAGGAGGAGGACGGACCGACTGTGATGGACCTGAAATGATAAATGTGATGTGTTTATATTACTTATTTAGAATGGATAATCCTATATTTCACCATGGAGGATACGCGTTACTGTCCACTATAGTGAATTACTAGATACTACTAGTATTGTTCCAATGTAGGATTACGTGTGTGATGTTAATAATTTAGCATGATGAGCGTCGCTGTTGTGACATATCTCAAGTGGCCTCGTGTGAAAGTAGCATCAGACATCTGACTATTGTCCCACCTAGGTGCGCTACTTCTTCCGATAACTGAACTGGGCTTGAACTATTTGAAGCCATGCTAAACATGGGAAAAAACAGTTTCAGTTACCACTTTTCCCTTTTTTCAATACTCATTTTGCTGACTATGCTTTTGCTGTCTGATATGGTGGACCCGCGTGATCTGGTGACGTAGGTGCATGCAGAGTCAGTTTGGAAGACAACCGTAGATCCCGCCTCACGACTCAGATCTGTCTATGGGTCATGGCCAGACTGTATTTTCACATATATAGGATGACTTGCCAGGAAATAGTCAGTGTAGAAAATCAAACACTTTTATTTTATTTTTCCTTATTTAAGAAAATGAAACAATTTAAATGAACTCTCCCAACTCTGCCAAGAAGAGTGGTCAAATAGTCCCAGGAGTTTCCCCATATCAGCTGAACATTGTGGTTGAGGCAGAATCACCTTTAACCAGTTATTAGTGGAGGTGTATGTATATATTTGAGCTGGTATGTTTCATTTTGACCTTGTGTACAAAATCCACAGTAAATTCTTGTTTCTAAATGGTTATAGAGATATTTAGCAATGATTCCACTCTTGAACATCTCAGTTCAGTTATTGTGACATTCAGAGACAGAAATCTGATTCTTTCTGATCCAGTGCTCAAACGTGTCCACGTCACACCCATAGACGGCTCGATTCTTAGTTGTTTTCCACACATGTACTCCAACTCAAAAACACATCTGAGACGCTCATTCTGGCTTCACAAACAGTCCATCAAACCCTCGTTAAAAGCAGCAGTCAGCCACAGTGATTACAAGACTAATATTTGCTCAGCCGACCATCTCAGTGCCAAACAGCACCTATTTCCTCTGGCACTCGACAAACACAACGCTGCCAATGTCGTGACTCTTAGTCCATAACGCTGATTCCTAAGCACCCAACACTCAGAGTTAATAATGTACTAGTAGTTTACTGTTGAGGCTGCCAACTTCTAGTAGTGACCACAGCAACGCTAGCATCTCCTGCCACTTTTTGCCTTCAGGAGGGGAGCGTGACCTTTGTGAGCAGCCAGCTGGAAAATGTCAGCGTGGCGTAAACTGTTAGCAATCTCAATTTGTGATGGCATTTTCTGAAGCCAGGCCCCCAGGCTGCCACTGAGGGGTGTGCTGCTGCAGCGCATGTGTGTATGAGGAAGTGTTTTCATGTGTGTGTCGGTGTTTACGATAGTCTGACTGATCTGATGGAGGTTTTACTCTCCAGGCTGCTTGTGCTGATCTTGTGTTTAACATGATTTAGGCTGAACTTGCATCTCGACTTTATTAACCTTTCCTCATCATCAGTGGCTATTGTTGTATTTCCAGTAAATATTTAAAGTAATTTTCCTAAATCTTAACCACATTAACAGCTAATGAACAAATCCTTAAGGCAGTAGCCTGAATCACATCATCCAGTCAGTTTGGTGCAAACAGCTCGATAAGCTAAATCCCTGCAGACTGCTTGGACCTATTACTGCTAAATAACGACGACTGTCTTCAGGGAGCTGGAGGAGACAGATGATACTATCTTAATGTTTTTAAATCCACAAACAAAAGGAGGGGTATCAGCAGTGACGATAAATGTGATTGTTTTTAGAAACACGGCTGTTCAGAACTGGTTTCCCTGAGACGGGTTCGACCTGAGCAAATTTGCTGTGCAGACAACTAGAACACATCCAGCCTAGATGATGCACGATTTTCAGTTTGGGGCATGAAGCTTCCACAACTTCTATTTTTATATTTGACACAAATCTTTGAACACGGTGTTACTCAAATGCAGTGACGTAAAAGGATCCGCCTTTAAAAACACATTCCTGCTTTTCTTATAGGAACAACACGTTCAGGTGTAGACTGCTCACCTTTTACATCCTTTAGTGTGGCGATGTGGATCTCCGCTGCCTCTGTTAACACTTCAACCATGAAAAAAAAACATGTCCATCTATTTTCTGTCTGTAGTTGGTTTTAGGAATGATGTACATAAAAAAAAACATTTCAAAAAGTCCCCATTTGTGATGTCACAAACTGGGAAATATGAATAGATCCACCTCTCACGTGCAAGAGAGAGCTGCTGCTGGAGGAGCAGCAGCTCTACTCCGAGCCCCTCTTGGATGTCCGAGCTTCTCAGCTTATAGCAGCCTGAGCAGGGCATGGGTGGGAGTGGCCAGCTCCAGCTTGTTTTCTTCTTGGCTCTGCGCTGGGCGGGGTTGCCTGCTCATCATTATCCCAGTTAGAATGGGACCATCTCTGAGTTCGGTAGTGGTTGTGCCCTGTGTGCAGCTGCATCAGACCAGAGTGTGTAGGGTGTGTATGGGGAGTGTGAGTGGGTGTATTACGTGCATTCTTGTGTGTCTATAGGTTGAAAGTGTGAGTGAGCTGGAGGGTGGGAGTGTGTGACTGTGTTTGTGTGTGACTGCCTTTGTGTCAGGTAGAGTCTTGGACTCCTCTCCATCTTAACCTACCCTCCCCCTGCCTCAATTCCTGCTGGTGGGTGATATCTCGGTCTGCCTGCGCATTTGCAGCTCTCATATGTGGGGGTAAAAACTTTTTGGCATCTGTCAGCTAGCTCCTGATGGCTGCCTGATGGGGTCTGGGCCCTGGGCTCTGTCGGGTCTCTGCTGGGGTTGGGCGCCCTTGGGTCCCAGGCCACTTGGTTCCGAGCTCAGTCTACCTTCCAGTGGGAAGCTTCAGGCTGGGCTTTGGGCTTGCCGTCGTCATCTCCTGGGCCTCTGGCACGGCTGCTGGTTGGTCCCCCCGGGAGAGCCTCTGCGCCCATCGGGAGAGGGGTTGAGGCTCCTCTGGCGGCGGTCTCTCTGAGGTCCCCACGCTCTGGGGGAAACCTCGCGATCTCAGGGCTTGGATCTCCTTCATCCTCCACGGGTCTTTGGGGGCAGGTCTGTGGCCTCTCACACTCACTATTGGACATTCCTCTAGAGAAACCTTACATACACAAACGCGTGTACACAACACAGGTGCTCACATGGTGCTCTCAATAGTAGGGCTTGGGTGTTTTTAACACATAACCTAAGGCTGTGGTTGGCACTATATGCACTAGGATTTATTACCGTGTGCTTTTCAGCAAACATTGCTACTGTTATACATCCTCGTGTTGTTGGTGCAGTGATGTTTTGGTTCTGTTGTATTTTTGTGTCCCTTTTTCTCTGTCTCTCTTTTTCTGCAGGTCTAGAAGTGGATTCTTTTGCATCCTTTGTTTGTTTTTTTGTGAACCCCCCCAAGCTCTTCCTTCTCTGTCCCCCCTTTCTCTTTCATTTCCGTGTCCATTGGGATTTTAAACAACTGAAAACATTTCTAATAAAGTTTTGATATCAGGCGGGGTGTTATAGCTGAATCTATAACGATCCACTTGTGGGAATAAAACTGTAAGACTTTCAGACATTATTCTGATTGCTATACAGCCGGACAGGACACGGGGAAAAAAAATCAAACTTGTGAAGCCAGTTGTATAATCGTTCCACACTGAATGAAGATAGTTCAAATCCACATCCATGCCCATAATGAAGGGCTATAAACGTCTGGCTACAACTGAAGTTCCCCTTTTAAAAAAAGAGCTGGACAGCATCCATGTTGTAAGAAGTGAAGCTCTTTGTTTAACAGAACGGCTACTTCTCTTCTCTTCTTTCAAGCTTTGCTGAATTTCCTAAAATCTGGTTAGATGTACTAATCTCTTTCAAAGCTACTTTCTTCAAGGATTACTTTGCACATTTTTTGTATTAATTTCTTTTCACTGGTGGCTTGAAAAATACCTTGATCAGCTGAAGGTATGTTATTTCCCTACAGTCCACAAAGTGTGTTCTTTATTTTAAGGGTGTAGAGTTTTGAAAATTATGGGAAAGCAGGAATTGTGTAGATTTGAAATGATGGGAGTTTCAAACTCTATTCTGAATAAATCATGGCTTTCCAATAGACTTCAGGAAATAGTCATGAATAATTAAAGCGGATATTGTGCATTCATCAAATGCTACTTTCTGCTCCCTCAGTGAGAGGAAACAGAGCTACAGAAGCACAAAGTCTGGTATTTGGATACGAGTTTGACAGAATAAACTGACAGCAACATTCCTTTTATGGAAGTATGAGAACATTTACAACATTCAAAAAGAAGACAACAAAGAGACCACTCTTAGAAAGCGTGGAGAAACATGACAGAGACAGGTCAGGAGCGTGGCAGCAGAAGTGATTGCTGGGAGAAGGAATCAAAGGCTGCATGCTTAAAGCTTTTAAAGCGCTGACCTTTAACAAACAGGTGTTGAAGGTTGTGTGTCCAAATGAAACACAAAGATACTTAATGGAAATCTATTTGCAAGGCCGATATTTGAAATAATTCTACATAGCAAAAGCTCCCTCATGCATTGATGAAAGCATGTCACACTTTGACCAGAAAACTCTGGGGATTTGGTGAAAATCTCGACAATTTACAAAAGGAAAGGCTCAATTATTTAATTCCTGAGCACTGTGTACTTACAAAGATGGGAACTAGATTGCTCCCAGAGGATTTCAAAATATTTGATTTTGATTCTGTGTGTGTGTGTGTGTGTGTGTGTGTGTGTGTGTGTTCATGCATACTGCAGCAGAGCCTGATTAGTCACTCTGTCTACCTCTTGTTGTTGACTCGCTCACTCTTGTTCTGTTTGATTGGCTGATACAGTCATTTGTCACTGAGTCCAGTCTTGGCTCGTCTTGGGCTGCATGAATATTCCTGGCATGAAGCAGGTCCCCTGGAGCCCAGATGCTGCCACAGGGTTGCCGTGACAACTGATGGGACACGAGCTGACAGATGACTTTCTGAGAGAGGGCACCATGAAACGAGAGGCCAACCTGTGTTACCAGAAATTGAAAGTGCCTCTGTTGCTTAGCCTAAAATGGAAACGCTTACACACAAACACACCAATAAAAACACCAAAGACAAACATACTGATTACATTGTAATAGTGGCATAAAGCGATGGATGAAAATGTCATGTTAACATGCTGGCATAAGAGCTGTCATTTCTTTGACAGGAGACATATTTGATTCTGATGAGTTGGTCACCACACGGCTTGAGCGCTTCTGGGGTGTTCTTGGTCAGAAAAAAATATTAGTTTTGAAAAAGGATCATTCACTGAGTGTTTCATGCAGGCTGAGCATGAAAATAGTCTCCTCCACCTATCTCCTGCATCAGCTTCTGATAGAAAATAGACTCTAGGTGAAACTCTAGGATCAGAAAATCCTGACAGATCTACGTCACACTGTCACTAACATTCATGGACTCACCCATCTTGACTCACGACGGGGAAGGCTGTTGTTGGTTTAGCGTCCAGGAAACAGCAGAGAACGTCTGGGCTAGTAGAAGCTAACCGTTAGCATTAGCAACTCCACCACACAGCAGAACTCCTCCAGGCTTGTGTTATTTGCTGCAAAGCAAATGGAGTAAGTGGTAGAGTCACGTTGCTGTTAGCCAATCAGAGGTGAGATGTCCACATATCAGGAAATAAAACTCCAAATCTTGCCGTGCTGTGCCACTTTCTCCTCCAGCATTCTACATCCTGAAACAGGCACATCTGAGCGTTTCTTTCCCCAGAGAAAGACTTAGAAGGCATTTATTTCTACTAGAGACCACTGCAAACACATTACACAAACGAGTGAACCACACCTTTAGATGGAGCTAAAGCTGGTCCCCTTTACATCACCAAGTCTTGTTCAGGACTGTTGCTGATTGGTCCTTCAGCTGTAGCAAAGAGGAGGTTGCTCAGGTTTGCTGTGATGACACAAAAGAAAATGTTCTGAATCTACTGATCTGTCTAAGTTCCAGATTTAAGTCATGACCAAAACGAAAAGACTCAACAAACTGACAACTGAGCTCCACTGGGTGGTTGGACTCAACCTTAGAGATATGGTGCATTAGAGTAGAGCTGCTGTTCCTTCCCATCAAAAATTCCACTGTGGTGATTCAGGTTATTATGTATCCTGATTGCCTTTTCTGGAGGTTTTCAGACCTAAAACTTGCTGGAGGGATTATATATCCTCTCTAATCTGGGAACACCAAGGACCTGGGGAATATCACTGGATAGAGGAACGTCTGCATTTCCCTCCTGGACCTTGACAACCCAATCTTGTATCAGCTGAAGAGAGGACAGTAGTTGATGATGTAGATGAAAGGCAAAAGGTTTCCATGTTGTCTCACCCAACATAACATCTGCTGTTGCCTTGAAGACTAAAACAAATCCTTGTTTTTTAGGAGTTTGGTCTGCTGATGAATGGCTGATTGATTTAAATCTGTGGACACCAAATCTATTTAGGGATCACAATCCTGCAAGTTCTAAATGTTTTTCTGCGTTAACAGTCTTGATTCAGTGTCTAATTGGTCTTCTCAGTGTGTCAAGTTGTACAGAAGCCATTAATCACCCATCATCTGAATCAGGTGTGCTGCAGGGAAACATCTGGAACGTGCAGGATGGTGGCGCACAAGGAAGTGACTTAGGGACCACTGGTAGATGCTGTAAGGAGGGTAAATGCAAAAAAATAAATAAAGCAAAAGTAGCTTCTTTCACCTCTGTTCTCCTTGTGTTTCTCACTCTTTTCTCTTGGCAGTTTTATAGGGAGAGCTGCCCTCAGTGATAGATTAGTTTTGCCACCAGGGAAGACAAGATGGAGTGCACCAATTCACATCGCTTTTGACAAATGAGCTCCAAGATGAAGCACTAAGGAACTGAACTAATAGGGCTTTATTATATATGATGTTTATAATGAAAGAAGAAAGGTTTCCATTTCTGGCTGATTAAGAGAATGAACCAGTGGATAATTGTAGAATTTTCTGAAGTTAGGTTTGGCATTTAGAGCCCAAGGATTTAGCATTTTCCAATTAATGTTTGATGCAACAAAAGGAAAGAGCTGAGTGAGCAGCTTCTGGAAGTGTTTACTTCCTGTCTAAACCACTTGGGCACTCTTTCAGTTCCTGTGGAAAACAAAACTTACTTGCTCTGCCAGCAAAACAAGGATGCTTGTGTAGATGTTGTTCCTGCCTCCAACAACCCATGGCTGAGAACATTGTTTAAAGGCATTGAAAGAGTCGATTAGCTGAATCCTGCTTGGACAAATCCAGATTCAGCTTGGTTCACTGAATCAGAACACAAATCGCTAAAAGGAAATAAAACACCCATTTCCTCTGCTTAAAGTATGACAAAGACGGTTACAGCAACACTTAAACAAGCTCTGATGCTTTTGCCCTGAAGCTGTGGCTTGGCTGGCTGGACGATGCTCAAATGGGCGGAAGCAAAGAGGCTAAAGAAAACCAGCCAATGCGCTTCCTCTCTCTGACATTTCACATGTGGTTTGGGGCTCCTTGCTGCAGATATTTAAGGCTTAATGTTGGGATGTGGCTACAGTAAAGCATCACCAGTTGACAATCTGTACATTCAACAGGTGTTTCTTTATTGTTATAGCCACCATACTTTAGCTATTTCTGCAAGTTTCATGTTTTGTATTGGATTAACCCTGCTGTTAGCATCATGCTATGTGAGTTAGGATGAAATACTCTTCCACAAGTGAATATTTTTGTTCTAAAATCTAGAGAAGAAAACCACATAGAAATGTTAATGTTAAAACATTTCATTGCTGTTGGATGGATTTATTTTTATTGTTTATTTAATGAAAGCTAATTTGATAAGAAAATCTGCATAAATGTGCTTACTTAGCTATGATAAATAAAAAATAATGTTTTGCTAAAGTTCCCATTACCGTTTGAGGTAGTCTGTAACCCAGGGGTGCTCCCACGTTTTCAGCTTGCGAGCTACTTATAAAATGACCAAGTCAAAATGATCTACCCTGCTACAAAACATGCATAACCACATGAGCCAGTAGTCAACACAACACAATTAACTATGTAAATGTTTTGTCATTACCCGAGTTTACTCTGATGACTTACAGACAGTCGCACACTTCCAGGTTTTCATCAGTCATGGTGGAACGGTACTTGGACTTGATGATCTTCATGTCTGACTCACATAAATAGGTAGAGCTGAAAAACGCAGTCAAAGACGTAGCACATGTCCTCATGTTGGGGTGCTTAACCTCTGTGAGTAAGTTCCAGAACTGTTCATGAGCTCTGGACTTCAGCTGAATGTCGGCTTGTATGTCAAAATCTCATCTTCCACTCGAGGAGAGTTCAGGTGAAACAGTGTTGCAACTTTTGATGCAAGTGAATCAAACTTAGCATCTTCCCGAAAAGGATAGCACGTGAATGTAGCGACCGGTTCGAGCAAAGTAAAGTCTTGAAACATTTGTCAAACTCTGACAAACAACTGTCACTCTGCTCTGTGTAGCGTGCACACTGGCCTTCCCTTGCATCTCCAGCTCTGATTCCAGGTTCTGGAAGTTTGTCAAATCATGGCGCTGCAGTTTTGAGGAGTGATGTTGCAACTTTCATTTGAAAGCATTAACTGAGCTGATCATATTGATCACTGTTTTGTCTTTTCCTTGCAGCTCTAGTTTGTCAGATCAGTTAAAAATGCTAAGTCTAACAGCCACTGACTGTCATTTAGTTCCTTGTATTCTGCATTTCCTTCTTCACAAAAAATCCTTTATTTCTGGACAGAGCTCTTGAAATCTTTGCAGGAATCTCCCTCGACTAAGTCATCTCACATCAGTGTGCAGCAACAGCTCAGAGTGGTTGCACTCAGCCTTCTCCAGATGCACATGGAGTAGTTGTCTTTGAAGTCATCTGGCGCGGAGAACAGGCGATCTTCTTTGCTACGTCGATGATCTCTTTCATGTTGAGCATTTTAGCGCATAACACTTGTTGATGGATTATGCAGTGGTAATTCAGGAAGTTCGGAAAAGCATCATCCTCTCTGCACTTGGCAATAAATCCATTCAAACGGCCAACCATTGCTGGTGCTCCATCCGTGGTGATGGACACTAATTTATGCACTGGGAGCTTGATTTTCTCAATAAAGTTTTTGAATGACTGACATATTTCTTCTCCTTGGGTCTTTTCTTTCAAGGGCAGTGATGTTAATAGCTCCTCTTTTGCAGTAATATCAGAACACACCATAAGTGTATTTAATTACACCATAATGAAAATGCACATCTGGGCTGTGTCACTCGTCCGTAGATTCGTCCAACTGAAGTGAGAAACACTCGCAATCCGCGATGTCCTTCCAAAGTTGAACAGTCTGAAAATGCCGCTCCACATTTCCTTTCTTTGGTAATGCGATGGTAGACTGATGAGGCAGATGAGGCAAACGAACGTTGAAAATGTCTCTGTGATAAAAAGTCCTCCTCCCATTCCGTATGAAAGTGGTTTACATGGGCCACTCATTTTATACCCTTTCTGAAGTTTAAGAGAAAGAAAACCGAGAGCTAAAAACGGGATATAACTTGCTGCCTAGCATGCTAGTTTTGCTGCTGTTGTGCGCCGTTTTGTGTGCAGTGACCTATCAATGGCAGCGGAACTGGGCCATCCGCCATTAAACTCAGAAGAAAAAAAGGAAATCACGTTTGATATCTCATATAATGTTGTTCCTCTCCACTGCCAGGTTAAATCAATGAAAAACACACCACTGCTCTTCTCGAACCATGCTTGGAGTAAATAAGCCATGAGGTCATCATTTTGTTAATGTCATGCGATCTACCCACGCTACCTTTGCCATCGACATAATGAGCACCCCTGCTGTAACTGTAAATGTTATTTTCTCTGATCATTTATTTTTGCAATCATAAGTACTGTGGGTTTTATTTTGAAAAGCCGAAAGTTCATTTTGAATTACGCTGAAGTATAATATGCAGAGTTTTATCAGGGTAGCCTAAAATAGCTAAAATCGACTTAGCACTGCTTCTGTTGCCCCCATGAGTTTTGAAAACAAGGGGAAAGAAATTGGATATTGGATATAAGAACTTTTAATTTTCTTGGATTCTAATGTTGGTCCAACCCCTTTGATGGTGAAGCTTTTATTCAATACATGAAAAAGTGAAGCTTAGGCCTTGGGTCCCACGAGGCTGATTGGGTTTTCAGTCTGTAGCAAGCTTCCCAGTCAAACTTTGAAGTACCATGATACCTCTCACCAGATCATGTGGTGGGATAGTGTCACTTCCACACCAACAACAACCACCGCTGGACACCTATTGAGCTGACTTTGCCCCCTGAGACTTGGTATGACTTTTGAATGGATCACAGTGAACAATTTAGCATTTATAATGGGACATTTTGTGTTTTGTTTTCTGTTATGTCAGAACTACGTATATAGTTGCTGTTCCTACTTGTGTCTGTGTACTGTGGTGATTGCTACTACTCTCAGCTCCTACCAACCCACTTAGTTACATGTACATACTGAGAGGTGGTTACACGGTGTTCTCAGACTGGTAGTTGGGCCATTTAGAGTCCTTGTAGGTCTTTTAGCTCCTGCTTTAGATTAGATGCATTCTTGTCTCAAGAGAGACTCTTAAGTGTGAGGGGTTGTGGTTGGTCAATGCATAAGTAAACATTGGTTGGCTAAGCAAGCTAAATGCTCCTACACGACTGTAGAGGTCTTTTAAATATGACTGTTGTCTGCAACATCTTTTCTGAATGCATGTAGCAAAAAGTACTCCATCATCCCATTCCTCGTCTCTCTGCTCTCCTGTTTGTATTACAGTTTCAAACTAAGCTTTAAAGGGCCAGTAGAGTTTAAAACTACATTTACTTTGTTTTTTGTTGGACAAAGGCAGCCTGGGTGTCTAATGTAGCATACTAAAAATGTGGAGCCATGTCTGACCTGCTTTCTCTGCAAATAAGTAATTTTGCAAAGGCGATGGAGAGACAGTTGGTTTATTATGTAATAAACAAAGAAACACCTACTTACAGCTGCATGTCCCAACCCACTTCAGTGTCAGCAGTATATAAACGCTGGTCTCAGTAACGCTAACCACAGAACAACGCTAGGCCAAGCTGCTAACTGAAAATAACAAAGAAGAATGTTGGAGCACCAGGATGTTCTGGGAATATCCAGGATATGAACGAAGGCCAGATAGATCCATAGCTCGTCCACACAACCGCGACGCACCGCTCAAAGAGCCGTTTCCAATTGTAAATAAACAGCATTCTACTGAACCTTTAGCTTTAAAACCCAAGAATCAAACACAGCTTTGGCCATGGCATTCTTCTCTGTTGGTGGTGGTAGTGAATGATTAAATGGTTTGTGTGCAATCACAGCATTTCACTGACAAGCCACAGTGAAAATCAAACACGTAGGTCCACAGTGCGGGAACTTTGAAAAATATAAAGAAAATCAGCTCTCTAAGTAAGTACAGGTTAATTATGGGTTCAGCTTAGGTGAATCAGAAAGTGGGAGAAATGTGGGACAGCTTCAGGACGGGTTTGGCGACCAAATTGCAAAGAAAATGAAACACTAAGACAGTTTGATATAAAACTGCAACAGGATCACAATTTATTTAGAAATTCATCATGTGCCTGACTTAACCCAGCAAGAAAAATGTCTTCTTGCAAAGGTGTTGTACGTAACAATGCTGCATAACTTCACGTGGATATTTGTGTATTTTCTCAGAATAGTATTTCTCCACTTAGTTGCCAACAGCCCAGTGAGATTCTGGCTTAAGTGTCTTGCTCCTGCAGAGTAATTATCTCTGCCTCCATCGAGATGTGATGAAAATCATTTAACACCTTATTTCACTTCAGATTTCATCCATAATTAATCAGCCCCTTGGCAAGACCTGTTCAGTTTGCTGTTGAAAACCAGGTCAGAGGTACTAATTTAAGGGTTAGTGTGAATAAAAAACGGGATCTTATTTCAGACACTATTGCCTCTGCCTTCTTTAACTTGACTTTTTCAAATCAAGCCCCCCCAAAACCTTCATTTGAGTTTTTGTTACTAAAAGTAAGTTTAGGATCTACCTTGACTCGGTTTGCTTTAGTAGAAATGGACGTGTCTGTCTTATGTTTACTTGTGCTTTAGCTGAGAAGTAAAAATGAAAAACAATAATGAAGAAACCTTGAAGTCTTGATTTCTTATTCAGACCTTTGTCTTTTTTTGGACTCCTCTGTTTACATGTCTGATGCAGCTTTGTTGCCAACGGCTTTATGCACAAAAAGGCGTGCTCCTGTCTTCACGCATTAAGGCACAAAGTTGATGTCAGCAGAACTTTTCCAGCTTAATGATTAGTTCTTGAGATTAAATTAGACAACCTGTCATTGAAGCCTTGGGTCACACTCTGTGTATTCATGGCTGTCATTGTTCATGCATGCATTTCCTCATCTCCTGAGGTGTAATTACCAGCGGTGCTGCCCCAGGGGTCTCCATCTGTGTGCAAGCACCCCGAGACAGGCAAACCAGAACTGGAGCGCTGGCAGTAATTGGGCAGCGTGGACCTGCAGAGAACACACACGACTGTAGGAGCAAGAAAAAGTAATCAAAACACCCAACATGGCTTAAAGACGGAGTCAACATGTCATCAGAAATTAGGAAGACAGACAAAAGACAGCTGGAATCTGTTTCACACATCAGTTTGTGACATACTCCTAGTGAGAGGAACCCCGTGGAAAATTTTCTGATTTGTTTCAAAATGATCTCACTCTCATAAATTATGGCTTTTTTGCAGCTTTATATTAGAGAAAATATATTTGAGATTTGTTCTTTAAATAAAGCAGCCTATAATACCAACAGTGGGGAAAAAGTCCTCCACTAACAGAAATCTTCCCTTGAGTCATATGATAACTTGGCCGTTTGAGAATCCAGCTAAGCGTCTCAGGCTCTTATTTTATTCCCAACTGGATCCTTTCAAAACCAACAAAAAAGGGCTAGAAGTCTGGGAGCGCTGGCGGTATTTGAATTCAAATAGAAACAAACGTAATACTGACAGCAGAAAATGCATTACATGTATCCGTGGTTATAATCGTCCTGGTTCAGTCAAATCAACCACGTTGATGTTTTAATCATCATTTATTTTACTTTAAATGTGTGCATGTGACACATTTAAAGACACATAGGCAACTGTGTTTTGGTCGTGGGTTAATGAGTTGACACGTTGTAATTAGCTCAGAAAAGACTTTTTCCATTCAGTTCTTGCTGATCGAGGAGGATAATTGAATGTTTTGTTTAACTTGAGCTCCTTCTTTTTTATTTTTCCTATTTTTCATAAACTGTCAAAAAGTGCTAGACGATAGCAGCAAGTGAATAGCTTAAATGTCTGAATCCAGTGTTTGAGCTGCAACTAGTAGCTGCAAGTTTGAAGCAAAATTGCAAGAAAATATGTAGATTTAGGGCCGTAGCAACTGGCGTTATAATTTTGTGTTTGTCAAAACTTCAAATAAATTGTGACGTTCAAGTAAACTTTTTGTGGCAATCATGCAAATTTAGTCACAAAGCTTATATCTCACTGGGCTGCAACTGCTGGCAAAATCACCCAAGCGACATCTGTGAGGGAGTTTACCCAAGGCCTCGTGCTGGAATTATGGAAAATTTGTGCAACAACACGATTTTCTTCTTCCTCTGTGTTACTGAAACACAAATTTTGTGCAAAATTTCTTTTTGCAGTTTAGTCATAAAAACTTTTGCTTGAGAGCAGATTTGGGTCATAATCAACTAAAATCCCTTCAAACCCACCTCTGTATTCTGAGAACTCAGCTGGTGAAGCGTCTCACATTCTCAGCTCAAAATGGATCAAATCCATGAATAAAACGACTAGAAAATAAAGAAACTAAACTGAAAATAAGCAGAAAACACCCAGAAAATAGGACAGCCTCGTTGTAACAAAAACATGTCAGAGACACAGAAAATTGGGTCAGCTTGTGAAAAGAAGGCGTAGTACGTCTGTTCTAATGCTCCAAGTAGGAAAGTCCTGATCTGAGCTAAACCACTTTCCTGTTACCAGTGAGCCTTAAGTACATAATGTGAGTAAAGAAAAGTAGCCTCGCCAATCATATTTAGATTGCTAATACCCTAACTTCTCACCAATAAGGTGGATATGGAACTCAGCCTGAAGACGATCAGGGCCAACAGAAAATTGTATTTTTCTTTTTGCATCTAAACTAAGTCACAGTAGAAACCAGTATTTATGTTAGTTGTTTTCAAAGCTTTGCAACATGCCTGCATGCAGGAGGACAGATTAATTCAGCTTAGCTTCTTGTCTCACATGTGGGTTCGTCGATTTCTCCTGTGAATCCAGCTTCAGCAGGAAGGTCTCTCTCTCTTTATGGGAAAACATGACAGGTTTCCCTGATAAAGCTCCCTGCAAGTAGGTCACATGTAATAGATAAGTTGCTTAGCTATCTGTACGCTCCTCAGGCCAGAAGCTGAGTTAACAGTAGCAAATGCTGAGGTGTGTTTTTATTTATAACTGAGGGGAAGAGAAAAGGAGGGAGGGAGACTGTCAAAAAAAAAAAATCCCACATTCACAGAAAGAGTGAGCATCACAACGATAATTGGTTCTCTGAACATGTGAAGAGATCTGACAAGTTAAAATTGGTGCAGGCTATGAAAGCAGGAAATAACAGCTGGGAAAGAAAGGGTGGTGGAGTGGAATAATCCTCGAGTCTAAAATTAAGACACGAGAAATGTGACCTGGTTGAACTTTTAATAAACTTTCATTACCTTGTGATTCCGTATGATTTAAAACCTGTGAGCAAATGTCATTTCTCTATTTTAATTACAACGCACCCCCCCCCCACCACCTTAATACCAGAGTTTTAAACCAAGATCATCTTATGTGGAGAACGGATGGAGTTTTAGTTTCCTCGGTCACGTCATTTTGATCTGTTAGCACTCAGAAGAGTACGGTGAGTGTCTGGTGAGAAAAAAAAAACTCATGGCCACGACTCGATGTGTTCCAGAGCTCGACTTTCCTCAAAGGATCTCCTCATAAAAAGTCCAAAAATAGTTACGTTTTAGCTAATATTAGGTTTAATCATAAGGTTACTGACAGAGTTGGGAGTAACAGCGTTATATTTTAGGTAACGGAGTAATCTAATTACTTTTCCCATTGTTGCAAAGCTGTTGTACTGGGCATTTGAAGTGGCGTGTTGCTGCAGTGTGGTTGAATGAAGCGCAGTGGTGTCATGTGTTCTGACAGCCACACCAGTGATGTGTCGTCATGAACGAAACGGCTCTTAGACCTGATCGGAGCCAGCTCCTCCTTGAACAAGCCGGAGTGAGTGACACGGACGGTACCTATCCTACCCCCAAGTCTGACAGTCTGACAGCGCAGCGCCACACACGTACCTCAGATCGCTATGAAAGCAGGGAGGGAGGTAGCGCGTTTAGAATGCCTGAAACAATTATTACATTAACGTGATGGACCTGTCATGTCTCGTGTCCAGTCCATTTCCTCCCTGTCCCTACCATACCTCATCTCCCTAGTCTCTGGTCCCCTCATTTATCATTCAGGTGTTTTACCTATGTGGTCCTGTTGGCTTCGTCAGAACGTGATCTCCGGCTTTTGCTGAAGCAGTTCACAGCCGGGTGTGAAGCAGCTGGGAAGAGAATCAGCTCCTCTAAATCCGAGACCATGGTCTTGAGTCGGAAAAGGGTAGAATGCCTTCTCCAGGTCAGGGACGAGGTCCTGCCCCAAGTGGAGGAGTTTAAGTATCTCTGGGTCTTGTTCACGAGTGAGGGAAGGGTGGAGCGTGAGATCGATAGGCAAATTGGTGCTGCATCTGCAGTGATGGGGGCGTTGTACCGGTCTGTCGTGGTGAAGAGAGAGCTTAGCCGAAAAGTGAAGCTCTCGATTTACCGGTCAATCTACGTTCCTACCCTCACCTATGGTCACGAGCTTTGGGTAGTGACCGAAAGAACGAGATCGCGGATACAAGCGGCCGAAATGAGTTTTCTTCACAGGGTGGCTGGGCTCTCCCTTAGAGATAGGGTGAGGAGCTCGGTCATCCGGGAGGGGCTCGGAGTAGACCCGCTGCTCCTCCACATCGAGAGGAGACAGTTGAGGTGGCTCGGGCATCTGATTAGGATGCCTCCTGGACGCCTCCCTGGTGAGGTTTTCTGGGCACGTCCAACCGGGAAGAGACCCAAAGGAAGACCCAGGACACGCTGGAGGGACTATACCTCTCAGCTAACCAGGGAACGTCTTGGGATTCCCCCGGAGAAGCTGGCCCAAGTGGCTGGGGAGAGGGAAGTCTGGGCCTCCCTCCTTAGGCTGCTGCCCCCGCAACCCGACTCTGGATAAGTGGATGAAAATGGATGGATGGATGGTTTTTTAGCTTATTTCCTGTTATCAATCCTGCTATCTCCATTCTCCAGCCTATTAGTGTTTTATTTCTCCCTCATTTTCTCTCCCCGTTTTTGTGTATGTTAGTATTGTCAGGTCCCTGTTTGTTTAGCGTCCATTTGTGTCTATGACTTTTGACCCCTGTATTTCTCTCAGCTGTTGTTTCTGCCCATATTAGTTATCTTTCATTGTCCTCTTTAGTTCACCCTTCAGTTTACCTTCTGTCCTTGTGCCCCTTTATTCATTGTGCTCCTAGTTTAGCCTTATCCTCTTGGTCTTTAGTTGGTTTTGTGTTACTCATTCATCCTCATAGTTTCCTTCCTGTGTTGGTCCCCTCTAGTGTTTGCTTTTTGTCTTTTGTTAATTAGTTCAGTCAATTCCTTTATTATGCTCCTGTTTTCTGTTTATTCATGCTAGTATATTCCTTCAGCATTTAGTTCTAGTGTCTTATTTTCTATTCGGTTTCAGTCCTCCTATGTTTCTGTATTGCCTCCATTTCCCATAGTTGTGTTCTCAGTTTACCAGTCACACCTGCTCCCTGTTTCCTCATCACTGCCTCAGTCTATTTAAACCCAGTTCAGTCCTCCACTCATCGTCGGTTCCTTGTGTGTGTCTTTGTTTGCATTCTCATGGGTTTTTGTGCTCCTGTTCCTGCGCCAGACCACTGCCTTAAAATAAAACATTAGATTTTTGAACAACCTGGCTGCCTCCTGGATTTTACCTGCATTTTGGGTCCTGCTACATCTCCACTACTTAATGACAGGACCTATAAACATTGGTGGGGACAAATCTGTAAAAGAGGATAGAAAAAACAGCACTTCAGAAAGATGAGGGCATGAGTGAAAGCAGGACAGGCAAGAGGATACCATACCTTGGGCAAGCCGTTTTAACATTTAATCAACAATCAGCCCTCTCTGTAATTCTTATTTTATATAACAATAATTAAATTTATTCTAGTACTAATTATATTCTTACTAGTCAAAATAGCAAATGAAGACATCACCATCTATGTTGTTACTATAGAAATGATTATTAAGGATATCCATAATAACAACTGCACTAGTAGGAATTAGGTTTGAGATCTCAGAAAAACCTATGGTGGCCTTTTTACCATTAATTAGTCAGACTGGATATGTGTTCCAGATGTATTTAATTCTATTGTTCCTAGCAGAAATGAACATTCCAGATATCCATGAGAAGATTCTTACTGAATATCTGAAATGTTCATCCTAGATAGTAAAAATCATTCAGGTATAAAAATCTTTAACGTTATAGATGTTATAGAACGGAACTGCGTTAACGAACATAAAAATAACGTCAGTTACTTTGATATGTAACTAATTACTTTTACAATGCGGTAACTGAGTTACTAACTCAATTATTTTTTGAGGAAAAGTAATTTGTAACTAACTAATTACTTTGTTAACATAAGGTACCCAACACTGTTTACTGATATTTCTTTTAAAGAAAACTAACCAATTGTAATTATTGAATTCATCCAATGACTCAGGTGATCCAGTCTCTATCTTCCAGCACCATGGACAGGCGCGGTTGAAAATAAAGCCTGTGTCCTCCCCTCTCTCATGTCGTATTGTGTGGTGACTGGCCGTGAGGTCCTGAACAGACAACCACACACAGAACAGAATGACGTTTCAAAGTTTTATTAAAGCTTACTGCTGAAGATAGAAACTCAGAGCAGGTTTCTCAGGCCATTACTTTCATATGTCTTCACATTACTTATTGGAGTGTCAGGCGCGACAGCACATCTGTGAATAAAACTATAAACAGCACAGCAGCAAACCGGGCAGAGGTGCAGCTGTTGGGGTTTCCTCGAACAGGAGTTCTGACAGAACACCGGCTCGTTCCAGCAGGAACTGGCCGACTGCCGGGCTGATAATTGTTTGATATGAAAAATATTTCCTGCCTCGTGTCCTTTTGGGTTAAATTAAATGTTCTGGATCTGAAAAAGACAGCGATCCCTCCCTGCACACCATAGTGTTGATTTTATTGATAGCTATAATGATTATTGCCATCTTAGGCTCCATCTGACCACTTTTCAAAGTGTTTTTATTTATTTGTTTATGTCCGCTGATCGCTCCAAAGCTCACCACTGCAGCTACGCGGTGCTGCTCGAAGGGAATAAAACTTTTTTTTTCATGCCTACGTCAGGCCCAGTGCCTGGATTTTTGTCTCGATTGTCATGGTTACCCGTGACATGCCATAAGCAGGCTTATTTACATGCACAATATTCATGAGGTAGTTTGCATTGTCCATTAATGGTAAAAAGTGGGTGTGTAGGAGGCGGGATGTGACCCAGAAACACCTGAGCACAGGTAGGTGTGATTGATAAAGCAGAAACTGCTGCAGCCGTGTGTAAGCAGTGTTTTATAGGTTGGAAAATTTATTTGTGTAACAATTATTTTGCTGAGCTTAAGTGGGATTTTAGTAAGGATTCTATGCTGTTTTATAAATGAGGCCCCCCTATATTTTTCTTTCAGCACCATGGACAGCAGCATTATACTCCTCCTGTCTTTAGATGTTAAAGTGTTTATATTTTGGGGATTTTGCCTGTAGACTGGCGTGAAAGTGTGCATCGCGTATTGATAGCAGGCCATATTGCTTGTGTTGTTGCCACACAGCCACTAGCGCATGCGCACAACGATGAAAAACTATGTCAACAAAGATCCTCCTATAGGTGTTGCACGGATTTCTTGAGTCAAATGTTGTCCTTGTCTTCTTTTTTCAGGTTCTATCAACTCAAGTCCTTCTAGACCTTTTTCTCTATCTAGATCTCTACCTCCTGCATCTCCTCTTTGAGCTCCCCTACTCATTGTCACTCTTCTTCTAGCTCCTTCCATTTTTGTTGAAGACAGGTGAACTCACCTGCTGCCTTTTATAGCACACCTGAGTGCTGCGCTTTCAAATTAGCATGTGTGCTTCCTCACCAGGTGGATGTGATTATCTGATTCGTTCGTTAGTGTGGTCCGGGGCTTTGTGATGACGGAAGTAACCTCACATTCCTTATTTGTGTCTACGGTTGAAAATGTGAGATTTACAAGTCACTGTGTGAAAATTTTTTTTTGTGTAAACAATCATAAAAAACTGTCATTAGCATCGGTGGCCATCCAAACCTCAACTCTAAATGTTTAACAGATTCAGGTGTATATACAGGAGTTTCATTAAAAATCCATCTTATGCTTCCTGAGTGGTCAAAACATTAAAAAAATGAATAAAACTAGTTTTTAACATCAAACCAAAAAGTTTGTAGCCAGTGTTTACAGGATGATCCAGATCAAACGGTTAGCTTTTCCACCCACATTTCTCAGAAGTGGATTTGAATCTTGAAGTCCACAGAAAGGCAGATGGACGAGGGGAAACCTGATAAACTGCCTGCTAGCAGACAGTTTGGCTGTGAGCAGTCTGTCCTTGCATAATTAGACTTTCTCACAGCAACCTACTCACAGTGAAAGCCAGGAATGATTCAAAATGACCTCCACCAAGCACTACTTAAATAGAATTCTTAGAAATCTTACAAGATTTTGGCAAAAAGGGTTTTGTGTGTGTGTGTGTGTGTGTGTGTGTGTGTGTGTGTGTGTGTGTGTGTGTGTGTGTGTGTGTGTGTGTGTGTGTTGTGATGACAGCTGGGACAGGATGAAGAGTGAGTGACTGAATGAACTAACTGTTTCCATTATTAGCTTTCTGTTACTTTTACATATGAGCTTGGGAAGCATGCAAGGTCACTTTTACACACAGAAAACACACACACACACACACACACACACACACACACACACACACACACACACACACACACACACACACACACACACACACACACACACACAGAGTATAAAGAGACCAGATGGGACACTCTGCTCCAGCTTGCCTCCATACGGTACTCTTGTGACCCTGGCCACCTGGGCTCCGGAAGGTGACATCACGACTCTGTAGGATAATACTTACACACACGCACGCACGCACGCACGCACGCACTCACACACACACACACACACACACACACACATCTTAGTGATGTTAGACAACACCTACATTCAGCTGTTTATGGCAGCCTTTTCCCTGCATATTTATTCAGTTAACTGTACAGTATGTGATTACTGGCACACTTTTTATTATGTGTTTAGATGTAACGTGGTACACCACTTCTGTGTATTTGGAGGAACACTTGGCAGTTTTGGCTTGCTTTTAGCACCCCCTAGTGTCTGTTAGTGAAACCTAAAGTGAAACTTATCTCTTTGCTGTGTGTTCGTCATTTGAACACCTTAATCCAGGGGTCTCCAACACATCGCTCGCGAGCTACCGGTAGCTCATGACGCACTTGAAAGTCGCTTCCCCTGGAAGCAGCCAGCAAGCCATCCTGCCTGACTTGTAATTAACCAGGGACAGCTTTAAAATTTGATGGCAAGCCATTTTCGTTTTCTGTAATATCTAAAATCAGCATTTTGTGGAAGTAAAATAAAAATCTGATTATTGCACAAATCTTTCGGCAAAAGTGTTCTACTGGAAATACGCAGATTAATTGTGGGGGTTTGCAGCACGAATCCCCGTTTCTGTCAACTTTGATCTCAGTGGCTGCAGCTGGAGCGGTGATGAAGACGTGCTTCTAAAGACGGGATGACGTCGGTTACAGACCTGGTTCAGGTTTCAGTCTGATGCTGAGCTGAAAAACATCCTCAGTAAAATATTCTGGGCTGCGGTAAAAGCTCGTTAACGCAAATTAAATGCTGTTCTTTTATTAACACAATGAACAGGAAGTACGTTGACGTTTCGGCCGTGTTAAAAGTATTAACTTTATTAAACTACAATTAAATGCAGATTACACACAGCACTTACAGCCCATAAGGTGTATAGATCGTTCAGTTTAAATTTTATGTTTTTTTAAATACATTTTGTGATTCCTCTCTTCTTCTTCCTCTTCCTGTGAGACTGGTGGGGCGGCGCCCTAGCGCCCCCTATGGACAAGCCGCCACTGGTGGCCATGTTGAACCAGGATGACTTGAACAGTTTATCATTTTTAGCAAACCCCGCCCCCTCCACTGAGGGACTGACCCCAGTCGGGCATTTTTGTAGTTTGATAGATAAATTACTATTTACAGTAGTAGAAACGTAATATTTGCATTGTTAAAACATGAGGGGAGAGTTTTCCAACATCCTGCCCTCCAACACGCGACCCCCCCCCCCCACACACACACACACACACAACGGCTCCAAATGAATGTAATGCAATGTGTTATCACTGTAATTAAATGAACCATCAATACCAGCGCATTGGAAAATATAATTTAACACATATGAATACCATATCTGCTACATATATATATATATATATATATATATATATATATATATATATATATATATATATATATATATTTGTTGGTATTTTCTATTGGTGTCTTAATGGCTGAAAATGGATAAAAAGCACTTACATTTTGATTTAATTATAAGTTTGAGATTCCATAAAAAAGCCAAATGCTATTCTTTTTGAAGATAAATAGAATAAAGTACATTTCTCCCCATGTTTTAATATGTAATCACCAAAGTCCTAATGCTTACATCTTTACAGGTTTTTAATTATTGCTTGTGCTGCATCTTTATTAAATGTATTTAGGTGTAACTGTGATAACTGCTCTAACATGCCCAGAGGTTGAAATCAATACTGTAGAGAAATCCCCAAGATCTGCCTGCTTTGCTAACAAATCTAGTTAAATCTTACCTGCATTCTAAATAAATACCATGAGGTTAAAGCCAGAATGGAGGAAACATGAAGCCAAATGAAATGCATGCTGGATCATCTTGGATTTGAGGCTGTCCTGTGTTCAACTACAGAATAAATGTTTACAAGGCCCAGTTTGGACCAGTACAACTAAGAAGAATTGTACAATCAGTGAATGTTTTTTATTATTTGTTTATATTAATTTACAAAGCAGTAATGCCACAGCAAACAAATAAGAAAAAATGAACAAAAATATTTGAATAATAGGCTTTGGACACTTAATGTCTCTCCTTTTGGTTTTAGTTGTTCCAGGCGTTGTGCACACAGGTGATTTGTGTCCTGGTGATGGTGGTATGTAGGTCTCAGAGTTCCTGTCATCCTGTGTTGTCCTCAAGGATATGGCAGGAGTTTCCTGATGATGAGGGCCTCATCCCAGTCCTGGATTAAAGCAGGAGACGTAGGCAGAGACCTCCGTTGTCTGAATACTGAGACGAGAGGGTTGGTGGGGTGTTGATCTTCTCTACCTCATCTAGAAACGGAGATGGTTCAGGGAAAACTTTTCCAAAGACCAGTTCCATGATGTTATCGACGTATGCTGAAATGATAAACAATAACTTTAATGACATATTTTGTTTACAAGCAGCTTTTGGAAAGTTGGTTCTGTTCTACTAATGTTTAAAGAGACATTTTTGTTGTTGTTTTGGTTCATTATTTACTTTGCTTATAAGTTCACTTTGCTGCAGTGATTTAACAATTTATAAAAAATGTTAATAAAATACTGCCACTACAATTATTCAAATGATTGGAATCAAAATAAGCATATTAAAGAACAGCAGTTATTAAATGTTGCAGCTGTTTTTATAGACTTAGCTTGGGGACACATGCTGCTCAGATCAGGTGGTTGTTTACAGAAAAGAATGTAATTCAATCATTTCAACAGAATGTTATCTTTCCAAACAGCGACTAAACCAATAAAACATAAAATAAATCACTCTGCTGCCATCAGACGGAGTGATTCAGGGGGTGTGATGTTCTAATGATAGTGGCTTCTTAGAGGTCTGAGGTGTAGGGCTAAAGTGTCACTTTGGTCTGCTTCAGACTTCTTCCTCTATACCTGGTGTGTAGTTGGAAGTGCTGGTTCCAACATCTGAGCATTCTGTGGTTGTCTGTGTTCCTTTGAGGGGAAAAAAGGTAAAATTAGCTAGATGGATAGGTTTGCTTGCTAAAATATTTTATTGTACTGACATTTCAAAGCCTTGCAGTGCCAAAATTTCACTTACCTAAACATCAGACATCAGATTTTATGAACAGCTGTGTCCCAACTGAGCACATCTGGGCTTTAGTCTGACATCCTGTCAGTGAAAGATGCTCCAGCCTCCTGGATGTGGACTCTAAAAAAAGCAAAGGTGCATTTTTACTTTTGTTATAATTATTTTACAGGTTATTTTAGCAGCTTTCTGTCAGTCACGCTCATACAGTGTTAGTTTAGCTGTGTCTGACTTGATCCGAGTTAGTTTTTATTTCTGCAGTGAGCCATGAAACCTCACCTCACTTCACCCAGAGATTGTTCTTTAAAACTCGTAGCTGAGACAGCACTGATTAAGGTATTAAATGATATCCGTATGAATACAGATTCAGGCAAAACATCTGTTTTAGTGATGCTCGATCTCACTGCAGCTTTTGATACTGTGGATCACAACATACTATTAGATAGACTCATAAACTGGGTGGGACTATCAGGTACAGTCCTTAGTTGGTTCCAATCATACCTTGCTGACAGGGGTTATGTTTCTATTGGTGAACATAGATCAAAGCAGATCACTATGACATGTGGTGTCCCCCAAGGCTCCATTCTTGGGCCACTGCTCTTCAACCTCTACATGCTCCCCCTGGGTCAGATCATATACAACAACAACATTGCCTATCATAGTTATGCAGATGACACCCAGATCTATCTAGCTCTATCACCTAATGAATCCGGTCCCCTAGACTCACTCTGTCAGTGCCTAGAGCAAGTCAATGACTGGATGAAGTCAAGTTTCCTTCAGTTAAACAAAGACAAGACAGAAGTTATTGTCTTTGGGAGTAAAAAAACCGAGGATGGAAGTTATTGCTCAACTTGGCTCCAGAGGAATAAAGACTAAGACTCAGGTTAGAAACCTTGGTGTTACCATTGTCTCAGACCTGAGCTTCACTGGTCACATTAAGGCTATAACCAGATCAGCGTTTTATCATCTCCATCAATTAGCAAGACTCAGAGGTCTCATGTCGAAACAAGACCTAGAGAAACTCATTCATGCGTTCATCTCCAGCAGACTAGATTATTGCAATGGTCTCCTGACTGGTCTTCCCAAAACAGCCGTAAAACAACTGCAGCTTATTCAGAATGCTGCTGCTAGGGTCCTAACGAGAACTAAGAGAACTGAGCACATCACCCCTGTTCTAAAAACTCTGCACTGGTTACCAGTAAACTACAGAATCGATTTTAAAGTGCTTCTACTAGTCTATAAATCACTCAATGGTATGGGGCCTAAGTACATGTTGGATCTCCTTCCTGTATATACACCTAGCAGAGCTCTCAGATCCCTAGACAGCAGTCAGCTGGTAGAACCTCGGGTCAGAACCAGACAGGGAGAAGCTGCTTTTAGTCACTATGCTGCTCATAGATGGAATCAGCTTCCTTATGACCTCAAACAGGCCCCAACTCTAGTAACTTTTAAATTAAAATTAAAAGCCTTCATGTATTCATTAGCCTATGATTGAATGTTTCTTATGCTGCTCCTTCTGCACTGTTTACTGCTAAACTTTTTTGACTATGTCTTTTATCTAATTGTCTGAATTATTTCTTTGTGTATTTTGATTAATGCTTTTGTTGCTCCTGCTCTGTAAAGCACATTGAATTGCCTCCATGTTTGAAATGTGCTATACAAATAAAGCTGCCTTGCCTTGCCTTAAATCCACTGTGTTGACGCATTTTAACGACCTTATTTCGCGCTGTATTTTTGTATGACATTTGCAGCATGCTAGGTTTACTTCACTCTCAAAAAGTAAGACAGAGTCTCTGCTGGGCTACAAAGTATGAGCAGATATCTGGTATGATAAAAGGCATTCATGAGAATTTGCAGATCACGTTTTTTTCCACAAAAATCAGCCAAATCCACATTTATCTAGTTACTAAATAACTAGCACATAGCGCTTAAACAGGCCCGATGCTAATGCTAGCAAAACAGTAGCCCTAAATACAATTCTAAAGTAAAGTTTGCCGACATTTTAGAGTTATATGAAGCTTACCGCTGGCTGCTGTGTCCGTTACTGCCATATTCAGAAGAAATGACCCCTCAAAGTCCTTCTCCGGACCGTGCTGGAGGACCTCATATGCTGTCTGTCTGCTGCCCTGCACTGGGAAAGTACCCGTCTGCAGGCCGGCTCTGCCTGGTCACGGCCGATCCGCGTCTCCTTCTGTGGTTTTTTTAGCGGTAGTCACCAGCCTGACATGTGAAAATACTGCCACAGCACTCGTTCTTTATTTTATTTATTTATTCTTTATTTAACCAGGAAGGTCCCCTTGAGATTAAAAACCTCATTTTCAAGGGAGTCCTGGCCAAGAGGCAGCAAACGTTACATATATATATATATATATATATTTTTTTTTTCAGTTACACAGACATGTTATGTACAAAATTACAGAAGGCAATTACAACACAGGGAGTCTGTCTCAAGGGCTCTCAGTCTGGTTTTAAATGTATTCAAGGAGATGAGCTCGGTTAGTTTCCAGTTTTCCTGCAGCCTGTTCCATGCAGAAGGAGCAGAGTGAACAAAAGCCCTTTTACCCAGTTCAGTGCGAGCAAACGGAACACAGAGTAAAAACTGATCATTTGCACGCAGACTGTGAGAAGTTACACTTCTCCGTGAGATTAAGTTACAGATGTAGTTGGGTAGTAATCCAAGCATGGCCTTGTAAATGAACGTGTACCAATGTGCCAACCTCCTGGTGGACAAAGAAGGCCATCCCACTTGAGAATACAATTCACAATGATGGGTCAGTGGTCAACAGTTAGTAATAAACCTCAGTGAGGCATCAATCTTACCAAGACACTGTGCTGAGGCATTCATATACAAAAGGTCTCCATAATCCAGAATAGAAAGAAATGTTGCAGTAACTAGTCGTTTTTTGGCCTCAAAAGAAAAACACAGTTTATTTCGAAAAAAGAAACCCAGTCTGAGTTTGCGTTTCTTCACAAGATTATCTATTTGGGGCTTGAAGGAGAGGGAGTCATCGAGCCAGACACCAAGGTATTTGTATGTGTGGACCACCTCTATGATATTTCCCTCCAGAGTGGTCACTGGGGGCATACTTAGAGGTCTTTTTTTTAGAGTTTGAAAACAACATTAGTTTAGTTTTGTCAGCATTAAGGACCAATTTTAACTGCAGAAGTGTTTGTTGGACCTCATTAAAAGCTTTCTGTAAGAATTCAACAGCTTTAGTGGGAGATGTTCCAAAACAATAAATGATTGTGTCATCAGCATAAAAGTGCATATTAGCATCTGACACATTTTGTCCTATGTCATTAATATACATAATGAACAAGAGGGGTCCCAAAACCGAACCCTGTGGTACTCCCTTGTGGACACTCAAAAATTCAGAGGACAACCCATCACATTTAACACATTGAGTTCTGTCCTTCAAGTAGTCAGTGAACCATGAGATCGCATGTTCAGACAATCCCAAACAAGGAAGCTTTTGTTTTAAAACAGCATGATCTACAGTGTCAAAGGCTTTTGACAGATCAATAAAAAGTGAGGCACAGTACTGCTTTTTATCCAGAGCAACAAGAATGTCATTGATCACCTTTGTGGCTGCAGTGATGGTGCTGTGATTTTTTCTGAAACCTGATTGCAGACTTGAGAGAAGGTCATTTGAATATAAAAAGTCTTTCAATTGTTCACTTACTAGGGTCACTAGAATTTTTGCCAGGACACACAGATTAGATATTGGTCTGTAATTTGTTAATAGAGCTGGGTCACCACCTTTTAGCAAAGGAGTCACAAAAGCAGACTTCCAAACTGATGGTATTTGTTTGTTTTTGATAGAAAGGTTAAAAAGAACTGTAAGAGGTTCTGCAATAAAATCAGCAGCCATTTTCAAAAAATAGGGTTCTATCATGTCTGGGCCAGAGGGTTTTCTGGGATCCAGAGTTCTAATAATTTCATGCACTTGCTCTACAGTAAACGGAACAAAGTTAAAAGAAGCACCAGGGGTCATTTGCGAATCTGTGCAGGGGGACACAGAGGGTGTTCCAGTAGAAGTTGACACTGAACCAGGTGAGATAAAATGCTTGTTAAAACAGTTTAAAACCTCAGTTTTATCATGCACTGGGACAGAGTCGTTTAGGACAAATTTTGGAAGAGCATGAGAAGTTAAGTTGACAGATAAAGACTTAATGACTTTCGAAAATTTCTGTGGATTATTTAGGTTCTCAATTGTGATAGATAAGTAATAGTCTGATTTGGCCTTTTTGATGAGAGTAGTACATTTATTTCTTAGTTGTTTAAAGATAGCCCAATCAGAGGGGAGGTTTCCTCCTTAAAGGGAATAAAACTTAAAAATTTGTGTGGCTCAGAAAAACGAACATTTAGGACTCTCCACTCCTGACATATTCATTCTCCAGATTGGACTACAAAAATCTTAGCGAGAAGAAAAAATGGCAGATTTACTTTCTGTGTAGCCGGAGGTCCAAGACCATATTTGGAAGTTTTCGTGACGACACAGTAAAAATATGTAATAGTCAAATTTAAAAACTGAACCGGTGGACAAATATGACCAAAACTTTATACTTAAATACAGAAATAGCACCTCTAGTGAACAATATAATACTTTTTGCACACTTAGACACTTAAAATGTGAAAAATACTGTATTAAGGGATAAAAAAGTGGGTTTTTCATGATATGTCTCCTTTAAAGGTTCGTCTCTAAGAAAAGGTGTAACATGTTACAGGTGGGTTAGTGTCTATTAAAAAGCATCATTTTAGAGCATCTCAATTATCTTTTATATCCAATGAACACGTTTTAGTCCCTATTTGATTTCAAGGCTTTGAACAAAGACAGATTTCACAAAGCTGTCACATAATTCAGTCGTGTTTTCTATCAACACACAAAAAGAACAAAACGCTTTTAGCAAAATGTGTAGAGAACCCGTTGATGGATTTTAATTAAGCACCCAAAAGTAATCACTGGATGTTCACGTGCAACTGAGAAAATCTTGGCATTGACTGAATTCAAGATGGCCACCACAGCTAATTGCTGTATCTCAGTCAGTTCTACATAGATTCAGCTAAAACTGAATCATTCCCAACAAACAGTTTGAGAAATTAAACATGTACAAGATTTATTTAATGAAATTTGGTCAGGAATATTTGGAGTCAGTCTAATTCAAGATGGCCACCACAGCTAAACACCAACATGGCTACGACTCGGACAGTTTTACAGCTATTTAGCTACAATTTGATGTATTAGATGATTTCTCCAAACATATTTTGTTTTCAATAAATTACCCGGTCATCTAAATGCCACATTCTTTAATTCAAAACTAACTTTTCTTTAGAGGTTTCCATTTCTTTAGCTGCAGGCAGCAAACAGCCGCGGACAGACAGCGTCTCTGTGTGTCAAAGTCTCATTCCTCCAAGTCAGAGTCAGAGAAAAGCCAGCAGCTCACATCCACAGGGACAAGAGGTGGAAGTGAAGAAAGATGGAAACTCCAGTGAGCACTAAGAGCTTCTCTACTGGCTTTTAGGGAGGATAATAACAGCACAGAGAGCACAAGTCTTTCAGCACAGTCTATTTTACAGACAGTGAAGGGAAATAAAGACAAATTGGTCCAACAATCTCCTCTGCATTCCATCCAGGCTACACTTTCATCTTGTGAGTCTGAAGTTTCTGGGAATGCTGTCTTCTCACACCCTCTTTGCCTCAGAAGATGGCTTTTGATTTGCCACAGGAAGCACAGAATAGCCCTGAATCTAGAGCACGAGGAGTTTCGTAACACTTTTTTTGTCATAGGAAAGTTTTAACTAATGAAACTCAGACTGTATGTAGCCATTGTTAACATTTAAATGTAGATTGTTCTGCAATTTTAGTGCTTTGTGTGAAAAGTGATAAATAATAGCAACCGACCCAGTGAAGAAAGCTGCCTGAACAGCTGTTGTTTGAAGGAGAAGCTCATGTCCAACTGGACTGATGAGTTTGTTTGAGTTCAGCCGAGACCAAAGCTTTTTGTTGCAGTCTTTACACCTGTTCTTGCATGAACTGGTTAGTTTTGTTCTGTTACAAACACAAATATCACGTCAGTCAGCTGAAAATAGCACTTCTGGTGTATCCAAGGTCAGCCCCCACAGGTATTTCTTATTATTTCTAACAATTTACTACAAAATTGACCAGAAATTCAGACTAGGTTGTATACAAAGGGCAATTCTGTGAGCAATGCAGGCAAAACGTGTTGAAATAATGTAAATGTGTCATGTTCTGCTCCCCAGCCCTCGTTCACTTGTGTCTCGTCTCCCTTAGTAGCTTATTGGCAGTGTTGGGGAGTAACGGAATACATGTGCCGCCGTTACGTATTTAGAATACTAATTATGACTAACTGTATTCCGTTACAGTTACTATTTTTAAACATGGTATTTAGAATACAGTTACTTTCGTAATACCATTGGAATACTTTTGTGTTTTCCTAGCCTGGCAAGCCATCTTATATATGACGATATATAGTCTGGCCATGGTTCATTGACGTCTCTGTCGTGGGGCAGGATCCACGGTTGTCTTTTAAACTGTCTCCGCATGCGATCGGATAACGGACAACGTGACGTACTCACCGCTACAGATCGGATGTCAGTCAACAAGGCAGTCCGCCATACTCTGTCAAAGAAGATGCAAATACATTCTTTTTTTAAATAAACTTAAGTACCTCTATCTGCTCTTGACTCAAGGAAAAGCCCAAGTCTAAATAATCCAAAGTTGATGCCATAGCCGTTTCAAACGAGCCGCTGTCATGTTTATTCAGTAATATCCCGCCCACCAACAGAGTGCTGTGATTGGACCACCAAACCAATAGGGCGCTGTGATTGGACTGCTAAATATGTCAGTCACGGCCCACGCAGTCTGTCATACACACAGACATATATATGTCTTCGTGGACTGGCGCTGCCTATTGGAGGTGTCGTAGCGGTCGGCCGCCATCTTAAATGGTAAATGGCCTGTATTTGTATAGCGCCTTCTTAGGGTTCTACAACCCCCCAAGGCGCTTCACAACACAAATCTTAGTTGAGTCTCCATTCGCCCCCAGTGCATTCATTTCTACTGAGGAAGGTGCTTACCCAACTAAAAAACACATTTTATCAAGCTTTTTCACAAAACCAGACACATGGTAAGACATGATAATTAAAATATAAACATAATTAAACAAAGTAAATAAAAAAATAAAAATTTAAAATCCCATCAGGTAGGCTAGAAAAGTCAATAGTAATCCCACGTGATCTGTTATCAATAGTACGCCGGTTGTTTCAACTGTAGGCTGCACAAAAACGTGCATAGTTGCTCACTCTGCATTGACTTTGGAGAATGAAGAGACCCATCCAATATGGTGGCAACGCTGTTACGCTCTCCAGCACTCAATGGGGCGTCTACGTATTCATGTCACAGAATACACTGCCAAAGAAGATGCAACATCCTGCCCACCAGACAGAGCGCTGTGATTGGACTGGCACCAGAAGTCTGGAGCGCTTTGGTTCCAGTATTACAGACCGTAATGCTGTGCTATGGTCAAGCATTTTTTCACTTTATTACAGAAAAGAGAAATATAATATATTAACACTTTGATAAATAAAGTAACAAAAATAATTAAATTTTTTAATTTATTTTTTCCCAGTCAGTACATAATGTTTAGCATTAATATGCCCTCTGTTTTCCTGTAGGAGTAGCTACCAATGCATTTAATAGACTTAAATGCTGTTTTTAAGGGGAAGTATTCCAAGTATTTAGAATACAGTACCAGGATTAGGCAAAGTAACGGAATACGTTACAAAATACATTCAGTATTCTGTAACTAAATACATTTACAAAGTATTGCTTATTGGTCCCACCTTTGTCATCTGTGCCCTCTTGTATTTAAGCCCTGTTGGTTTCATGGTTTGTGTTGGTTCTTCTGTTCTTCCTCCTGTGCCTGTTCATGTCTCCTGTTGTTTTTTAACCTGACGTGCATCAAAGACCTCAGCAAGCTTCACTGCCTCAGAGCCTCACTCACCTGCACTTCAGTCTGAACCAAAACCCAAACGTGACAAAACTTACCTATCCCATACCCAACCAACCATGGCTGTCCAGACCAGCCTGTTTGGTTCATCAGTTGTATTTAAAGATGATGATGATGATGATGATGATGATGATGACAACGACGACACTGTATCATGTTTGTCCAGAAAAACAATTATAAATCCCCACGTCCCAATCTGTCAGCTTCTGTTTCAGGAGGAAATGTAATTACAAAGAAACAAACTTTCACCTTGTAAAGTTCTAACATTAATGGGTTTCTGTCAAGATTACTCAAACGAAAAAACAAAAGGCCAAAAATGAGACCTTAAATCACCTGAAACCCGTTCAGAGCCTGAGTGAATTAATACATTTGGATGACAGATGCTTAAAATGGTCCAGAGGTTCTGCAGGAAATGCTTCATCTATGGATTGTTAATAAAGTTATTTCAACGTCACTTGAGACTGGGATTAACCCCAAAGTATGCCTCAATGATAAATTCTATTTCCTTTATCCTAACTTTTCTTATTAAGAGCAGAACTCTGCACATAAAAATGTCTGATTTGTGTGAGAAAACAAAATAAAGCAGAAAGCTTCCTGAGTGAGCGCACAAGAAGTAATAACCAGAACGAGCAGATAAGGAGCTTTTATTTGAAGCAATTTGTTGAAAACTGGTGGAGTCCTTTGTGTTGCACCTGCTGTTTCCTGCAGAAGCTGGAAGAGCCCTTTTCTAACAATATGATGAAGAGAGAAGTGAGAGGCAGGAAGAGTGAAGGAGACACAAAGTTCTTTCAGACTTAAAAGAAACCGGGCCGGTTTGCTTGTCACGCTGACTTGGTAAACATCTGTCATCTTTCTTTTATTTACACAGAAAAAGATGAAAGGACTTCAAAAAGTTTTTCAAACAAACTAAAACATTTGTCCACGTCTATGATTTTAATTAAGGTTCATCACCGCTGTTGGTTAATTATTTTGCCCTCATAGGGCTATTCTGCATCAAAGTGACTGGAAATGAGCGAATTATAACAAAAACAGTTGTGAACACTGGGCTGTGTGTCTGTGGTGTCTGTGTAGATGTGTGTCACCAAAAAGAGGCACATCTATGGTTTGGAGATGGGGAGAAATGCAGCAATCACCATTTTATTCTTCTAAATGTGCGGCCTAACAGCTGCATAAAACATGAAGGAAGGCGCTCCTACCTCCGCCGCCTCCCAAAAACCAGGCATAATCCACATTTTGTGCATCCCTCTGAACAGCTGGTGGTAAATGTTTCCTTATTCAGAAACACATTTACATGCATACTGATTTTCCAGCCTAGTTTGTGTATAATAGAAGTTTGATTTACACAGGGTTGATGTGTGCATGATGTAGCAAAATCCAAATAATGCTTATTATTGCACTGGAAGAAAATGACAGACCCTATGAGCTCTTAACCCTCCTTCTTTCAGGTAGAAGGCTGAGAGGCCTCAAGTCATGGACAACTTGTAGGTTTGCTTTAACGAGGACTTTCTGAACATGTCAGTGACATTCTATGATTCAATGAATATATTAATACCAACAAAACTGCAATACTTGATGCAAACACAGTTTTAACATGATCAGTTGATGCTCTGCTTATGGGATAGGGACGGCTCTCAGCTACCACGACACCAGACTTTAGCTGAACCTCTTTAAAAGGGTTTTGGGTTTATTGTTACTTAGCTGTGGTAGCCATATTGTTGCTGTTTTCAGCAGAGCTTTATGAGATGTAACAGACAGGACTGACTTTGTGTAGTACTCAGCGTTTGGGTGGGAATGACTCTCAGTTTCCACCTCTTTGCATTTGAACTCAAACTCTATAAAACTGGCTGTTAAAGCCCTTCGTCTCCTGGCTAAGGTTACCATACTGAATCATATCAGTCCAGCAGTAATTTAATTAAAACTTTGCTCACTGAGCTCAAAATAGAAATCTTTTTCAAAGTTTCCTCCTAAATTAAACATTTTTAAATGTAAAGAAAACAATATAAAATGGTGTAATAGTTGAAATAAAAGCACACTTTCTTTTGATGTTGGCTTCTTTCTGCTATGAATTTGCAGGGTTAACAAAGTTCCGTTATCAGTTTAATGCATCTGATTTGCTTTTTAGTATCAAATGAAATTTTAATGTTTTCTAAATCTAACTCATGTTACTCTCAGTTTTTTGCAAATTTAATTCATTTTGTTGATATTTTTTATTTGAAGATGATAGCCAAATCAATGCTAATGAAAAGGTGCAATGGAATTAGAGTTAAACAATGATCCATGCATAAGTTCTGTTTTTTCTCCATTCTAACTTTGGGTTATTTCAGAAACAAAATAAAGAAAGAGCTCGGCCAAAGCCGAGTCTCTGTCTGATTTTACAAAAAGCAAATGTAGGGCAGAAATCAAAGGCTGAGAGCAGAATAATGGAGGATACATTTTTGCTTTGCTGCAGGAAAAAATCTAATACATACCTTATTATAGAAAATGTTTTCATTATTATATGATTCCTGAATTTTTTTAGCACAAGTGAAAAAACCCAACAGAATTGACTATACAAACCACAAAAAACATGAAAAAACATACATAAACAATAATAACTTAACGTGCATGGAGTGGTAGAAGCACCACTCCCCCTCAAAAGGAACAGACAAACCACAATCTGTACAAATGTATTATTACATTATTCTATAGGCTTACATTTATTACATTTTCACAAAAGACAGAAAAGAAACATAAAAAGAAAAGAATCAAAACAAATCTGTTACCAACAAATTGTTTTTAAATTTAATTTTATTTATTGCAAGTGACCTGGAGTTATCTAGAAGGTTAAAATAAGAATTCCATGCCTTGTGCCAATCCCTTGGCTACCGAAGAGAAAACTGCTCTCGACTACGTTTGTATAAGGGTAAATGTAAATTTGGAGCCAATCTAGTTGGATATTGATGGATCTGATAATTATAAGTAAAGTAGTTATTAATATGAGAAGGTCAAGTAGAATCGTATAATGCTCTGAAAACAAATGTACATGTCAAAAGGGTATTAATATCAACAATATTTAAAAACTTTAATTTAAAAAACAATGGTGCACTAGGAGCCTCAAACTGGGAAAATGTTACTGTTCTAACAAGTCTTTCTTGTAAGATTGAAATTTTATTAAGATAGGTCTTATAAGTAGATAAGCTATATTACAATATATTAAATAGGGATAGATCAAACTATAATATAACAATAAAATACATTTCTGGTGTACCAAGCACCTTATTTTAGTTATGATTCCGATGGATTTAGCCATTTTTTGCATATATGTTGCTTCCAATCCAATTTTTCATCAATTCATACACCTAAAAAGCATTTAGGTGAGACTATTGTTAATGTTTCATTATTCATATACATTTTTACAAGATCATGATTATACTTTTTACTTCCAGCGAAGTAATAATAATAATGTAATAATGTAATGTAATAAAATCTGACTTAGCTACGTTTAAAGACAGTATTTTTTGCTTTGAACCATTCCAAATAATTCTTAAGGTCACAATTTAACTTGTTAATTAGAACAGTAATATCCCTGTTAGGAATAAAAAGATTTGTATCATCAGCAAAGACTGATGGGAAAGAAGCAGAAGATATTGAAGCAAAATCATCAATCATTTATATAATCATTTATATAAATAATAAATAATAGCAGGCCCAGTATTGACCCTTGGGGAACACCATATTTTATAGTTTGTTTTTGATTCAATGTTGTACACAGAAACATATTGTTTTCTTTCTATTAGTTATATAACCACTTATCTCTGAATCCATATTTGTGTAATTTTGAAAGCAAAAGTCTGTGATTGACCGCGTCAAACGCTTTAGAAAGTCTAGAAACACACTTTTGCATAAATAAATTAATAAAATATAAAGAAATATCGGTAACACTTTACAATAAGAGTCCCTTGCTTAGTGTATTATTAAGCATTAACTATTAAGTATTGATAACTGCTTAATATTAATGTTAATACTAAGTAATGCATTACTAAATAGATAACCCCCCCCCACCCCCACCCCCCACCCCGACCCTTTGTCCTAACCTTAAGGACACTTAACAGTTAATATCACAGATGTAAATTGTTGCCGAAATATTTTTACAAGGTGGTTTTTATGAGACAGCATGCACATTTTTACTTGGAGTCCCTCTGAACGGTCACAAACACTTTTGTTGGAAGTTTTAGTACTGGGTCACATGAGGGTGTACGCTGTAAAATAATACAATATATAGTAATAAATCATTTACTTTGGTGTTTGATCTCCAAATTAATTCACATTTCTTGCACTTTCTAACACCAACCTGGAGAGGAGGCCGAGAACCCTCGTGAACGTTTTGGAAACGATCATGAACATGGATTAGGGTTAGTCACAACCGCAGCCCAGGGAGAGGCAGGCTTAACTTTTATGGTTTTTAGTGAATCGTTTAACATTCAAGGTATCCCTCCTACACTACAGTGGTAAACTGTCTTTTGGCAAAGCTAAAGCTGGTGGATACCGCTGAACTCATGTCTGTCACGTCTATTAAATGGGAGATTTGTGAAGGCGTCCACAGCTTTTACACATTTCAGGTTCGCCTCCTGACAAGTCATAAAAGAGCTGCCATCCTCGTTAGTGATTCAGATTTTTTTCTTCTTGTTGTTTGAACCCTAGTTGGGGCAAAACTCATCATCCTTGTTCCTGATGCTGTAAAGTAATAACTTCCAGGGAAAACAAAGTAAGCTGGGATTTGACCTGAATCCTAAAATCCCAGTGACATCGTTGTAAAAGCTATCACAGATTTGCAGCAAGAAGAGATTCAGACTTTAAACTCTGCAGGGATTTTGTGATTGTGTTTGCATGAGTCTGACAAGAACCAAAAGAAGCACAGCTAGGGACCGCTAGCTGAGCTGTCAAAGGTGATGAATCCGATCATCAGTCTGTGATCACCGGATGAAAAAGTTTTTGCCTCAAACTTCTTAAAGTAAAATTTTGAAAAATTCTCATGAACCACTGGGTAGAGATTCAGAACATATGATGAACATCTACTCCTGAGGAACTTTCAGGGGGCTCTCACACCTGTAGTTGGCGTGTTGGACTGAGGTCGGATCACATTCACACTTTAAACAAACAACCCTGGAGTTCTTTTGGAACCATATGGGACATACTCCTCCATCAGGTCTCAATATGGTTTTTTAATTCCACACCCTGGTGAGATTACTGTGACCACAGCTGCATGGATGGACCACACCACAGCTGAAAATGGACCAGGGATTGATTTAAATGAACTAAACCAGTGAACCTCAACTGGTGGCCCGCGGGCCACATCCGGCCTGCCAGACCTTGGGCCCTGAAGTCCCCCAATTGGGGGACTTTGAAATTCAGCAGCAAAATTCATGTCCCAAATATCAATAAATATTGTCAAGCTGTACCTCTAAAGACTCGGCAGAATCTTGGCTACAACACCGTATAAACCTTTTTTACGTTCTCTAAACAACTAAAACTACAACCAAAAGAGTGACTGAAACTCCTGCTTCATGTGTGAAGGTTTTAGCCACATTTCTGTCTCTAACGCTGCTAAAAATCAAAATGTACACACATTCTATCCACCCATTATAAATTGTTCTTCTTCACTTTATCAAACTCAAACTTTGTACAGCTATTGTTAATATTTAAAATTAATCAAAAAGAAGTCAAAAGTAATCGAACAGACCTTGTGGATACAGAAACATGCTCATTAAAGTGTGTGTGTGTAATTTTCGATCAGCTTTTTCAACAATAGTCTGTGGGCCAATCAAGAAAGAGAAAAGGCAGATAAACAACCTTTAATCATGAATGATTACAAGTCATAGCTCTCTGTCTGTTTTTGCACTTTCCACCATATTAGTGCATAATTGTGGTGTTTTGACAAAAACTGCCCACAGAAAGAAAGCAACACATGTACAAGTACAATATTCACCTGGTTGATAGGCAGAGCCACTAAACTAAACGCTGAAACAAAAACATCAATTTGGGTGGAAAATTGATATATTAAATTATTAAAAAATTATGATAAAACAATAATTTATTTTAGAACAGCATCTGGCCCTCACGGTGTCTGCTGGAAAAAACTCCGTCTGGACTCAATATGGCTACAACACCCGACCTTAGAAAACACAAAGATAGTTCAGCTTCATCGTGAGGCCTTCTAGATTCATCCATCTCAGAACTTAACCCTATGGGGAATCAGTGATTAATTATTTTTGATGGTTTTCATTTGACTTGGAAGTTATTTCTTTCTTTTTCTCTTGGTTGTGTCCATCTAGACCAGGTTCATCTTATATTAACCATAAATCAAATCCTCCAGTGAGAATAACTGACATTAAAATGTTCTTATGGCTTTGAGACTCATTAATTACACTGGAATATCCATCCATCCATCCATCATCCATCCATCCATCCATCATCCATCCATCCATCCATCCATCCATCCATCCATCCATCCATCCATCCATCCATCCATCCATCCATCCATCCATCCATCCATCCATCCATCCATCCATCATCTGTCACCTACAGTGAACAGTAAACATTTATTTCTCCATCTTCATGTCCTGATCACTGTGTTTTCTATTTTTCTACATAGTGTTTAGTGACTGTTCAGTAGTGACTGTCATTTTGAGTGACTTGGGGCACGATTTGACAATATAGTTCAGTTTTGAGCACAGATTGAACTGTTTCGAGGTAAAAGTTTGGTTTTGCAAGAAGAGTCTGAGGTTTTGTGAATGTAGCTTGAAAATTGGGTTTTTGTGTTTATAGTTTAGAGAAAGGGAGAGCAGCTTACAAGAAATGTGTCTTAGCAATCGAGAAAACTGTAAATCCCAACAGAGATGGAAATGAAAGAGAAAAGGGGGAGAGGAAAGAAAGAGGTGGGAGAAAGGTTCACAAAAATAAACAATAAAGGATGCAAAATAATCCGCTGCAGAAGCTGGTTAATCACTCACTCATTTGTGTCAGGTGTGTGGCAGCAGGGAAACACTGGTGTTTGAAAGGGCAACATGGAAAACATGCAGGACAGGGGGGTGCTGAGGACCGAGGTTAAGGAACACTGATGTAGATGATACCCAGGTACACATTCCTTTTAAGAGGGGCCATCATCACTCTTTGAATTCTCTCTCAGAATGTCTTGTTGGGGTTAGACAACGGATGTTGTCTAACTTCCTTCTTTTTAATGAAAAAAGATGGAGGTTGTGGTTTTTGGTCCTAGTGCTTCGGGGACTGCGGTTGACCTTGATCAGCTTGCCCCTTTTTGGAAACCTAATGCAACATCCCTGGGTGTTGTACTAGACGTGGATCTTATCTTGGACAGGCAGATCAGTGCGGTGACTAAATCTAGTTTTTATCAACTAAGAAGGATATAAAGAACTTGCTATCAAAACAAGATTTTGAAACGGTAATTCATGATTTTATTACATCAATACTTGATTACTGTAATTCGTACTTTGGTGTTTCCCAATCTCAGCTCTCCTGTCTTCAGTTGGTGCAGAATGCGGCTGCACGTCTGCTCACTGGGACAAGAAAGATGGAGCATATTACTCCAGTCTTGGCTTCACTGCACTTGTTGCCTGTTCATTTTAGATTCCAGTGTTAGGTACTTTTATGGGTGTTTAAATCTCTGAGCTATTGGTTCTTCACTCCCCTTCACGGTCTCTGAGGTCAGCCCAAGAACGAGACGTAAGCTCAGAGGGGACGGGGCTTGTTCAGTAGCGGCCCCTAGGCTTTGGAATGCGCTGCCTCTGCACATTAGTTTTGCATCTTCTCTGTCCTGTTTAAACCCATTTTTATGCTTTGGCCTTTAAACACAGCATGAGACTCTTAGTTTTTATGTATTTTATAATGTGTATTGTTGTGTGTTTTGTTTTGTTTTTAATTATTGATTCTGTGAAGCACTTTGGTCAGTTTTATACTGTTGTAAGGTGCTATACAAATAAAGTTGGCTTGACTTGGCATCCATCCATCCATCCATCCATCCATCCATCCATCCATCCATCCATCCAGCCAGCCAGCCAGCCAGCCAGCCAGCCAGCCATTGTTTGAGGTCATTGGTGACATTTGGATGTGATTACCGGTAGTCAGAAACTTGAGCTCCTTTCCTATTCACCAATATTTTTGATTTTTTTTTTCATTTAAGTTATTTCAAATTTCTACAGCTACTTGTAGCTTAAAGGGACACTTTGCAACTTTTTAATATTTTTAAATCATGTTCTTGAGCCAGTATGTGCTAAAATGACCCTTTACAGGGTTAATGAAAGGCCACCCAGCCCCTGTCGCCCCCTGTGGCCAGAATATTCCACTTACAACTTCACAGTTGCCGGTCCGGTCTGCTGGGACATATCTGCAGTCTGCTTCCAGCATGTTTCCTGCATGTTTTAGATCATGAACACAGCTGATGTGTTTGAGTTAGTGATGAACCGCTCCTGTAGACACTAATGAAGGCTGAGGAGATGTTTCAGCTGTTAGATTAAGGTGTTAAAAAGACGAACGCACAGCGAGGAGATAGGTTTTACTTTTGCTTTCGAACACTAGGGGGTGCTAAAAACAAGCCAAAACTGACTAGTGTCCCTTTAAAACTCAATGAGTTACAGCCAGTAAGAGGCCACGGTGGCAGAGGAGCTAAGTCTTGTAGCCGGAGGGTGCAAGGTGCTGTATAAACACAGGCCATTTACTGTTTAGGTCTGTTGGCATTGTCTCACAAATGAATAAAACTTTTAAAATGTGGGGACTGTATTTTGAATATTTGACCAAAATGACCTTCATAAGGTGAACTTCATTTTAATCTCTGCTATGAAAACCAGGGGCCTTGAATTTGTGTTAGCTTTTAGCAGCAGCTATCTGAATTCAAACTAGACGTTTTGACTCTCCAATGAAGTGTTTCCTATGTATTTGTTTCCTGGTTTTTTAAACTTTTATTTTTCGGTTCTTTCGGTTGGTGACTCATGCATTTGTTCAGCTATAACAAATATTACAGCTGCAGCCCTTCCTTTAATTTAAATTGCCAGTTTTGAAAAGTGCTTTTGCTTTTTGTACAGCCTCTGAGCAGCAGAAACTTTATTTAAATGCAAATATAAAAGATCAAGTGCTTTGTGTAGCGTACATAGTGTTGGCATTCACAGGCCCTTGGGTTCAGAGTGCTTTAAGCTCAGCAAGGTCTACTGCTAACTGTAACATATGTGCAAACCTGCAGGGACTGGACCTCAGGACTCAAACCTGTATCCAGCTGTCCACCACTGGGCTGCTGGCAGAGCTCCACCTCTGAGCTCATCCATAGTCACACACACACAGACACACACTCGCAGTGATGGCCTGCTGATTTTGGTGCTCGTCGTGCTGTATTTAGATTTGACCATCTGTTCTAGGATCACCTGACAGGTGTAGGTGCTGCTCACTCTTCTCTTTGTCCTCCGCTCGCTCCCCAAAATCCGAGGAAGCATACAGATATTTACACGAGCCAGTCATGTGACTTCACTGGCACTCACTCACTAAAAATAGAGCTTCTTCCTTTTGCTTCTCACACCTGAAAGCGTGTTTAACACCAACGAGGAGAAACAGGAACACTGAAGTTTTTAGACTGCTCACGTTGTTGGTGCTTCCTGATTTAAAATGAGCCTTTAAAGTTTAACCCTTCTAAGGACACTTATTGAGGGTGTTACTGTGGTAGAGAACACACGTTTTATTCTGTTACAATTTTCAAAATTGTTTATTTTTGTGCAGAAAATCACAGAAAATGAAGTGACCAAATATGGACGCTGGTCCTGTTCTGGTAAAAGAAATCTCAAAATAAAAATTAAATATGAATTAGTTAGATAAATATTAATTTGGACAAATATAAAACATTTGAACACATTTTAGAATAATCTAGCATATGTTAGAACTTTATTTCACTGTAGACTAATACTGAACATTTTATAATTATTATACAATATACAGTAGTATATTTGTTATAAAACAGATTATTGTAGAATACCTTTGAATGGTTTTGAACAATAAATACAATTTCAGGTCAAACGTAGAATATTAGAACATTTTAGAGTGTTATACATTTGAGTATCTGCCTCAATGTCCTTTACTTCCTATTCCTCATCATTGTTGGTGTGAGGGTCTGGCTAGGACTGGACTAATCACACAGGTGCGTGAGTTTGAATGTGGCGTGTTGTATTTCAACCCCTTTGTAACATTTCATTAACTTTAAACAAGTCTAATAACATGACCATGTGCACACACACACACACACACACACACACACGCACACACACACACACACACACACACACACACACACACACACACACACACACACACACACACACACACACGCACACACACACACACACACACACACACACACACACACACACACACACACACACACACACACGCACACACACGCACACACACACGCACACGCACACGCACACACATACGCACACACACACACACACGCACACACACACACACGCGCACACACGCACACACACACCACACACACACCACACACACACACACACACACACACACACACACACACAC